>JAGIQG010000002.1:1675573-1807008 GCA_024679065.1 Sphyrna mokarran
TGTAGATGCGCCAAGTTTGGTGGCGTTTAAGAGGTTAGTGGATAAGTAGATGGATGAGAAGGGAATGGTTTAGTTAGGAGGGGCATTGCTTTTTATTTTGGTCGGCACAACATCGAAGGCCGAAGGGCCTGTTCTGTGCTGTATTGTTCTATGTTCTATGTTCTATTACAGCACAGAACAGGCCCTTCGGCCTTCGATGTTGCGCCGACCAATATAAAAAGCAATGCCCCTCCAAACTAAACCATTCCCTTGTCTTCCATATACTTTCAACTAACCTCTTAAACGCCACCAAACTTGGCGCATCTACAACTGCTGCAGGCAGGGCATTCCACTCCCTAATCACTCTTTGGGTAAAGAACTTACCTCTGATATTCATCCTATAACTATACCCCTTAATTTAAGCTGTGTCCCCTCGTGATAGATTTTTCCATCCTAGGAAAAAGGCTATAACTGTCCACACTATATAAACCTCTAATCATATTATTGTTTCGATTAGGTCCCATCTTAGCCTCCTCCTTTCTAACGAAAACAACCTCAAATCCTTCAGCCTCTCTTCATAAGACCTGCCCTCAATACCAGGCAAATCATGGTAAACCTCCTCTGTACCGTCTCAATGCCTCCACATCTTTCTTATATGTGGGGACCAGAACTGCACACAATATCAAGTGCGGACGCACTAGAGTTTTGTACAGTTGCAACATGACATTGCGGCTCCGAAATTTAATCCCCCTACCAATAAAAGCTAAGACTCCATATGCCTTCTTAACAACCTTCTCGACTTGACTGCCTACTTTCAGGGATCTATGCACATACACACCAAGATCCTCTGTTCATCTAGACTACTAAGAATCCTACCATTTGCCCTATACTCTACACATTTATTATTTCTGCCATAGTGCATTACCTCACACTTTTCCACATTAAACTCCATTTGCCACCTCTCGGCCCAGCTCTGCAACTTGTCCAAGTCCCTCTGCAAACTATAACACCCCTCTTCACTATCTACCACTCCACCGACTTTAGTGTCATCTGCAAATTTACTAATCCATCCTTCAATACCCTCATCCAGATCATTTATAAAAATTACAAACAGCAGGGGCCCCAAAACAGACCCCTGAGGTACACCACTTGTCACCGAACTCCAAGATGAATATCTCCCATCAACCACCACCCTCTGTCTTCTATCTGCTAGCCAATTCCTAACCCAATTAGCTAAATCACCCTCTATCCCATACATCTGCATTTTCTGCAGAAGTCTTCCATGGGCCACCTTATCAAACGCCTTACTAAAGTCCATATATACCACATCAACCGCCTTACCCCCATCCACCTCCTTAGTCACTTTTTCAAAAAACTCAATGAGGTTAGTAAGGCACGACCTACCCTTCACAAAACCATGCTGACTATCTCCAATCAATTCATTACTCTCTAAATAACTATAAATCCTATCCCTAATTATTCTCTCCAACACTTTGCCCACCACAGAAGTAAGACTCACTGGCCTATAATTCCCTGGAAGGTCTCTCTTCCCCTTCTTGAACAACGGGACCACATTCGCTATCCTCCAGTCCTCCGGAACCGCACCCGTAACCAACGAGAAGTTTAGGTTGATTAGAAATAGTCAGCATGGTTTTGTAAAAGGCAGGTCGTGCCTTACGAGCTTAATTGTGTTCTTCAAAAATGTGACTGAACACATTGACGAAGGAAGAGCAGTGGACGTGGTGTACATGGACTTCAGCAAGGCATTTGACAAGGTCCCACATGCAAGACTTCTTGAGAAGGTGAGAGGCCATGGGATCCAAGGGGCTTTGGCCTTGTGGATCCAGAACTGGCTTGCCTGCAGAAGGCAGAGGGTGGTTGTGGATGGCTCTTTTTCTGCATGGAGGTCGGTCACCAGTGGAGTGCCCCAGGGATCTGTTCTAGGACCCTTGCTGTTTGTCATTTTCATAAATGACCTGGATGAGGAAGTGGAGGGATGGGTGAGTAAGTTCGCCGATGACACGAAGGTCGGTGGTGTTGTGGATGGTCTGGAGGGATGTCAGAAGTTGCAGCATGACATCGACAGGATGCAAGACTGGGCGGAGAAGTGGCAGATGGACTTCAACGCGGATAAATGTGTTGTGGTCCATTTTGGCAGATCCAACGGGATGAATGAGTACACTATCAAAGGTAGGAGTCTTAGCTGTGTGGAAGAGCAGAGGGATCTTGGGGTCCGGGTCCATAAGACTCTCAAATCGGCCTCCCAGGTGGAGGATGTGGTTAAGAAAGCTTACGGTGTACTGGCCTTCATTCATCGAGGGATTGAGTTCAGGAGTCAGGAGGTAATGCTGCAGCTTTATAGGACCCTTGTCAGACCACACTTGGAGTACTGTGCGCAGTTCTGGTCGCCTCACTATAGGAAGGACGTGGAAGCTATTGAAAGGGTGCAGAGGAGATTTACAAGGATGTTGCCTGGATTGGGAGGCATGCCTTATGAAGACAGGTTGAGGGAGCTGGGACTGTTCTCCCTGGAGAGACGAAGGTTGAGAGGCGACCTGATAGAGGTTTACAAGATGTTGAGAGGAATAGATAGGGTGGACTCTCAGAGACTATTTCCCAGGGCTGAAATGGTCGCGACGAGAGGGCACAGATTTAAGGTGCAGGGAAGCAAGTACAGAGGGGATGCTAGGGGAAAGTTTTTCACTCAGAGGGTGGTGAGTGAATGGAATCAGCTGCTGTTGGTGGTGGTCGAGGCGAACTCGCTGGGGTCTTTTAAAAGACTTCTGGATGAGTGTATGGGATCCAATGGGATTGGGGGTTATAGATAGGTCTATGGCTGGCTAGGTTTTGATGTGTTCAGCACAACTTGTGGGCCGAAGGGCCTGTTTGTGCTGTAGTGTTCTATGTTCTATGTATGCCTTCTTGACCACTTCCTCCACCTGCGAGGCCAGTTTAAGATTCCTATGGACCCGGACCCCGACATCCTTCTGCTCTACAACACAGCTAAGACTCCTACCCCTTATATTGTACTCCTTCATCCCATTATTCCTGCCAAAATGGACCACTACACATTTATCTGCATTGAAGTCCATCTGCCACTTCTCCGCCCAGTCTTGCATCCTGTCTATGTCCCGCTGCAACTTTTGGCATCTCTCCAGACCATCCACAACACCACCGATCTTTGTATCGTCGGCGAACTTGCTAACTCATCCCTCCACTTCCTCATCCAGGTCATTTATGAAAATGACAAACAGCAGGGGTCCCAGAACAGATCCCTGGGGCACTCCACTGGTTACCGACCTCCATGCAGAACAAGACCCAACCACAACCACTCTCTGCCTTCTGCAGGCAAGGCAGTCCTGGATCCACAAAGCCAAAGCCCCTTGGATCCCATGCCCTCTCACCTTCTCCAGAAGCCTTGCATGTGGAACCTTATCAAACGCCTTACTAAAGTCCATGTACACCACGTCCACCGCCCTTCCTTCGTCAATGTGTTCAGTCACATTTTCGAAGAACTCAACTAGGCTCGTAAAGCATGACCTGCCCTTGACAAAACCATGCTGACTATTTCTAATCAGTCCAAACTTCTCCAAATGTTCATATATCTTATCCCTCAGAAGCCTCTCCATCAGCTTACCAACCACTGAAGTCAAACTCACTGGTCGGTAATTTCCTGGACTATCCCTGTTCCCTTTCTTAAAGATAGGAACCACATCCACAATCCTCCGGAACCTCTCCCGTTTCCATGGATGATGCAAAGATCATCGCCAGGGTTTCTGCAACCACTTCCCTCACCTCCCACAATAACCTGGGGTACATCCCATCCGGTCCCGGCGACTTGTCTATCTTGATAGAATTTAACAGGTCTAACGCATCCTCTTTCCTAACATCCACATACTCAATCTTTTCCGTATGCCTCAAACCTGCAGTGCAATCTCCCAGTTCACTTTCCACCGTGAATACCGAGGCAAAGTACTCGTTAAGCACCTCTGCCATTTCTTCCGGATTCACACAGACTTTTCCCCCTTCACCTTTTATAGGCCCTATCCCTTCTCATCCTTTTACTTTTCACATATTTGTAGAAGGCCTTGGGATTCTCCTTAATCTTACCTGCCAAGGCCTTCTCATGACCCCTTCTGTCTCTCCTAATTTCCTTTTTAAGTTCCCTTCTACACACCTTATACTCCTCTAGATCCCTAACGTGCCCTAACTCTCTGAACCTTTTATATACCATTTTTTTCTTCCTAACTAGGTTCACCATTATCTTCGTGCACCACGGTTCCCGCGTCCTACCTGAACCTCCTTGTCTCCTCGGAACGTTGTCTTGCAGTGCCCTAGACAAACATTCCTTGAATATCCGCCACTTCCCTTCTGTACTCTTCCCCAAGAACGCCTCCTTCCAGTTTATGCGTCCAATTACCTGCCTAATGTTTTCATATTTCCCCTTACTCCAGACATACACCTTCCTAGCCTGCCTGATCCTATCTCTTTCCATCGCTATCGTGAAAGAGATAGAATTATGATCTCCATTCCCAAGATGCTCACCTACCGTGAGATCCGACACCTGCCCTGGCTCATTAGCAAGCACCAGGTCAAGTACAGCCTTTCCTCTCGTAGGCTTTTCCATATACTGTGTCAGGAAACTTTCCTGAACACACCTAACAAACTCCATACTATCCAAACCCCTTACCCTTGGGATATTCCAGTCGATGTTTAGGAAATTGAAATCTCCCATCACGACAACCCTGTTATTTCTACATCTGTCTAGGATCTGTTTCCCTATCTGCACCTCAAGTTCTCTGTCGCTGTTGGGCAGCCTATAGAATATACCCAGCAAAGTTATCGAGCCTTTGCTGTTCCTAACTTCCACCCACAGAGACTCCGTAGACAATCCCTCCCCGTCTTCCACCTTCTCTACAGCCATGACACTGTCCCTGATCAACAGTGCCACACCACCTCCTCTTTTGCCCCCAACCCTGTCCCTCCTGAAGCACCTGAAGTACCCAGTCCTGTCCCTGAGACAACCAAGTCTCTGTAATGGCCACCACATCACACTCCCAAGCAGCAATCCACGCCCTAAGCTCATCTACCTTATTTACTACACTCCTGGCATTAAAATAGACACACCTCAGCCCCTCAGTCAGGATATTTCCCTTTTCCACCACCTGCCTAACCCCTCTCTCAGAGTGCCTACAGTCCTTCCCTACCTGGGAACTAACCTCCTTATTCACCGTCCCATCGATATTCCCACCCCCCAGCTTTTCTAGTTTAAAGATCCCCCAGTAGCCCTAGCTAGCCTACCTGCCAAGATATTAGTCCCCCTAGGATTCAAGTGCCACCCGTCCTTACTGTACAGGTCACATCTGCCCCTAAAAAGGTCCCAATGATCTATGAACCTGAATCCCTGCCCCCTGCTCCAGTCCCTCAGCCATGCATTCATCCTCCACCTCATTTGATTCCTGCTCTCATTCTCCTGAGGCGCAGGCAGCAATCCTGAAATTACTGCCTTCGCTTTTCTCCTCCTCAGCTTCCTACCCAGTTCTCTATAATACCTTTTGATGACTGCCTCCCTCTTCCTGCCTATGTCTGCAGTACCTATATGAACTACAACTTCAGGTTCCTCACCCTCCCCTTTCAGGATGTCTGGGAGGCGTCCAGAAACATCCCGGATCGCAGCTTCAGGAAGACAAACCACCATCCACGACTCTCTCTTGCGTCCACAAAAACGCCTATCTGAACCCCTCACAGTGGAGTCCCCTACTAGTATTGCCTTTCCTCTCTCTTCCTTAGATTTTTTGCGTACTGGCTCAGGTTTAGAGAGCGGGCCACTGCTGGCTCCCTCAGACGAGTTGTCCCCCCCATTAGTACTCAAGCAGGAGTACTTATTATGAAGGGGGACACCCTCCGGTGTGCTCTTCAGCACCCGAGTTTTCCCCTTGTGATAGTCACCCACGCGCCTTCTTCTCGTTGTCCTGGTGTGACCACCTGTCGATAACTCCTGTCAATTATCTGCTCGTTTACTTGTTTTTATCCTACAGGTGCTTTGGTCCACCTTGTTGTCTAACGAGGGGCATACACGCGATGGGTCGTGAGAGGGCTGCTCTTGGATGTTTTTTGAGAGTATCCTAGTGCTTCACATCGTTAGTGTACACTTGACCTGGACCATTTGATGGGCAACACGACAGCTCAGTGACTATCGCTGTGCTGTGCAGATACATGGATTTGGGCCTGTGTCTGTGGGAGTTTGCACATTCTCCCCGTGCTTGCGTGGGTTTTCTCCGGGTGCTCCGGTTTCCTCCCACATCCCAAAGATGTGCTCTTAGGCTAATTGGCAAAACAAATTCTCCCTAAATTGTCTCAAATTTGGTTTTTAATCCATAGATCTGTAAACATAGACAGGAATCACGGGTAGAGGTGGGAGCATCAGGGTGGAAGCATGGTCTCGTTGGGCCAAAGGGCCTGTTTCCCGTGCTGTTTTGTTCTTTGTTCTTTGTACCTCTGAACTCCCCAATCTTTCTATTAATGAAGGCCAGTGTACCATATGCCTTCTTGACCACTTCCTCCACCCGCGAGGCCGATTTCAGAGAATATGGACCCAGACCCCAAGATCCTTCTGCTCCTCAACACTGCAAAGACTCCTACCCTTGATATTGTACTCCTTCATCCCATTGGACCTGCGAGAAAGGACCACCACACATTTACCTGCATTGAAGTCCATCTGCTACTTCTTCGCCTATTCTAGCATCCTATCTATGTCTTGCTGCAACTTCTGACATCCCTCCAGACTATCCACAACACCACCAACCTTCATATCATCAGCGAACTTACTAACCCATCCTTCCACTTCCTCATCCAGGTCATTTATGAAAATGACAAACAGCAAGGGTCCTAGAACAGATCCCTGGGGCACTCCTCTGGTGACCAATCTTCATGCAGAACAGGACCCATCCACAACCACTCTCTGCCTTCTGCAGGCAAGATGTAAAGATGCCGGCGTTGGATTGGGGTGGTAAGAACTCAGTAAGAATTTAGCAACACCAATTTTTAATCCAACCGATTTATTTGATAGTAAAATTGCGAGCTTTCAACACTCTGTCTTCCTCAGGCAAATGCAGTGTTCTGGTCTGCAATAGCACACATCAGCACAGACAGTCAGAGATTGCTGATTAGAATGCGAATCCTTACATCTAACCTGCTATTCAAGTGTTAAAGTGGCTAACAATGTGTGTGAAGGGAATCCTGAGCATTGGTTAGAGAATTGTGTATTTTCTCCAGACAGCACAGTAAGTGAGGTTTTTTGCTAACCCAGGCAAGTTACGGGGGTTACAGATAGTGTGTCATGAAGCCAAGATCCCTGTTAAGACCGTCCTCATGTGTGCGGAGCTTGGCTATCAGTCTCTGCTCAGCGACTCTGCGCTGTCGTGTATCACGAAAGCCCCCTTGAAGAACATTTACCCGCAAGTCGGAGGCCGAATGCCCATGACTGCTGAAGTGTTCGCCCACAGGAAGGGAACTGTTTTGCCTGGTGATTGCTGAGCGATGCTCATTCATCCGCTGTCGTAGTGTCTGCATGGTCTCCCCAATATACCATGCTTCGGGACATCCTTTCTTGCAACGTATTAGGTAGACAACGTTGGCCGAGTTGCAAGTGTATGTACCGTGTACCTGGTGAATGGTATCCTCACGTTTGATGATGTCGTCCATGTCGATGATCCGGCATGTCTTGCAGAGGTTGCTGTGGCAGGGTTGTGTGGTATTGTGGTCACTGTTCTCCTGAAGGTTGGGTAGTTTGCTGCGAACAATGATCTGTTTGAGGTTGTGCGGTTGTCTGAAAGCAAGAAGTCGGGGGGTGGGGATGGCCCTAGCGAGATGTTCATCGTCATCAATGATATGTTGAAGACTCCGGAGAAGATGTTGTAGCTTCTCCGCTCCGGGGAAGTACTGGACAACAAAGGGTACTCTGTCCACCGTGTCCCGTGTTCGTCTTCTGAGGAGATCAGTGCGGTTTATCGTTGTGGCACGTTGGAACTGTCGATCGATGAGTCGAGCGCCATATCCTGTTCTCACGAGGGCATCCTTCAGTGTCTGGAGGTGTCTGTCACGATCCTCCTCATCTGAGCAAATTCTGTGTATACGGAGGGCCCTTTGTTGTCCAGTACTTCCCCGGAGCGGAGAAGCTACGACATCTTCTCCGGAGTCTTCAACATATCATTGATGACGATGAACATCTCGCTAGGGCCATCCCCACCCCCCCACTTCTTGCTTTCAGACAACCGCACAACCTCAAACAGATCATTGTTCGCAGCAAACTACCCAACCTTCAGGAGAACAGTGACCACAATACCACACAACCCTGCCACAGCAACCTCTGCAAGACATGCCGGATCATAGACATGGACGACATCATCAAACGTGAGGATACCATTCACCAGGTACACGGTACATACACTTGCAACTCGGCCAACGTTGTCTACCTAATACGTTGCAAGAAAGGATGTCCTGAAGCATGGTATATTAAGAGAGTTAAGAGAGCAACACAGCACGGGAAACAGGCCCTTCGGCCCAACGAACCGCCATCATAACTATATAGTAGCAATTCCATTATCCTATTATAAATTTAGGTTATTCCTAATATGGAAGACTCTCACTATAGGGACAATTTGTTTCCCAATCAGCCTAAGAGCGAATTTTTGGGTTGTGGGAGGAAACCGGAGTGCCCGGAGAAAACCCACGCAACCACGGGGAGAACGCGCAAACTCCCGCAGACACCGGCCCAATTCCAAGTGTCTGCACAGCCACTTCGATAGTCTCTGAGCTGTCATGGTGCCCTTCAGATGGTCCACATAAAGCACTCATTTACGACATGAAGTACCAGGCAACCCATGAATCAACATCCAAGAGCTGTCCTCGCACCACCTGCCAAATGCATGCTCTTTGTTGGTCAAGTGTGGACCGAATTACCTGTGGGGAAAAAAAGCCGTAGTTAAACAGTCCTACTATATCCCTCTATCTGCATACCGCTCATGTGGCTGTCCAACAGACCCTTAAACAGCCCTAGCGTGCCTGCTCCCACCACCTTACTCGGCAGTGCATTCCACACCCCCACTACCCTTTGTGTGAAAAACTGCCCTCTAATATTTGTCTTATACATAGCCCCCCTCACCCTAAGGCCATGACCCCTCGTCCTATCCATTTCTGAAGGTGGAAAAAGTTTACCTCCATTTACTCTATCTATACCCCTTATAATCTTATACACCTCTATGAGATCCCCTCTAAGCCGACGTCTTTCAAGGGAAAACAACCCCAGTCTATCTAATCGTTCCTCATAAGACAGTCCTTCCATACCAGGCAGCATCCTGGTAAACCCCCTCTGCACTCTCTCCAAGGACTCCACATCCTTCCGATAGTACGGCGACCAGAACTGGACGCAGTATTCCAAGTGAGGTCTAACCAACGTTCTATACAATTGCAACATCAAACTCCTACTCTTGTATTCTATACCCTTTTCTATGAAAGCTAACATACTATACGCTTTCTTTATCACCTTCTCCACCTGTGAAGACACCTTCAGAGACTTGTGAACCTGCACCCCCAAGTCTCTCTGCGTCTCTATACTCCGAATAGTTTTACCTTTTATCCTATAACTCTCTTCTACATTTTTCCGGCCAAAATGCATCACCTCGCATTTATCCGGATTAAATTCCATTTGCCATCTATCTGCCCAGTCTACCAACCTATCTATGTCCTGTTGTATTGCCTGGCACTGCTCCTCTGTACCCGCCAATCCAAGCATCTTAGTGTCATCAGCAAATTTGCTGATCTCACCACCTACCCCAACTTCCAAGTCGTTTATGTAGACCACAAATAGAAGAGGACCTAGTACTGAGCCTTGTGGCACTCCACTAGTGACAGGCTTCCAGCCGGAAAAAGAGCCTTCCACTACTACCCTCTGTCTCCTCCTCCCGAGCCAGTTCTCGACCCATCTACATACCCGGCCCTGTATCCCATGCGCCTTCACCTTCTCTATCAGTCTACCATGAGGAACCTTGTCAAACGCCTTACTGAAATCCATGTAGACGACATCAACAGCATGTCCTTCATCAACTGTTTTTGTCACTTCTTCAAAAAATTCCACTAGATTTGTAAGACAAGACTTCCCCTTGACGAAGCCATGCTGCGTATCCCTGATCAGATCGCAGCGCTCCAGATGCTCATACATCCTGTCCCTAAGGATCCTCTCCATTAGCTTACCTATAACTGAAGTCAAGCTCACCGGCCTATAGTTCCCTGGGTGATCCCTCTGACCTTTTTTAAACAACGGTACTACGTTTGCTATCCTCCAGTCCTCTGGGACCTCACCTGTGTCCATGGAAGAGACAAAGATTTGCGTCAGAGGCCCAGCTAGGTCTTCCCTCAACTCCCTTAGCAGCCTGGGGTAAATGCCATCAGGCCCCGGAGCTTTATATGTCTTCAAGCTGCCTAACAGCCCCAACACTTTACCCAAAGAGTGATTAGGGAGTGGAATGCCCTGCCTGCAGCGGTTGTAGATGCGCCAAGTTTGGTGGCGTTTAAGAGGTTAGTTGATAAGTATATGGAAGAGAAGGGAATGATTTAGTTTGGAGGGGCATTGCTTTTTATATTGGTCGGCGCAACATCGAAGGCCGAAGGGCCTGTTCTGTGCTGTAATGTTCTATGTTCTATGTTCTAACACCTCTTTCCTCGTAATCCTTATTTCCCTCAACCGATCCTCAACTTTGTCAAAATCAGCAACAGACATCTGGCCAGTCTCCTGTGTGAATACCGACGCAAAGTATTCATTCAGGATCTCCCCCATTCCCTCAGGATCTAAGCGTAGATCCCCTCCTCTGTCCCTGAGAGGTCCAATCTTGCCTCTAACCATCCTTTTGCTCCTTACATAGGTGTAAAATGCCTTAGGATTTTCCTTAATCCTACCTGCCAGAGCCACTTCGTGGCCCCTTTTTGCCTTTCTAACACCCCTTTTAAGATCCCGTCTACACTCTCTATAAGCTTCCAGCGCTGTCTCAGTCCCCAGTTGCCTAGATCTAATGTAAGCCTCTCGCTTCTTCCTGATCAAGTCCTCAATATCCCTGGTAAGCCACGGTTCTCTAATCCTACCTTTCCCATCCTTCCTCCTTGCCGGCACGTATCTTTCCTGCAGAGAGTTTAGTTTTCCCCTTGAAAGACTCCCACATGTACCTCGTCGACCTGCCCTCGAAAAGCTTATCCCAGTCGGTATCTTTAAGATCTTGCCTAATCTGGCTGTATCTAGCCCTCCCCCAGTTAAATACCTTCCCTTTTGGGCAGGTCTCGTCCTTTTCCATTAATATCCTAAAGCAGACAGAGTTGTGATCACTATTTGACACATGCTCTCCTACCTCGACGTCAACCACCTGGCCTGGCTCATTCCCCAGAACCAAATCCAGTATAGCCCCCTCTCTCGTCGGGCCATCCACATACTGGTCCAAGGACCCTTCCAAAACACAATGTACAAATTCCTCCCCGTCCACTCCTACAGCTCTGGGCCCTCTCCAATCAACTCCAGGAAAATTGAAATCTCCCACTACTACTACCCTATTTTTCCTACACTTATCTAAAATGTCCCTGCATATCCCTTCTTCCACGGCTCGCGGGCTGTTGGGCGGTCTGTAGTAAACACCCAACAGAGTAACCACTCCCTTCCTATTCCTCAACTCCACCCATAGAGACTCAATTCCTAAATCATCCATACCTCCCTCCCTCTGCACTGCTATGATGTTGTCCTTAACCAGTAAAGCCACTCCCCCGCCTCTCCTCACACCAACTCTGTCATGCCTAAAACACTTATACCCTGGAATATTCAATTGCCAGTCTTGCCCCTCCTTCAACCACGTCTCGGTCACTGCCACCACTTCTAAACTCCTCGTGAACATTATTGCCTTCAGTTCATCTGTTTTGCCAGTCACACTCCTCGCATTAAAACACATGCACTGAAGACCCTCAGCTCTCGGATATTCCTTTCTACCTTCTGGTGTTACCCTATCATCCCTCTCTCTCCCACTCCCAGTTCCCTCTCTCTCCCCACCCTCCCTCCCTATTAGTTTAAACACTTCTGAAACACTCCAGCTAACCTCCCAGCTAAAATATGTGTTCCCCTCCCAGTCAACTGCTCCCTATCCCTCGTGAATAGGTGACCCTCCCTCCTGAAGACTTCCCAATGATCAATAAATATGAAGCCTTCTGACCTACACCAATCCCTCATCCATGCATTTAGTTGTAGTGTCTCATTTGTTTTTACCCAATCGGTCCCGGGCACAGGCAGCAGCCCAGAGAACGCCACCCTGGAGGCCCGACCTTTCAGTTGAGCCCCCAACTCCCTAAAATGCCTACGTATGTCCCCCCTGCGCTTTCTTCCTACATCTTGCTGTCCTACGTGAACTATTACATTTGCCTTAGACCCTTCTCCCTTCAAAATTCCCTCTACCCTCTCTGATACATCCTGGACCCCTGTTGGGGACTCCCTATTGGGGAGACCATGCAGACACTATGACAGCGGATGATTGAGCATCGCTCAGCAATCACCAGGCAAAACAGTTCCCTTCCTGTGGGCGAACACTTCAGCAGTCATGGGCATTCGGCCTCCGACCTGCGGGTAAATGTTCTTCAAGGGGGCTTTCGTGATGCACGACAGCGCAGAGTCGCTGAGCAGAGACTGATAGCCAAGCTCCGCACACATGAGGACGGTCTTAACAGGGATCTTGGCTTCATGACACACTATCTGTAACCCCCGTAACTTGCCTGGGTTAGCAAAAAACCTCACTTACTGTGCTGTCTGGAGAAAATACACAATTCTCCAACAATGCTCAGGATTCCCTTCACACACATTGTTCGCCACTTTAACACTTGAATAGCAGGTTAGATGTAAGGATTTGCATTCTAATCAGCAATCTCTGACTGTCTGTGCTGATGTGTGCTATTGCAGACCAGAACACTGCATTTGCCTGAGGAAGACACAGTGTTGAAAGCTCGCTTTTTTACTATCAAATAAATCGGTTGGATTAAAAATTGGTGTTGCTAAATTCTTACTGAGTTCTGCAGGCAAGCCAGTTCTGGATCCACAAGGCCAAAGCCCCTTGGATCCCATGCCCTCTCACCTTCTCAAGAAGTCGAAAGACGTGGACTTAGAGGAGATCTAATAGAGGTGTACAAGATTATGAGTGGTATAGATAGAGTAAACAGGGTTAAGCTTTTTCCTAGGGTGGACTCGAATAGCACGAGGGGTCACGGGCTTAGGGTGAGGGGGGTAAGGTATAATTTGGATGCTAGAGGGAGTTTTTTTTACACAGAGGGTGGTGGGGGTATGGAATGCGCTGCCAAGTAAAGTGGTGGAGGCAGGTACTCTGGAGATATTTAAGAAATACTTAGATGGGCACATGAACAGAATGAGAATGGAGGGGTATAGAAAACTGATTTAAAATAGGGATCATGAGCCTTGGGAGTCCCTGGGAAGTGTGTAAATAGATGATGATATGGATGTACTTGTTTTTATCCTACAGGTGCTTTGGTCCACCTTGTTGTCTAACAAGGGGCAAACACGCGATGGGTCGTGAGAGGGGCTGCTCTTGGATTTTTTTCGAGAGTATCCTAGTGCTTCACGTCGTTAGTGTACGCTTGACCTGGACCATTTGATGGGCAACACGACAGCTCAGTGACTATCGCTGTGCTGTGCAGATACATAGATTTGGGCCTGTGTCTGTGGGAGTTTGCGCATTCTCTGCGCATGTAGAAGTGTGAACATTGGGGTGGCGGCGTGGGCTCGTTGGGCCGAAGGGCCTGTTTCCCATGCTGTTTTGTTCTTTGTTCTTTGTTCTCCCCGTGCTTGCGTGGGTTTTCTCCGGGCGCTCCGGTTTGCTCCCACATCCCAAAGATGTGCTCTTAGGCTAATTGGCAAAACAAATTCTCCCTAAATTGTCCCAAATTTGGTTTTTAATCCATAGATCTATAAACATAGACAGGAATCACGGGTAGAGGTGGGAACATCAGGTTGGCAGCATGGGCTCTTTGGGCCAAAGGGCCTGCTTCCAGTGCTGTTTTGTTTTTTGTTGAACCACATCCACAATCCTCCGGAACTTCTCCCATCTCCATCGATGATGCAAAGATTATTGTCAGATATTCTGCAATCTCTTCCCTCGCCTCCCACAGTAATCTCAGGTCCATCCCATCTGGTCCCGGTGACTTCCCTATCTTGATGCTATTCAAAATTTCCAACATGTCCTCTTTCTTCATGTCCACCTACTCAATCCTTTCAATCTGCTGCAAGCCTTCAGTACAAGCATCCAAATCTTTTTCCACCATGAATACCGAGGTAAAGTAATCATTCAGCACCTCTGCTATTTCTACCGGTTCTGTACAAACTTTCCCACCTTCACATTTTATAGGTCCTATTCATTCACAGCTCATCCTTTTACTCTTGAAATTGAATTTGATAATCAGCCGTGATTGCAATAAATGGAGCTGGTTTGAGGGGCCGAATGTCCTATTCCTATTTTCTACGTTTCTATGCCAGTCTGCCTGGTTTCCAGTCTGTGTACATACACACACATTTAGTTAAGGGTATGTGCTCTTAGGATGATTGGGTAACAATTTGTCCCTATATTGGTCTCTATATGTCATTAAGACGTTCAGACGGTGGCGCAGGCTCGTTGGGCCGAAGGGCCTGTTTCCCGTGCTGTGTTGTTCTTTGTTCTTTGGTTTGACCTTTGGCCATGCGAGACGTTACCTGGTAAGATTAGACCAATAAAGGAGTGAGGCAGAAATCAAAGCAGTTTAAACATTAAAGAAAGTGGTGAGAGCAAAGTCCAGATCGTGTTAATGATAGTCACAAATAGAAGGAAGTAGCTGATTAAAGGCCACTGGAAATGATTAAAGAGAAAAATGTCAGGTGCAAACACAGAGTTTCTGAGGTGGTGATAAAGTAGCAGGATGTATAATCGCAAAGATCAGAAAGCTGGATGCCGAATGAAATGGCAGAAACTCTAATATAAACATAGAACATTTCAGCACGGTGTGGGCCCTTTGGCCCTCAATGTTGTGCCGAGCTATGTCTGAACCCAAGATCAAGCTATCCCACTCCCTGTCGTTCTGGTGTCCTCCATATATCTATCCAATAACCGCTTGAAAGTTCCTAAAGTGTCCACTTTCACAGCAGGCAGTGTATTCCATACCCCAACCACTCTCTGAATAAAGAATCTACCACAGACATCCCTCCTATTATCTCCTACCATGAACCTTATAGTTTATACCCCATAGTAACAGCTACATCCACCCGAGGAAATAGTCTCTGCCCGTCCACTCTATCTGTCCCCCTTATCATCTTATAAATCCCTATTAAGTCACCTCTCATCCTCCTGTTCTCTAAAGACAAAAGCCCCAGCTCCCTCAACCTTTCCCCATAATCCTATCCTCCAAACTAGGCAGCATCCTGGTAAATCTCCTTTGCACTCTCTCTAATACTTCACATCTTTCTTATAGTGAGGTGACCAGAACTGAACACAATATTCCAAATGTGGTCTTACAGAAGTCCAGTGTAGTTGCAGCATAACTCCTCAGCTCTTAAACTCAAATCCTCTGTTAATAAATGCTAAACGCTTATCCTTGGAGGAATGTTTTTGAAGATCGGGGTGGTACAGAGCAGCTTATTTCTCCAGTGAGGTGAGGCCAGTGAAAGGGGATAATCTTGCAGTTAGCAGAGCCAGGCTGTTCCCGGGTAATGTCAGGAAACACTTCTTCACAAAAAACAGAGAGGAAATCTGAGAATTATTCTTCTAAAAACCTGTTAGGCTATGGCTCAATTGGAAATATAAGAACATAAGAAATAGGAGCAGGAGTCGGCCATCCAGCCCCTCGAGCCTGCCCCACCATTCAATAAGATCATGGCTGATCTGAAGTGGATCAGTTCCACTTATCTGCCTGCTCCCCATAACCCTTAATTCCCTTATCTATCAGAAATCATCTACCCATGACTTAAATATATTCAGCCTCCACCACTCCAATGGGCAGAGACTCACCACCCTTTGAATGAAGAAGTTCCTCCTCAACTCCGATCTAAACTGCACCCCCCCTCCCCTTATTTTGAGGCTGTGCACTCTTGTTCTGGTTTCTTTCTAAGTGGAAAGAATCTCTCTATCTCTACCTCTACCCTATCTAGCCCCTTCATTATCTTATATGTCTCTATAAGATCCCCCCTCAGCCTTCTAAACTCCAACGAGTACAGGCCTAATCTACTCAATCTCTCCTCGTATGCTAATCCCCTCATCTCCGGTATCAGCCTGGTGAACCTTCTCTGTACTCCCTCCAAGGCCAATGCATCCTTTCACAAATAATGGGACCAAAACTGCACACAGTACTCCAGTTGTGGCCTCACCAGCACTGTGTACAGTTGCAGCAAGACCTCCCTGTTTTTATATTCTATCCCCCTCGCTATAAAGGCCAACATTCCATTCACCTTCTCGATCACCTGCTGCTCCTGCAGACTGGGTTTTTGCGATTCATGTACAAAGACTCTCAAGGTCCCCCTGCACCGTAGCATGCTGCAGCTTTTCACCATTTAAATAATATTCCATGCTACTATTATTTCCTCCAAAGTGGATAACCTCACACTTGCTAACATTATACTCCATCTGCCAGGTTCTTGCCCACTCACTCAGCTTATCCAGATCCCTCTGCAGGTTTTCCACGCCCTCATGCGATTTACTTTTCCTCTATCTTCGCGTCATCAGCAAATTTTATTACCCTACACTCAGCCCCCTCCTCCAGATCATCTATGGATATGGTAAACAGTTGAGGCCTTAACACCGATCCCTGGGGCACTCCACAAGTCACCAGCTGCCAACCAGAATAGCACCCATTGATTCCAACTCTCTATTTCCTGTTAGATAACCAATCCTCAATCCACGATCCACATATCAAAAGGAAGAATGAGAAATGCTTGTTGGATGAGGGTATGGCAAGGTGGAATGAAAATGTAACAGTAACAATGCCACAATCCTAGCTGACTATAGGCTGCCCTCCCCTTTGAGGGGGAGAGCTGATTGGTGATTTAATTAGATTGATGGTCTAAATGGCCAGCATTTCTGTCCACTCGTGGTGAGCCACTCCCTGATTTGATCTGATTTGATTTATTATTGTCACATGTATTAAAACACAGTGAAAAGGATTGTTTCTTGTGCTATACAAACAAAATATACTGTTTATAGAGAAGGAAAGGAGAGAGTGCAGAATGTAGTGTTACATCATAGCTAGGGTAGAGAGAAAGATCAACTTACTGCAACAAAGAGCCATTTAAAAATTTGATGGCAGCAGGGAAGAAGCTGATCTTAAGTCGGTTGGTACGTGGCCTCTGACTTTTGTATCTCCTTCCTGATGGAAGGAGGTGAAAGAGAGAACGTCTGGGCAGTTTTGAGACATCCATGTTGCTGTGATAGAACAAAGAAACTTGTAGAACAGGAAAAGGCCCTTCAGCCATCCTAACCAATACCAATTATGATGCCTGAACTAATTTTTAAAAATACCCTCAGTCCTCACTCGGTTCGTCTCCCTATATTCCCTCCCTATTCATGTACGCATCCCAGTTGGAGTATTGTGCGCGGTTCTGGTCGCCTCACTATAGGAAGGATGTAGAGGCTATTGAGAGAGTGCAGAGGAGATTTACAAGGATGCTGCCTGGATTGGGAGGCAGGCCTTATGAAGATAGGTTGAGGGAGCTGGGACGCTTCTCACTGGAGAGACATAGAACACAGAACATTACAGTACAGAACAGGCCCTTCGGCCTTCGATGTTGCGCCGACCAATTAAGAAAAAGCAATGACCTCTAACCTAAACCATTTCCTTTTCATCCATAAACTTATCTACTAACCTCTTAAATGCCACCAAACTTGGTGTATCTGCAACTGTAGCAGGCAGGGCATTCCATACCCTTACCACCCTCTGGGTAAAGAACCTATCTCTGACATCCGTCCTATAAATACCACCCCTTAATTTAAAGCTATGTCCCCTCGTGCTAGCTTTCTCCATCCTAGGAAAAAGGCTATCACTGTCCACCCTATCTAAACCTCTACTCATCTTATATGTTTCAATAAGGTCTCCTCTTAGCCGCCTTCTTTCTAACGAAAACAACCTCAAATCCCTCAACCTCTCTTCATGAGACCTGCCCTCCATACCAGGCAACATCCTGGTAAACCTCCTCTGTAACTTCTCCAATGCCTCCGCATCTTTCTTAATAATGCGGGGACCAGAACTGTACACAATACTCCAAGTGCGGCCGCATGAGAGTTTTGTACAGTTGCAACATGATGTTGCAGCTCTGAAATTCAATCCCCCTACCAATAAAAGCTAGGACTCCGTATGCCTTCTTAACAACCTTATCGACTTGATTGCCGACTTTCAGGGATCTATGCACATATACACCAAGATCCCTCTGTTCTTCAACATTTTTAAGAGTCCTACCATTAGCCCTATACTCTACACATTTGTTATTCCTGCCAAAGTGAATTACCTCACACTTTTCCGCATTAAACTCCATTTGCCACTCTCGGCCCAGCTCTGCAACTTGTCCAAGTCTCTCTGCAAACTATAACACCCCTCTTCACTATCTACCACTCCACCGACTTTAGTGTCATCTGCAAATTTACTAATCCATCCTTCAATACCCTCATCCAGATCATTTATAAAAATTACAAACAGCAGGGGCCCCAACACAGATCCCTGAGGTACACCACTTGTAACCGAACTCCACGATGAAGAATTCCCATCAACCACCACCCTCTGTCTTCTATCAGCTAGCCAATTCCTAACCCAATTAGCTAAATCACCCTCAGTCCCTTACATCTGCATTTTCTGCAGAAGCCTTCCATGGGTCACCTTATCGAACGCCTTACTAAAGTCCATATATACCACATCAACCTCCTTACCCCCATCCACCTCTTTGGTCACTTTTTCAAAAAAAAAGTTAGGTTAAGAGGCGACCTGATAGAGGTTTATAAAATGTTGAGAGGAATAGATAGGGTGGACTCTCAGAGACTATTTCCCCGAGCTGAAATGGTCACTATGAGAGGACACAGATTTAAGGTGCAGGGAAGTAAATACAAAGGAGATGTCAGGGGTAAGTTTTTCATTCAGAGGGTGGTGAGCGAATGGAACCGACTGCCTTCAGAGGTTGTTGAGGCAAACTCACTGGAATCTTTTAAAAGACTTCTGGATGAATATATGGAAACGAATAGGATAGGGGGTTATAGATAGGTCTGTGGATTGGTAGATGTGATCGGCGCAACTCGTGGGCCAAAGGGCCTATTTGTGCTGTATTGTTCTATGTTCAGATGTCTCTTGAATGTTGCTAATGTTGCTTCCACCACCTCTTGGCAGCGTTTCCTAGGTACCATCTGCAGGAAAAACCTTCCCCGCACAACTGCCTCAAACTTTCATCCTCTAGCCTTGAACCTGTGCCCCCTGTGTAATTGACACTTGCACCCTGGGAAAAATCTCTGACTATCCACCCTGTCTGTGCCTCTCATAATTTTAGAACATAGAACATAGAACATCGGTGACGAGTGGTGTGCCTCAGGGGTCTGTTTTGGGGCCCCTGGAATGGACAGGAATGCCCTGCCTGCCTGTTTGTAATTTTTATAAATGATCTGGATGAGGGTATTGAGGGATGGATCAGTAAATTTGCAGATGATACTAAAGTTGGTGGTGTGGTAGATAGTGAAGAGGGGTGTTTAGTTTACAGAGTGACTTGGACAAGTTGCAGAGCTGGGCCGAGAGGTGGCAAATGGAGTTTAATGTGGAAAAGTGTGAGGTAATGCACTTTGGCAGGAACAATAAATGTGTAGGAGTATAGGGCTAATGGTAGGGCTCTTAATAGTGTTGAGGAACAGAAGGATCTTGGTGTATGTGTCAATAGATCCCTGAAAGTAGGCAGTCAAGTGGATAAAGTTGTTAAGAAGGCTTATGGAGTCTTAGTTTTTATTGGTAGGGGGATTGAATTTAGGAGCCGCAGCATCATGTTGCAGCTGTACAAAACTCTAGTGCGGCCGCACTTGGAGTATTGTGTGCAGTTCTGGTCGCCACATTATAAGAAAGATGTGGAGGCATTGGAGAGGGTACAGAGGAGGTTTACTAGGATGTTGCCTGGTATGGAGTGCAGGTCCTATGAAGAGAGGTTGAAGGATTTGAAATTGTTTTCGTTAGAAAGGAGGCGGCTAAGGGGGGATCTTATTGAAGCATATAAGATGATTAGAGGTTTGGATAGGGTGGACAGTGATAGCCTTTTCCCTAGGATGGAGAAAGCTAGCACGAGGGGACACAACTTTAAATTAAGGGGTATGAGTTATAGGACGGATATCAGAGGTAGGTTCTTACTCAAAGAGTGATTAGGGAGTGGAATGCCCTGCCTGCAGCTGTTGTAGATGCGCCAAGTTTGGTGGCGTTTAAGATGTTAGTTGATAAGTATATGGATGAGAAGGGAATGGTTTAGTTAGGAGGGGCATTGCTTTTTATTTTGGTCGGCACAAAATCGAAGGCCGAAGGGCCTGTTCTGTGCTGTATTGTTCTATGTTCTATGTTCTATTACAGCACAGAACAGGCCCTTCGGCCTTCGATGTTGCGCCGACCAATATAAAAAGCAA
Organism: Sphyrna mokarran; assembly: GCA_024679065.1. Taxonomy (NCBI): domain Eukaryota; kingdom Metazoa; phylum Chordata; class Chondrichthyes; order Carcharhiniformes; family Carcharhinidae; genus Sphyrna; species Sphyrna mokarran. The sequence goes on from JAGIQG010000002.1 coordinate 1,696,231, forward strand.
TGCCCCTCCAAACTAAACCATTCCCTTCTCTTCCATATACTTATCAACTAACCTCTTAAACGCCACCAAACTTGGCGCATCTACAACAGCTGCAGGCAGGGCATTCCACTCCCTAATCACTCTTTGAGTAAAGAACCTACCTCTGATATCCGTCCTATAACTCATACCCCTTAATTTAAAGCTGTGTCCCCTCGTGCTAGCTTTCTCCATCCTAGGAAAAAGACTATCACTGTCCATTTTGTAGCCATCTCTCAGGTCTCCCCTCAGCCTCCATCTTTCCAGTGAAAACAATCTTAATTTATTCATCCTCTCATAGAGGTTTACAGAATGGAAATGGGCCCTTTGGCCCAACTTGTCCATACCACCCCTTTTCTTTTTGAAATCCCAAAGTAAATCCCAATTGCCCACATTTGTAACTATCTAAATGCTTTTTAAAAGACAAAATTGTACCCATCTCTACTACTACGTCTGGCAGCTCGTTCCAAACACTCACCATCTTTGCATGACAACATTCCAGTGAGACAAGGAGGTTTTAGTAGGTACATAGAACATAGAACAATACAGCACAAACAGGCCCTTCGGCCCGTGAGTTGCACCAATCACATCTACCAATCCACAGACCTATCTATAACCCCCTATCCTATTCGTTCCCATATACTCATCCAAAAGTCTTTTAAAAGACCCCAGCAAGTTTGCCTCAACAAACTCCGACGACAGCCGATTCCATTCACTCACCACCCTCTGAGTGAAAAACCTACCCCTGACATCTTCTCTGCATTTGCTTCCCTGCACCTTAAATCTGTGTCCTCTCGTATTGACCATTTCAGCTCGGGGAAATAGTCTCTGAGAGTCCACCCTATCTATTCCTCTCAACATTTTATAAACCTCTATCAGGTCAACCTACGTCTCTCCAGTGAGAAGAGTCCCAGCTCCCTCAACCTATCCTCATAAGGCCTGCCTCCCAATCCAGACAGCATCCTTGTAAATCTCCTCTGCACTTTCTCAATAGCCTCACATCCTTCCTATAGTGAGGCGACCAGAACTGCGCACAATACTCTAAGTGGGGTCTGACAAGAGTCTTATAGAGCTGCATCATTACCTCCTGACTCCTAAAGTCTATTCCTCGATTAATGAAGGCCAGTACACCGTACGCCTTTTTGACCACTTCCTCCACCTGCGAGGCCGATTTAAGAGTCCTATGGACCCGGACCCCGAGATCCTTCTGCTCTACAACACAGCTAAGACTCCTACCCCTTATATTGTACTCCTTCATCCCATTATTCCTGCCAAAATGGACCACTACACATTTATCTGCGTTGAAGTCCATCTGCCACTTCTCCGCCCAGTCTTGCATCCTGTCTATGTCCAACTGCAAGTTTTGACATCCCTCCAGACCATCCACAACACCACCGACCTTTGTATCATCGGCAAACTTAATAACCCATCCCTCCACTTCCTCATCCAGGTCATTTATGAAAATGACAAACAGCAGGGGTCCCAGAACAGATCCCTTGAGCACTCCACTGGTTACCGACCTCCATGCAGAACAAGACCCATCCACAACCACTCTCTGCCTTCTGCCGGCAATGATGTAAAGATGCCGGCGTTGGATTGGGGTGGTAAGAACTCAGTAAGAATTTAGAAACACCAATTTTTAATCCAATCGATTTATTTGATAGTAAAATTGCGAGCTTTCAACACTCTATGTGCCTGAGGAAGACACAGAGTGTTGAAAGCTCGCAATTTTACTATCAAATAAATCGGTTGGATTAAAAATTGGTGTTGCTAAATTCTTACTGAGTCCTTCTGCCAGCAAGCCAGTTCTGGATCCACGAGGCCAAAGCCCCTTGGATCCCATGACCTCTCACCTTCTCCAGAAGCCTTGCATGGGGGACCTTATCAAACGCCTTGCTAAAGTCCACGTACACTACGTCCACCACCCTTCCTTCGTCAATGTGTTCAGTCACATTTTCGAAGAACTCAGCTAGGCTCGTAAGGCATGACCTGCCCTTGACAAAACCATGCTGACTATTTCTAATCAGTCCAAACTTCTCCAAATGTTCATATATCTTATCCCTCAGAAGCATCTCCATCAGCTTACCAACCACTGAAGTCAGACTCACCGGTCGGTAATTTTCTGAACTATCCCTGTTCCCTTTCTTAAAGATAGGAACCACATCCGCAATCCTCCGGAACCTCTCCCGTTTCCATGGACGAAGCAACTATTATCGCCAGGGGCTCTGCAACCACTTCCTTCACCTCCCACAATAACCTGGGGTACATACCATCCAGTCCCGGCGACTTGTCTGTCTTGATAGAATTTAACAGGTCTAACACATCCTCTTTCCTAACATCCACATACTCAATCTTTTCCGTATGCCTCAAACCTGCAGTGCAATCTCCCAGTTCACTTCCCACCGTGAATACCGAGGCAAAGTACTCGTTAAGCACCTCTGCCATTTCTTCCGAATTCACACAGATTTTCCCCCTTCACCTTTTATAGGCCCTATCCGTTCTCTTCTCATCCTTTTACTTTTCACATATTTGTAGAAGGCCTTGAGATTCTCCTTAATCTTCCCTGCCAAGGCCTTGTCATGACCCCTTCTGGCTCTCCTAATTTCCTTTTTAAGCTCCCTTCTACACACCTTATACTCCTCTAGATCCCTAACATCCCCTAGCTCTCTGAACCTTTTATATACCATTTTTTTCTTCCTAACTAGGTTCACCACAACCTTCGTGCACCACGGTTCCCGCATCCTACCAGAACCTCCTTGTCTCCTCGGAACGTTGTCTTGCAGTGCCCCAGATAAACATTCCTTGAATACCCGCCACTTTCCTTCTGTACTCTTCCCCAAGAACGCCTCCTTCCAGTTTATACGTCCAATTACCTGCCTAATGTTTTCATATTTCCCCTTACTCCAGACATACACCTTCCCAGCCTGCCTGATCCTATCTCTTTCCATCGCTATCGTGAAAGAGATAGAATTATGATCTCCATTCCCAAGATGCTCACCTACCGTGAGATCTGACACCTGACCTGACTCATTAGCTAGCACCAGGTCAAGTACAGCCTCTCCTCTCGTAGGCTTTTCCAGGTACTGTGTCAGGAAACCGTCCTGAACACACCTAACAAACTCCTCGCCATCCAAACCCCTTTACCTTAGGATATTCCAGTTGATGTTTGGGAAATTGAAATCTCCCATCACGACAACCCTGTTATAGAACATTACAGCGCAGAACAGGCCCTTCGGCCTTCGATGTTGCGCCGACCAATTAAGAAAAAGCAATGACCCTCTAACCTAAACCATTCCCTTTTCATCCATAAACTTATCTACTGACCTCTTAAACGCCCCCAAACCTGGCGCATCTTCAACTGCAGCAGGCAGGGCATTCCATACCCTTACCACCCTCTGGGTAAAGAACCTACCTCTGACATCCGTCCTATAACTACCACCCCTTAATTTAAAGCTATGTCCCCTCGTGCTAGCTTTCTCCATCCTAGGAAAAAGGCTATCACTGTCCACCCTATCTAAACCTCTAATCATCTTGTGTGTTTCAATAAGGTCTCCTCTTAGCCACCTTCTTTCTAACGAGAACAACCTCAAATCCCTCAGCCTCTCTTCTATTTGGAACATAGAACATAGAACACTACAGCACAAACAGGCCTTCGGCCCACAAGTTGTGCCGAACACATCAAAACCTAGCCAGCCATAGACCTATCTATATCCCCCAATCCCGTTGGATCCCATATACTCATCCCGAAGTCTTTTAAAAGACCCCAGCGAGTTCGCCTCGACCACCACCGACGGCAGCCGATTCCATTCACTCACCACCCTCTGAGTGAAAAACTTTTCCCTAGCATCCCCTCTGTACTTGCTTCCCTGCACCTTAAATCTGTGCCCTCTCGTCGCGACCATTTCTCTTGTTATTTCTACATCTGTCTAGGATCTGTTTCCCTATCTGCACCTCAAGTTCTCTGTCGCTATTGGGCAGCCTATAGAATACACCCAGCAAAGTTATCGAGCCTTTGCTGTTCCTAACTTCCACCCACAGAGACTCCGTAGACATTCCCTCCACGTCTTCCACCTTCTCTACAGCCATGACACTGTCCCTGATCAACAGTGCCACACCACCTCCTCTTTTGCCCCCAACCCTGTCCCTCCTGAAGCATCTGAATCCCGGCCCCTGAAGTACCCAGTCCTGTCCCTGAGACAACCAAGTCTCTGTAATGGCCACCACATCACACTCCCAAGCAGCAATCCACGCCCTAAGCTCACCTACCTTATTTACTACACTCCTGGCATTAAAATAGACACACCTCAGCCCCTCAGTCAGGATATTTCCATTTTCCACTACCTGTCTAACCCCCCTCTCAGAGTGCCTACAGTCCTTCCCTACCTGGGAACTAACCTCCTTATTCACCGTCCCATCGATATTCCCACCCCCCAGCTTTTCTAGTTTAAAGGTCACAGGAACCGTGATGCACAAAGATTGTGATGAATCTAGTCAGGAAGAAAAGAAAGGTGTACAAAAGGCTCAGAGAGATAGGAGATGTTAAGGATGTAGAGGAGTATAAGGTGTGTAGAAGGGAGCTTAAACAGGAAATTAGGAGAGCCAGAAGGGATCATGAGAAGGCCTTCGTAGATAAGATTAAGGAGAATCCCAAGGCATCCTATAAATATGTGGAAGGTAAAAGGATGAGAATAGAAGGGATAGGACCTATAAAAGGTGAAGAGGGAAAAGTCTGTATGGAACCGGAAGAAATGGCAGAGGTGCTTAATGAGTACTTTGCCTCAGTATTCATGGTGGAAAGTGATCTGGGAGGTTGAAATGCAAGTTTGCAGCAGACAGAAAAGATTGAGTATGTGGATGTTAAGAAAGAGGATGTGTTGGAACTTTTAAATTCTATCAAGATAGACAAGTCGCCGGGACCAGATGGGGTGTACCCCAGGTTACTGAGGGAAGTGATTGCAGAGTCCCTGGCAATGACCTTTGCGTCGTCGATGGTGACAGGAGAGGTTCCGGAGGATTGTGGATGTAGTTCCAATTTTCAAGAAAGGAAACAGGGATAGTCCAGGAAATTACCGACCTTGAGTCTGACCTCAGTGGTTGGTAAGTTGATGGAGAGGATCCTGAGGGACAGGATTTATGAGCATTTAGAGAAGTTTAGTACAATCAGCAATAGTAAACATGGCTCTGTCAAGGGCAGGTCGTGCCTTATGAGCCTAGTGGAGTTCTTTGAAAATGTGACTGAACACATTGATGAAGGAAGAGCGGTGGATGTGGTTTACATGGATTTCAGCAAGGCATTTGATAAGGTCCCACATGCAAGACTTATTGAGAAGGGAGAGGGCAAGGGATCTAAGGAACTTTGGCCTTGTGGATCCAGAACTGGCTTGCCTGCAGAAGGCAGAGAGTGGTTGTGGATGGGTCTTTTTCCGCATGGAGGTCGGTAACCAGTGGAGTGCCCCAGGGACCTGTTCTGGAATTCTTGCTGTTTGTCATTTTCATAAATGACCTGGATGAGGAAGTGGAGGGATAGGTTAGTAAGTTCACCGATGATACGAAGGTTGGTGGTGTTGTGGACAGTCTGGAGGGATGTCTGAAATTGTAGCAAGACATAGATAGGATGTAAGACTGGGCGGAGAAGTGGCAGATGGACTTCAGCCCGGATAAATGTGTGGTGGTCCATTTTGGCAGGACCAATGGGATGAAGCAGTATAATATCAAGGGTAGGAGTCTTGGCAGTGATGAGGAGCAGAAGGATCTTGGGGTCCGGGTCCACAGGTCTCTTAAATCTGCCCCGCAGGTGGAGGATGTGGTCAGGAAGGCATATGGTGTACTGGCCTTCATTAATCGAGGGATTGAGTTTAGGAGTCGAGAGGTAATGCTGCAACTTTATAAGAGCCTTGTCAGACCCCACTTGCAGTATTGTGCGCAGTTCTGGTCGCCTCACTACAGGAAGGATGTGGAAGCTATTGAGAGGGTGCAGAGGAGATTTACAAGAATGTTGCCTGGATTGGGAGACATGCCTTATGAAGTTAGGTTGAGGGAGTTGGGACTCTTGTCCCTGGAGAGACGAAGGTTGAGAGGTGATCTGATAGAGGTTTAAGAACTGTTGAGAGGAATAGATAGAGTGGCTTCGCAGAGGCTATTTCCCAGGGCTGAAATGGTCGCTACGAGAGGACACAGGTTTAAGGTGCTGGGAGGCAAGTACAGAGGAGATAAAACAAAACAGCACAGGAAACAGGCCCTTCGGCCCAACGAGCCCGCGCCGCCACCCCGATGTTCCCACCTCTACCCTTCATCCTTGTCAATGTTTATAGATCTATGGATTAAAAACCAAATTTGAGACAATTTAGGGAGAATTTGTTTTGCCAATTAGCCTAAGAGCACATCTTTGAGTTGTGGGAGGAAACCGGAGCACCCGGAGAAAACCCACGCAAGCACGGGGAGAATGCGCAAACTCCCACAGACACAGGCCCAAATCCATGTATCTGCACAGCCCAGCGATAGTCACTGAGCTGTCGTGTTGCCCATCAAATGGTCCAGGTCAAGCGTACACTAACGACGTGAAGCACTAGGATACTCTCAAAAAAATCCAAGAGCAGCCCTCTCACGACCCATCGCGTGTATGCCCCTTATTAGACAACAAGGTGGACCAAAGCACCTGTAGGATAAAAACAAGTACATCAATATCATCATCTATTTACACACTTCCCAGGGACTCCCAAGGCATTTGGCACGCTTGGTTTCATTGATCAGATCATTGAATACAAGAGTTGGGATGTCTTGTTAAAGTTGTACAAGACAAATGTCTTGTACAACTTTCTAGATAGGGTGGACATTGATAGCCTTTTTCCTCGGATGGAGAAAGCTAGCACGAGGGGGCATAGCTTTAAATTAAGAGGTGGTAGTTATAGGACGGATGTCAGAGGTAGGTTCTTTACCCAGAGGGTGGTAAGGGTATGGAATGCCCTGCCTGCTGCAGTTGTAGATGAGCCAAGTTTGGGGGAGTTTAAGTGGTCAGTGGATAGGTTTATAGATGAAAAGGGAATGGTTTAGGTTAGAGGGTCATTGCTTTTTCTTAATTGGTTGGCGCAGCATCGAGGGCCGAAGGGCCTGTTCTGTGCTGTAATGCTGCCTGGACTGGGAGGCCGGCCTTATGAAGATAGGTTGAGGGAGCTGGAACTCTTCTCACTGGAGAGACATAGATTGAGAGGCGACCTGATAGAGGTTTATAAAATGTTGAGAGGAATAGATAGGGTGGATTCTCAGAGACTATTTCCCCGAGCTGAAATGGTCACTACGAGAGGACACAGATTTAAGGTGCAGGGAAGCAAATACAAAGGAGATGTCAGGGGTAGGTTTTTTCACTCAGAGGGTGGTGAGTGAATGGAACCGACTGCCGTCGGAGGTTGTTGAGGCAAACTCACTGGGGTCTTTTAAGAGACTTCTGGATAAGTATATGGAAAAGAATAGGATAGGGGGTTATAGATAGGTCTGTGGATTGGTAGATGTGATCGGCGCAACTCGTGGGCCGAAGGGCCTGTTTGTGCTGTATTGTTCTATGTTCTATGTCTATTGGTAAGGCCACACTTGGAATACTGTGCGCAATTCTAGTCACCCTATTATAAAAAGGATATTATTAAAGTAGAAAGCGTGCAAAAGATTTACTAGGATGTTACTGGGACTTGATGGTTGAGCTTTAAGGAGAGGCTGGATAGACTGGGACTTTTTTTTTCTGAGCATAGGAGACTGAGGGATGATCTGATAGAGGTCTATAAAATAATGAGGGGCATATGTCCGCTAGATAGTCAATATCTTTTCCCAAAGGTAGTGGAGTCTAAAACTAGAGGATATAGGTTTAAAATGAGAGGGGAGATATACAAGAAGGTTCAGAGGGGCAATTTTTTCACACAAAGGATAGAACCTAGAGCACTACAGCACAAACAGGCCCTTTGGCCCCCAAGTTGTGCTGATCATACCCATACCGACTAGGCCATAGAACTATCTGTATCTCCCAATCCCATTTAATCCCATGCACTCATCCAGAAGTCTCTTAAAAGACCCCAGCAAGTTCGCCTCTACCATCACTGATGGCAGCCGATTCCATTCACTCACCACCCTCTGAGTGAAAAACTTACCCCTGACATCTATCTCAGTTTGAGTCCCACAGCCTCCCTCTGCCGGCTCTTACTTTGCGCTGTGTCTCTCTCAGTCTCACTGAGTCCTGCGGCCTCCCTCTTTCTGCTTTTACTCTGTGCTGTTTATCTCAATCTCGCTTTCTGCCCCAGTCCTGACAGTTGCTGGTCCCAACCTCCTGCCATGCTAGTTTAAACCTTCCCGAACAACGCTAGCAAACCTCCCACCCAGGATATTGATGCCCCTCCAATTCAGGTGCAACCCTTTCTTCCTGTACAGATCTCATCATCTTCAGAAGACATCCCTGTAATCCATATTTAAAGCCCTCCCCCTATACCAGGTCTTTAGCCACGTGTTTAACTATGTCTTTGTTCCAAGCCTCAGTATTGTGTGGCACAGGGAGTAATCCTGAGATTACTACCCTGGATGTTCCTACCTAACTCCCTGAATTGTCTTTGCATGCTGTCTTCCTTCTTCCTGCCTATATCATTAGTATCAATGTGGACAATGCCATCTGTCTGTTTATCTTCCTATTTCAGGATGCCCTGTACCCACTCAGACATCCAGGACCCCAGCATCAGGCTACCCCCTGTTTATTCAAGGTGTCTGAGCTGACTTGTCCCAGACTGCTTCTCTGCCGCCCCTGTTGGATCTTGATATTTATCTACTGCCTATCTTGGTTTACGTGTGGCATTCAGTACAACCTGTTTTAAATTAAATCTGTCTTTTTGTGCAGATACACCAAAGGTGTGGACATGTGGAGTGTTGGATGCATTCTGGGAGAGATGCTACTGGGGAAACCGCTTTTTCCAGGAACATCTTCAATCAACCAAATTGAAAGAATAATGAATGTAATTCCAACTCCATCCAAGGAAGGTACATTTACCATTGATCAGAGCACTGCCATGTTGCACATTATAAACACGCGATCACTGGGACTGAGATTCAATCCTTTCCTGTGAGTGTGGTTGCTGATGAGAAACTCAGTGTCAGATCAAACCCACCTTCTCCTTCCCGAGAGATTAGAACCACAGAAGCAATTCAGTGCACAAGGAGGCCATTCAGCCTACATTGACTCTTTGAAAGAACATTCTAGCCAGTCCCACTCCCTTGTTTTATCCCTGTAACTGCATGTGCACTCTTTTTTTTCAGGTAGCAATCCAATTTCCTTTCAAGTACCTCGTTCGAGCCTGTGTCCACTACCTGTGTGGGGGGGGGGGGGGGGGTGTATGTATCGGTAAGACAATGGTTTAATTGGGATGTGGCAGAATGGCACTGTACTGGAGAATGATGGCGAGACGGTGTCAGAGACGGGTGGGGAGTGGCTTTTTAAAAACTCATTCACGGAATATGGGTGCTGCTGGCTAGACCAGCATTTATTGACCATCCCCATTAGAAGGTGCTGGTGAACTGCCTTCTTGAATCGCCGCAGTCCCTCAGGTGTAGGTACACCCACAGTGCTGTTAGGGAGGAAGTTCTAAGATTTTGACAGTGAAGGAACGGCCGATACGTTTGCAAGTCAGAATAGTGAGTGACTCAGAGGGGTGTTCCCAGCTATCTGCTGTCCTTGGAAGGTGCTGCCTAAGGAGCCTTGGTGAGTTGCTGCAGTGCATCTTAGAACATAGAACATAGAACATTTCAGCGCAGTACAGGCCCTTCGGCCCTCGATGTTGCGCCGGCCAGCGGACCCTCTAACCTAAACTATTCCAATATCATCCATATGCCTATCCACCGACCATTTGAATGCCCCCAAAGTAGGCGAGTCCACAACTGCTGCAGCCAGGGCATTCCACGCCCTCACCACCCTCTGTGTAAAGAACCTGCCTCTGACATCCGTCCTATAACTACAACCTCTTAATTTAAAGTTATGTCCCTTCGTGTTGGTCATCACCATCCGAGGAAAAAGGCTCTCACTATCCACCCTATCCAGTCCTTTGATCATCTTAGACGCTTCAATTAGGTCACCGCGTAACCTTCTTCTCTCTATTGAAAATAACCTCAGGTCCTTCAGCCTTTCCTCATAAGGCCTTCCCACCATACCAGGCAACATTCTGGTAAACCTCCTCTGCACCCTTTCCAATGCAATCCATCTTGTCGATGGTACACACGCCTGTCGCTGTGTGTTGGTAGTGGAGGGAGTGGATGTTTGTGGATGGGGTGCCAATCAAGCGGGGCTGCTTTATCCCGGATGGTGCCGAGTTTCTGGAATGTTGGAACTGCACCCATCCAGGCACTGCTGACTTATGTTTTATAAACCCAAGATTGATTCCCCTTTCTGAGAACTATTACCGAAACACCCAAAGAGAACCTCATCCTATAATCTGTAAAAAGAATGTATGAAGTGGTGAGACCTGCTCTTTAGCAACTTCTAGGGAGTTAAATAAAAATAAATCCCTGACACTTCGTCAAAAATAAACACACAACAATTTATTTATCTAACAAATGAATTAAATTTGGCCGTTCCTCTGTATAACAAGTATACCGATTTTGATACTATTGTGGAGAACGATTTACCAGACATAAACCAAGGGGTACAGGTCTTTGTCCCTGTTGCTCAGAAGGGAAGGGGGGGAGAGGAGTAGAGCATTAGTTATTGGGGACTCTGTAGTTAGGGAGACAGATAGGAGACTCTGTGGGAAAGAGAGAGACTCACGGTTGGTGTGTTGCCTCCTAGGTGCCAGGATCCGTGATGTCTCTGAGCATTTGGGATCCTTAAGGGGAGGGGGACCAGCCCCAAGTCATGGTCCATATAGGCACCAACAACACAGGTAGGAAAAGGGATGGGGATGTAAAGCAGAAATTCAGGGAGTTAGGCTGGAAGCTTAGAGCTAAAACAAACAGTTATTATCTCTGGTTTGTTACCAGTGCCAGTGAGGAGAGGAATAGGGAGAGAGAGCAGTTGAACACATGGCTACAGGGATGGTGCAGGAGGGAGGGGTTCAGATACCTGGATAATTCTGGGGTACGTGGGACCTCTACAAACGGGATGGTCTTCAGCTGAACTGGAGGGGGAATTTGCTAATGCTCTTCGGGAGGGTTTAAACTAATTCAGCAGCGGGATGGGAACCTGAATTGTAGCTCCAGTGTACAGGAGGTTGAGAGTAGTGAGGTCATGAATAAGGTTTCAAGGTTGTAGGAGTGTACCAGCAGGCAGGAGGGTGGTTTGAAGTGTGTCTACTCCAGCGCCAGCAACATCCGGAATAAGGTGGGTGAACTTGCAGCACGGGTTAGTACCTGGGACTTCGATGCTGTGACTATTTCGGAGACGTGGATAGAGCAGAGATAGGAATGGTCGTTGCAGGTTCTGGGGTTTAGGTATTTCAGTCAGAGCAGAGAATGGGGTAAAAGTGGGGAAGGTATGGCATTGTTAGTCAAGGACAGTATTATGGTGGCAGGTCTTATGAGGAGAGGCTGAGGGATTTGAGGTTGTTTTCGTTAGAAAGGAGGAGGCTAAGAGGGACCTGATCGAAACATATAAGATGATTAGAGGTATAGATAGGGTGGACAGTGATAGCCTTTTTCCTAGGATGGAGAAAGCTAGCACGAGGTGACACAGCTTTAAATTAAGGGGTGATAGTTATAGGACGGATATCAGAGGTAGGTTCTTTACCCAAAGGGTGGTTCGGGAGTGGAATGCCCTGCCTGCAGCAGTTGTAGATGCGCCAAGTTTGGTGGCGTTTTAAGAGGTTAGTTGATAAGTATATGGAAGAGAAGGGAATGGTTTAGTTTGGAGGGGCATTGCTTTTTATATTGGTCGGCGCAACATCGAAGGCCGAAGGGCCTGTTCTGTGCTGTAATGTTCTATGTTCTATGAAAGAACGTATGATGAGGATTTGTCTACTGAGGTCATATGGGCTGAGATTAGAAACAGGAAAGGAGAGGTCACCCTGCTGGGCGTTTTCTATAGGCCTCCAAAAATCCAGAGATGTAGAGGAAAGGATTGCAAAGATGATCCTGGATTGGAGTGAAAGTATCAGTTTAGTTTTATGGGGGCCTTTAACTTTACAGGTATTGACTGGAAACACCTAGTTCAAATACTTTAGATGGGTCAGTTTTTGTCCAATGTGTGCAGGAGGGTTTTATGACACAGTATGTAGATAGGCCAACAAGAGGTGAGGCTATATTGGATTTGGTTCTGGGTAATGAACCAGAGCAGGTGTTAGGCTTGGAGGTGGGTGAGCAGTTTGGTGATAGTGACCACAATTCGGTTACATTTACCTTAGTGATGGAAAGGGATGAGTATATACCGCAGGGGAAGGGTTATAGCTGGGGGAAAGAAAATTATGATGCGATTAGGTGTGATTTAGGATATATAGGATGTGGAAGAAAACTGCAGGGAATGGGCACAATTAAAATGTGGAGCTTGTTCCCTTGATAAGTATGTACGTGTCAGGCAGGGAGGAAGCAGTTGAGCCAGGGAACTGTGATTTATAAAGAAGTTGAATCTCCTGTGAAGAGGAAGAAGGAGGCTTATGTAAAGGTGAAACGTGAAGGCTCAGTTAGGGTGCTTGAGAGTTACAAGTTAGCCAAGAAGGACCTAAAGAGAGAGCTAAGAAGAGCCTGGAGGGGACGTGGGAAGTCTTTGGCAGGTAGGATCGAGGAAAACCCTAAAACTTCCTCTAGATATGTTAGGAATAAAGGAATGACTAGGGTAAGATAAGGGCCAGTCAAGGACAGTAGTGGGAAGTTGTGCGTGGAGTCCAAAAAGTAGGAGAGGTGCTAGATGAATATTTTTCGTTGGTGTTCACATAGGAAAAGGACAATGTTATAGAGGAGAATACTGAGAGACAGGCTAATATACTAGACAGGATTGTGGTTCATAAGGAGGAGTGTTTGCAATTGTGGAAAGTGTGAAAATAGCTAAGTCCCCTGGGTTGGATGGGATTTATCCTAGGATTCTCTGTAAGGCTATGGAGGAGATTGTAGGGCCTTTGGCTTTAATCTTTATGTCATCATTGTCTACAGGAATAGTGCCTGAAGACTGGAGAATAGCAAATGTTGTCCCCTTGTTTGAGAAGGGGAGTGGAGATAACCCTGGTAATTATAGACCAGTGAGCCTTACTTCTGTTGTGGGCAAAGTTTTGGAAAGAATTGTAAGGGATAGGAGTTATAATCATCGAGAAAGGAATAATTTGATTAGGGGTAGTCAACATGTTTTTTGTGGAGGGTAGGTCATGCCTCACAAACCTTATTGAGTTCTTTGAGAAGGTGACCAAAGAAGTGGATAAAGGTAAAGCAGTTGATATGGTGTGTATGGATTTCAGTAAAGCATTTGATAAGGTTCCCCATGGTAAGCTACTGCAGAAAATATAGAGGCATGGGATTGAGGGTGATTTAGCAGTTTGGATCAGAAATTGGCTAGCTGTCAGAAGACAGAGGGTAGTGGTTGATGGGAAATGTTCATCCTGGAATTCAGTTACTAGTGGTGTACTGCAAGGGTCTGTTTTGGGGCCACTGCTGTTTGTCATTTTTATAAATGACCTGGATGAGCATGTAGAAGGATGGGTTAGTAAATTTGCGGATGGCACTAAATTCGGTGGAGTTGTGGACAGTGCAGAAGGATTTTGCAGGTTACAGAGGGACATCGATAAGCTGCAGAGATGGGCTGAGAGGTGGCAAATGGAGCTTAATGCAGAAAAGTGTGAGGATTCACTTTGGAAGGAGTAACAGGAATACAGAGTATTGGGCTAATGTAAAATACTTGGTAGTGTGGATGAACAGAGAGATCTCGGTGTACATGTGCCGAGGTTGATAAGGTTGTTAAGAAGGCATACAGTGTGTTAGCTTTTATTGGTAGAGGGATTGAGTTTCGGAGCTATGAGGTCATGTTGCAACTGTACAAAACTCTGGTGTGGCCGCGCTTGGGATATTGCGTACAGTTCTGGTCGCCGCATTGTAGGAAGGATGTGGAAGCTTTGGAAAGGGTGCAAAGGAGATTTACTAGGATGTTGCCTGGTGTGGTGGGAAGGCTGAGGGACTTGAGACTGTTTTCGTTAGAGAGAAAAAGGTTAAGAGTGACTTAATAGAGGCATACAAGATGATCAAAGGGTTAGATAAGGTGGACAGTGAGAGCCTTTTTCCTTGGATGGCAATGGCTAGCACAAGAGGACATAGCTTTAAATTGAATGGTGACAGATATAGGACAGATGTCAGAGGTAGGTTCTTTATTCAGGGTAGTAAGGGCATGGAATACCCTGCCTGCAGCAGTAGTGGATTCGCCAATATTAAGGGCATTTAAATAGTCATTGGATAAACATATGGATGATACTGGAATGGTGTAGGCTAGGTGGGTTTTAGATTGGTTTCACGGATCAGCACCACATCGAGGGCTGAAGTGCCTGTACTGCGCTGTAATGTTCAATGTTCTCAACTATGAACAAACCGAATAAATCCTTCTAACTACTAACTATTCCTGAATAAAACAAGATTCTAGTTGTAACTGTGCTGTTCAAATAATTACAAAGAACAAAGAAAATTACAAAACAGGAACTAGCCCTCCAAGGCTACACTGACCATGCTGCACATCTGAACTAAAACCCTTTCCTCTTCCAGGGACCATATCCCTCCATTCCCATCCTATTCATGTATTGTCCAGATGCCTCTTAAAATTCTCACTTATTAATAAAAATAGAATTTGGTCATTCTCTAAATTACAACCAGGTTTTGTGTGTTCGGGAACACTCTAGGCCTTCTCTGTTGATTCTTCTGTCTGAAACTTCTTTCTTCCTTCGTATCTTTTGCTATTTAGATGGTGCTTTCTCTAAGATGAAGATGAACTGTGAGAGCCAGCAATTCTTCCTCTTGAGAGTTCATAACTGAGAGCGGTGATCTCTGGAAGATTGTAGTTGCTCTCTGTTTTTGTCCCACTGCTCCCTTATTTTGTACTTGTGATGACATAACAGTAATGCCCAAAATGGGACTAGTCCTAGGTTGTCAAAACCATCAGATTTATATTTAACAGGTTCTTAGTATCCAAGTGCCTGATTCAACCCTGTTGTCTGCTGTCCTTTCAATGTAAATGTTTCAGTTTGGGCTCTCTGTGTGCTTGCATTTTTTCACTCTCTAAGCACAGAACAAGCACCATCTTGTAAAGAGAAAATGCAATGCTTTTTACAATTTTACTGTTTTTACAAACATAGCAATCTAACTTCCTACCCCTCATTCGTAACACTTGTGCCTTGTAGATGGTGGACAGGCTTTGTGGAGTCAGGAACTGAGTTATTGGCTACAGGATTTGTACTGTGCCGATGGGCCAATGCCATTGTACTGGTGTCCAGCAGAAATATGTCACACAGTTCCGTTATGTACATGTCACAGGCTGTGCTGGCTGCCATGTGGATAACTCTGCTCCTTCTCTCTAATCACAGATGTCCTGGCTATTAACTCTGATTATGGTGCCTCTGTTGTTCAGAAGATGTTGTGCAGGTGGGTGAGCTCTTTACACGCAGTCATATAAGACATGTTATTCAACCGCTTGATAGTCCAATGATCTGATCTCTGCTCCCAGGCCCAGATTCTCACTCGAACAGCTTCTGCCCAGCACCACTCCACCAGATGCCCTGGACCTGCTAAACAAACTGCTGATTTTCAACCCAGACCGTCGGCTAACTGCTGAGGAGAGCCTCAAACATCCCTACGTCAACAGGTATAAGCAGGGACTCCCTGCGACCAAGTAACACCCACACACACACAGTAAACTGAGGGACACAGGATCCAGGGTGAGGTATCTAAATGGATACAGAATTGGCTTACATAGAACATAGAACAATAGAACATAGAACAATACAGCACAGAACAGGCCCTTCGGCCTTCGATGTTGTGCCGACCAAAATAAAAAGCAATGCCCCTCCTAACTAAACCATTCCCTTCTCATCCATATACTTATCAACTAACCTCTTAAACGCCACCAAACTTGGCGCATCTACAACAGCTGCAGGCAGGGCATTCCACTCCCTAATCACTCTTTGAGTAAAGAACCTACCTCTGATATCCGTCCTATAACTCATACCCCTTAATTTAAAGTTGTGTCCCCTCGGGCTAGCTTTTTCCATCCTAGGAAAAAGGCTATCACTGTCCACCCTATCCAAACCTCTAATTATCTTATATTTTTCAATAAGATCCCCCCTTAGCCGCCTCCTTTCTAACGAAAACAACCTCAAATCCTTCAACCTCTCTTCATAGGACCTGCCCTCCATACCAGGCAACATCCTAGTAAACCTCCTCTGTACCCTCTCCAATGCCTCCACATCTTTCTTATAATGTGGCGACCATAACTGCACACAATACTCCAAGTGCGGCCGCACTAGAGTTTTGTACAGCTGCAACATGATGCTGCGGCTCCTAAATTCAATCCCCCTACCAATAAAAGCTAAGACTCCATAAGCCTTCTTAACAACTTTATCCACTTGACTGCCTACTTTCAGGGATCTATTGCCACATACACCAAGATCCTTCTGTTCCTCCACACTATTAAGAGCCCTACCATTAGCCCTATACTCTACACATTTATTGTTCCTGCCAAAGTGCATTACCTCACACTTTTCCAATTAAACTCCATTTGCCACCTCTCGGCCCAGCTCTGCAACTTGTCCAAGTCACTCTGTAAACTATAACACCCCTCTTCACTATCAACCATTCCACCAACTTTAGTGTCATCTGCAAATTTACTGATCCATCCCTCAATACCCTCATCCAGATCATTTATAAAAATTACAAACAGCAGGGGCCCAAAAACAGACCCCTGAGGCACACCACTCGTCACCGAACTCCACGATGAATATCTCCCATCAACCACCACCCTATGTCTTCTATCTGCCAGCCAATTTCTAATCCAATTAGCTAAATCACCCTCTATTCCACACATCTGCATTTTCTGTAGAAGTCTTCCATGGGCCACCTTATCAAACGCCTTACTAAAGTCCATATATACTACATCAACCGCCTTACCCCATCCACCTCTCTGGTCACTTTCTCAAAAAACTCAATGAGGTTAGTAAGGCATGACCTACCCTTCACGAAACCATTCTGACTATCCCCAATCAATTCATTTCTCTCTAAATAACTATAAATCCTATCCCTAATAATTCTCTCCAATACCTTGCCCACCACAGAAGTAAGACTCACTGGCCTATAATTCCCAGGAAGGTCTCTCTTTCCCTTCTTAAACAATGGGACCACATTCGCCATCCTCCAGTCCTCCGGAACCACACCCGTAACCAACGAGGACCTGAAGATCAGAGCCAGAGGCTCTGCAATCTCCTCTCTTGCCTCCCAGAGAATCCTAGGTTAAATCCCGTCCGGCCCAGGGGACTTATCCAACTTCAAACCCTCGAGAATTTCTAACACATCCTCCCTATCTACTACAATACTCCCCAATTTGCAACCCTGTACCTCAGTGCTCTCCACAGCTACATTTCCAGCAAATGGACAGAAGCCAGAGGGTGGTTGTAGAGAGTTGTTTTTCAAACTGGACGCCTGTGACCAACAGTGTGCCTCAGGGACCAGTGCTGGGTACACGGTTATTTGTCATTTATATTAATGATTTGGATGAGAATATAGGGGACATAATAAATTTGTAAATGACACAAACATTGGTGGCATAGTGGACAGTGAAGAAAGTTATCTCTAATTGCAACAGGATCTTGATCAATTGGGCCAGTGGGCTGACGAATGGTAGTTTAATTTTGACAAATGCAAGGTGATGCATTTTGGTAGATTGAATCAGGGCAGGACTCACTCAATTAATGATAGGGCATTGGGGAGAGTTACAGAACAAAGAGATCTAGGGGTACATGTTTATAGCTCCTTGAAAGTGGAGTCACAGGTGGACAGAGTGGTGAGGAATGCATTCGGCATGCTTGGTTTCATCGGTCAGAACATTGAATACAGGAGTTGGGACGTCTTGTTGAAGTTGTACGAGACATTGGTAAGGCCACAACTGGAATACTGTGTGCAATTCTGGTCACCCTACTATAAAAAGGATATTATTAAACTAGAAAGAGTGCAGAAAAGATTTACTAAGATGCTACAGGGACTTGATAGGTTGAGTTACAAGGAGAGGCTGAATAGACTGGAAATTTTTTCTCTTGGGTGTATATAGAACATAGAGGCTGTGTAGGAGGCTGAGGGGTGATCTTGTAGAGATCTATAAAATAATGAGGGGATACACAAGATAGATAATCAGTATCTTTTCCCAAAGGTAGGGAAGTCTAAAACTAGAGGTCATAGGTTTAAGGTGAGAGGGGAGAGATACAAAAGTACTCAGAGTGGCAATTGTTGCACACAGAGGGTAATGAACAAGCTGCCAGAGGCAGTAGTAGAGGCGGGTACAATTTTGTCTGTCAAAAACAAAACAACACACAATAAACTGAGGGGGAACTGAGATACCCCAAGACTCAATAAACTGAAGGAAAGACTGAGATACCCCAATACTCAATAAACTGAGGGAGGGACTGAGATACCCCAATACTCAATAAACTGAGGGAGGGACTGAGATACCCCAATACTCAATAAACTGAGGGAGGGACTGAGATACCCCAATACTCAATAAACTGAGGGAGGGACTGAGATACCCCAATACTCAATAAACTGAGGGAGGGACTGAGATACCCCAATACTCAATAAACTGAGGGAGGGACTGAGATACCCCAATACTCAATAAACTGAGGGAGGGACTGAGATACCCCAATACTCAATAAACTGAGGGAGGGACTGAGATACCCCAATACTCAATAAACTGAGGGAGGGACTGAGATACCCCAATACTCAATAAACTGAGGGAGGGACTGAGATACCCCAATACTCAATAAACTGAGGGAGGGACTGAGATACCCCAATACTCAATAAACTGAAGGAAAGACTGAGATACCCCAATACTCAATAAACTGAGGGAGGGACTGAGATACCCCAATACTCAATAAACTGAGGGAGGGACTGAGATACCCCAATACTCAATAAACTGAGGGAGGGACTGAGATACCCCAATACTCAATAAACTGAGGGAGGGACTGAGATACCCCAATACTCAATAAACTGAGGGAGGGACTGAGATACCCCAATACTCAATAAACTGAGGGAGGGACTGAGATACCCCAATACTCAATAAACTGAGGAGGGACTGAGATACCCCAATACTCAATAAACTGAGGGAGGGACTGAGATACCCCAATACTCAATAAACTGAGGGAGGGACTGAGATACCCCAATACTCAATAAACTGAGGGAGGGACTGAGATACCCCAATACTCAATAAACTGAGGGAGGGACTGAGATACCCCAATACTCAATAAACTGAGGGAGGGACTGAGATACCCCAATACTCAATAAACTGAGGGAGGGACTGAGATACCCCAATACTCAATAAACTGAAGGGAAAGACTGAGATACCCCAATACTCAATAAACTGAGGGAGGGACTGAGATACCCCAATACTCAATAAACTGAGGGAGGGACTGAGATACCCCAATACTCAATAAACTGAGGGAGGGACTGAGATACCCCAATACTCAATAAACTGAAGGAAAGACTGAGATACCCCAATACTCAATAAACTGAGGGAGGGACTGAGATACCCGAATACTCAATAAACTGAGGGAGGGACTGAGATACCCCAATACTCAATAAACTGAGGGAGGGACTGAGATACCCCAATACTCAATAAACTGAGGGAGGGACTGAGATACCCCAATACTCAATAAACTGGAGGATAGCAAATGTTATGTCCTTATTTAAGAAGTGCTGCAAAGATAAACCTAGGAATTTTCGACTGGTCAGTGTAACATTTGTGATGGATAAGTTACTAGAGAGTACTGGCAAATTGGATATACAATCAACTTAATGGTAGGAAGCAGAGGGTAATGGTGAAAAGATGCTTGTTGGACTGGAGGCCTGTGACTAGTAATGTGCCTCAGGGGTCAGTGCGGGGCCCATTGCTGTTTATTATCTAGATCAACAATTTGGATGAGAATGTACAAGGCATGATCAGTAAGTTTGCAGATGACATTAAAATGATGGTGTTGTAGACAGTGAGGGAGGTTATCAAAAATTGCAGCAGGATAGAAATGTAGAAACATTGAAAAACTACAGCACAATACAGGCCCTTTGGCCCACAAAGTTGTGTCAAACATGTCGCTACCTTAGGGATTACTAGGCTTACCTATAACCCTCTATCTTACTAAGTTCCATGTACTTATCTAAAAGTCTCTTAAAAGACCTTATCAAATCCATCTCAACGCTGTTGCCGGCAGCCCATTCCAAGCACCCACCACTGAGTGAAAAACTTACCCCTGACATCCTGGGTCACCCTGGACATCAGGTCACCCTGTTGGGAGTCTTTTACAGACCTCCTAATAGTTCTAGAGAGGTTGAGGAAAGGATTGCGAAGTCAATTCTGATTAGGAGTGAAAGTAGTAGGGTAATTGTGATGGGGGACTTTAACTTTGCTAATATTGATTGGAATAGCTATAGCTCTAGCTCGTTAGAGGGGTCAGTTTTCGTACAGAGTGTGCAGGAAGGTTTTTGACTCAGTATGTAGATAGGCCAACTAGAGGTGAGGCAACATTGGATTTGGTGCTGGGCAATGAGCCAGACCAGGTGTTAGGCTTGGAAGTTAGTGAACATTTTGGTGATAGTGACCACAATTCGGTTACGTCACCTTAGTGATGGACAGGGATAGGCATGAAGCTGGGGGCTGTAGTTATAGCTGGGGGAAGGGTAATTATGAGGCCATCAGGAGAGAATTAGGGTGCATTGATTGGACTAGGGAACTACAGGGACTGGGAACATCTGGAATGTGGTCCTTATTCAAGGAGCAGCTGCTGCGAGACCTTGATAAGTATGTCCCTGTCAGGCAGGGAGGAAATGGACGAATAAGAGAGCCTTGGTGTACGAAAAAAGTTGATTTGCTGGTTAAGAAGAAAAAGGAGGCTTATGTCAGGATGAGGCTTGAAGGCTCAGATAGTGCAATGGATAGCTATAGATTAGCCAGGAAGGAGGTAAAAAGTGAATTGAGGAGAGCTAAGAGGGGACACGAGAAGATGTTGGCTGATAGGATTAAGGAGAATCCTAAAGCTTTCTTTCGATATGTTAAGAATAGAAGATTGGTTAGGGCAAGATTAGGGCCAGTCATAGACAGCAGTGGGAAGTTGTGCGTGGAGCCTGAAGAGATTGGTGAGGCACTGAATAAATATTTCTCTTCGGTATTCACGCAGAGTGCTGGAAATGTAGCTGTGGAGAGCACTGAGGTACAGGGTTGCAAATTGGGGAGTATTGTAGTAGATAGGGAGGATGTGTTAGAAATTCTCGAGGGTTTGAAGTTGGATAAGTCCCCTGGGCCGGACGGGATTTACCCTAGGATTCTCTGGGAGGCAAGAGAGGAGATTGCAGAGCCTCTGGCTCTGATCTTCAGGTCCTCGTTGGTTACGGGTGTGGTTCCGGAGGACTGGAGGATGGCGAATGTGGTCCCATTGTTTAAGAAGGGGAAGAGAGACCTCCTGGGAATTATAGGCCAGTGAGTCTTACTTCTGTGGTGGGCAAGGTATTGGAGAGAATTATTAGGGATAGGATTTATAGTTATTTAGAAAGAAATGAATTGATTGGGGATAGTCAGCATGGTTTCGTGAAGGGTAGGTCATGCCTTACTAACCTCATTGAGTTTTTTGAGAAAGTGACCAGAGAGGTGGATGGGGGTAAGGCGGTTGATGTAGTATATATGGACTTAGTAAGGCTTTTGATAAGGTGGCCCATGGAAGACTTCTACAGAAAATGCAGATGTGTGGAATAGAGGGTGATTTAGCTAATTGGATTAGAAATTGGCTGGCAGATAGAGAAGCAGGGTGGTGGTTGATGGGCAGATATTTCGTGGAGTCCCTCGGTGACGAGTGGTGTGCCTCAGGGGTCGTTTTGGTCCCCTGCTGTTGTAATTTTATAAATGATCTGGATGAGGGTATTGAGGGATGGATCGTAAATTTGCAGATGATACTCAAGTTCGGTGGTGTGGTCCGAATAAGTGCGAGGGGTGTTTAGTTTACAGAGTGACTTGGACAAGTTGCAGCCCCAGCCGCGGCCGAGAGTGGCAAATTGAGTTTAATGTGGAAAAGTGTGAGGTAATGACTGCAGGAACAATAAATGTGTAGAGTATAGCTAATGATAGGGCTCCTAATAGTTTGAGAAAAAGAAGGATCTTGGGTATGTGTCAATAGATCCCTGAAAGTAGGCAGTCAAGTGGATAAAGTTGTTAAGAAGGCTTATGGAGTCTTAGCTTTTATTGGTAGGGGGATTGAATTTAGGAGCCGCAGCATCATGTTCAGCTGTACAAAACTCTAGTGCGGCCGCACTTGGAGTATTGTGTGCAGTTCTGGTCGCCACATTATAAGAAAGATGTGGAGGCATTGGAGAGGGTACAGAGGAGGTTTACTAGGATGTTGCCTGGTATGGAGGGCAGGTCCTATGAAGAGAGGTTGAAGGATTTGAGGTTGTTTTCGTTAGAAAGGAGGCGGCTAAGGGGGGATCTTATTGAAGCATATAAAGAGATAGAGGTTGGATAGGTGGACAGTGATAGCCTTTTCCTAGGATGGAGAAGCTAGCAAGATGGGACACAACTTTAAATTAAGGGGTATGAGTTATAGACGGATATCAGAGGTAGGTTCTTACTCAAAAGAAGTGATTAGGGAGTGGAATGCCCGCCTGCAGCTGTTGTAGATGCGCCAAGTTTGGTGCGTTTAAGAGGTTAGTTGATAAGTATATGGAAGAGAAGGGACATGGTTTAGTTAGGAGGGGCATGCTTTATTTGGTCGGCACAACATCGAAGGCCGAAGGGCCTGTTCTGTGCTGTATTGTTCTATGTTCTATGTTCTATCTCCTCTGTACCTACTCCCCAGCACCTTAATCCTGTGGCCTCTTGTGGCAACCATTTCAGCCCTGGGAAAAAGGCTCTGACTATCCACTTGATCAATACCTCTCAACATCTTATACACCTCTATCAGGTCACCTCTCATCCTTCGTCTCTCCAAGGAGAAAAGGCTGACCTCCCTCAACTATCTAGAACATAGAACATTACAGCACAGAACAGGCCCTTCGGCCTTCGATGTTGCGCCGACCAATATAAAAAGCAATGCCCCTCCAAACTAAACCATTCCCATTCTCTTCCAATACTTATCAACTAACCTCTTAAACGCCACCAAACTTGGCGCATCTACAACCGCTGCAGGCAGGGCATTCCACTCCCGAACCACCCTTTGGGTAAAGAACTGCCTCTGATATCCGTCCTATAACTATCACCCCTTAATTTAAAGCTGTGTCCCCTCGTGCTAGCTTTTCCATCCTAGGAAAAAGGCTATCACTGTCCACCCTATCTAAACCTCTAATCATCTTATATGTTTCGATAAGGTCCCCTCTTAGCCGCCCCTTTCTAACGAAAACAACCTCAAATCCCTCAGCCTCTCCTCATAAGACCTGCCCTCCATACCAGGCAACATCCTGGTAAACCTCCTCTGTACCCTCTCCAATGCCTCCACATCTTTCTTATAATGCGGGGACCAGAACTGCACACAATACTCCAAGTGCGGCCGCACTAGAGTTTTGTACAGTTGCAACATGACGTTGCGGCTCCGAAATTCAATCCCTCTACCAATAAAAGCCAAGACTCCATATGCCTTCCTAACAACTTCCTCGACCTGACTGCTACTTTCATGATCTATGCACATACAACCAAGATCTACAGAAAATGCAGATGTGTGGAATAGAGGGTGATTTAGCTAATTGGATTAGAAATTGGCTGGCAGATAGAGACAGAGGGTGGTGGTTGATGGGAGATATTCATCGTGGAGTTCGGTGACGAGTGGTGTGCCTCAGGGGTCTGTTTTGGGGCCCCTGCTGTTTGTAATTTTTATAAATGATCTGGATGAGGGTATTGAGGGATGGATCAGTAAATTTGCAGATGACACTAAAGTCGGTGGAGTGGTAGATAGTGAAGAGGGGTGTTATAGTTTACAGAGTGACTTGGACAAGTTGCAGAGCTGGGCCGAGAGGTGGCAAATGGAGTTTAATGTGGAAAAGTGTGAGGTAATGCACTTTGGCAGGAACAATAAATGTGTAGAGTATAGGGCTAATGGTAGGGCTCTTAATAGTGTTGAGGAACAGAAGGATCTTGGTGTATGTGTCAATAGATCCCTGAAAGTAGGCAGTCAAGTGGATAAAGTTGTTAAGAAGGCTTATGGAGTCTTAGCTTTTATTGGTAGGGGGATTGAATTTAGGAGCCGCAGCATCATGTTGCAGCTGTACAAAACTCTAGTGCGGCCGCACTTGGAGTATTGTGTGCAGTTCTGGTCGCCACATTATAAGAAAGATGTGGAGGCATTGGAGAGGGTACAGAGGAGGTTTACTAGGATGTTGCCTGGTATGGAGGGCAGGTCCTATGAAGAGAGGTTGAAGGATTTGAGGTTGTTTTCGTTAGAAAGGAGGCGGCTAAGGGGGGATCTTATTGAAGCATATAAGATAATTAGAGGTTTGGATAGGGTGGACAGTGATAGCCTTTTTCCTAGGATGGAGAAAGCTAGCACGAGGGGACACAACTTTAAATTAAGGGGTATGAGTTATAGGACGGATATCAGAGGTAGGTTCTTTACTCAAAGAGTGATTAGGGAGTGGAATGCCCTGCCTGCAGCTGTTGTAGATGCGCCAAGTTTGGTGGCGTTTAAGAGGTTAGTTGATAAGTATATGGATGAGAAGGGAATGGTTTAGTTAGGAGGGGCATTGCTTTTTATTTTGGTCGGCACAACATCGAAGGCCGAAGGGCCTGTTCTGTGCTGTATTGTTCTATGTTCTATGTGTTCTATCCCCTGTTCATCTAGCTACTAAGAATCCTACCATTAGCCCTATACTCTACACATTTATTATTTCTGCCGTAGTGCATTACCTCACACTTTTCCACATTAAACTCCATTTGCCACTTCTCGGCCCAGCTCTGCAACTTGTCTAAGTCCATCTGCAAACTATAACACCCCTCTTCACTATCTACCACTCCACCGACTTTAGTGTCATCTGGGCAGTTGATGTGGTATATATGGACTTTAGTAAGGCATTCGATAAGGTGCCCCACAGAAGGCTTCTGCAGAAAATGCAGATGTATGGGATTGAGGGTGATTTAGCTAATTGGATTAGGAATTGGCTAGCTGATAGAAGACAGAGGTGGTGGTTGATGGGAATTATTCATCATGGAGTTACAAGTGGTGTACCTCAGGGATTTGTTTTGGGGCCTCTGCTGTTTGCAATTTTTATAAATGGTCTGGATGAGGGTATAGAAGGATGGATTACTAAATTTGCTGATGATACCAAAGTCGGAGGAGTGGTAGATAGTGAAGAGGGATGTTATAGTTTGCAGAGACACTTAGACAAGTTGCAGAGCTGGGCCGAAAGCTGGCAAATGGAGTTTAATACGGAAAAGTGTGAGGTAATTCACTTTGGCAGGAATAACAAATGTGTAGAGTATAGGGCTAATGGTAGGACTCTTAATAGTGTTGACGAACAGAGGGATCTAGGTGTATATGTGCATAGATCCCTGAAAGTTGGCAATCAAGTCGATAAGGTTGTTAAGAAGGCATATGGAGTCTTAGCTTTTATTGGTAGGGGGATTGAATTTCGGAGCCGCAACGTCATGTTGCAACTGTACAAAACTCTAGTGCGGCCGCACTTGGAGTATTGTGTACAGTTCTGGTCCCCACATTATAAGAAAGATGTGGAGGCATTGGAGAGGGTACAGAGGAGGTTTACCAGGATGTTGCCTGGTATGGAGGGCAGGTCTTATGAAGAGAGGCTGAGGGATTTGAGGTTGTTTTCGTTAGAAAGAACGTGGCTAAGAGGAGACCTTATTGAAACATATAAGATGATTAGAGGTTTAGACAGGGTGGACAGTGATAGTCTTTTTCCTAGGATGGAAATTTTTTCCATGTAAATAGTCCTTGTGCCAGGAGACAACTCAAAGCTGACTGCACTATCCAAATGTTGATTTGCATCTATTTAGCAAGCAAGGGATTTCAACGTCCAGACTCGCTCATGCTTCTGATCTTGCTGGTGGAGGTCTATGCCAGCAGGCATCACACATGATCTTCTGCAATGGACAACCAGCGTGTCACACTCACTGGTGAGACCTGAGGCCCCCCCTGGAGGTGAGGGACGTGCCTCTTGGTCAGTGCCATCTGGCAGCCCGCGCTGACACATGATTAATCAGACAAAACCAGCTCTGCTGGGCGCAACGTATTGTTCGTATGCCTGACATCAGACTCCTGAAGCAACTACTCTCCAGGAAGCTTAGTCATGGCAGGGGACTGTCAGGAGAACAGTGGAAAATATTTTAACTATGTCCTTAAAGCATCGGCTGAAGAGATAGACCTGCTTGTGGTCGACCAAAATGAAGACTGCTCATTCAGAAAGGCAATGAGCACATGAAGGGAGTTCATCAGGAACATGCAAGGTAAGTGCTAGTGTTGGAATGAGCACACTCCTGCAAACACTTCATCTAAACTCATCTTGATTTTAGGAGTCGGGAGGTAATGCTGCAGCTATATAAGACCCTTGTCAGACCCCACTTGGAGTACTGTGCTCAGTTCTGGTCGCCTCACTACAGGAAGGACGTGGAAGCTATTGAGAGGATGCAGAGGAAATTTAGAAGGCTGTTGCCTGGATTGGGGGGCATGCCTTATGAGGATAGGTTAAGGGAGCTCGGTCTTTTCTCCTTGGAGAGACGAAAGGTCAGAGGTTTATAAGATGTTGAGAGGTATTGATCGGGTGGATTCTCAGAGGCTATTTCTGAGGGCTGAAATGGTCACTATGAGAGGACACAGGTTTAAGATCACAGGGAGTAGGTACAGAGGAGATGTTGGGTAAGTTTTTCACTGAGAATGGTGAGTTTTTCACTGAGAATCGGCTGCAGTTGGTGGTGGTGGAGGCAAATTCAATATGGTCTTTTAAGAGACTTCTGGATGAATACATGGGACTTAATAGGATTGGGGGTTATAGGTAAGCGTAGTAGGTAGAGATAAGATTGGTGCAACTTCTGGGCCGAAGAGCCTGTTTGTGCTGTAGTCTTTCTGTGATCCTATGATTCTACCCAACCGTTCAAACGCCACTTTCTCCAAATGTGGCAGAAACAGCAGGACTGTGCAATGGATTTTCAACCATTCAGAATTCATTGAACCAGAATGAACCAAGTTATCCATGATCAGTGTGTATGTCATGTGCGCATGTGGCAGAGTCATAGAAAAGGGCCTTTTGGCTCATCATGTGTTTTTTTAGGCAGCAAGAGATCAATTTGTGTATTGCCTCATTGCAGGTTTCACAACCCATTGAAGGAACCAGGACTAGATTATGATATTATCCTTCCAGTGAATGATGACACGCAGCTGTCTGTGGGAGAATATCGGAACAAGTTATATGAGGTAATGTGTCAGGCTTTCCCAGTGTGTCCACTGCCTAGTTCAGCACCGATCTCACTTTTGATTATGACATTTCATTGTAATTTTCTTTGTCCTTTCCAGAAGAGAAGAAGGTTTTACTTCAGTCAGGAAGCATGGTTGGTGCAGCTTGGAGGGGCCGAAGGGCCTGTTCCTGTGCTGTAATTTTCTTTGTTCTTTGTACCGACCGGTGAGTCCAACCTCAGTGGTTGGTAAGCTGATGGAGAAGATCCTGAGGGACAGGATTTATGAACGTTTAGAGAAGTTTAGTACACTCAAAACTAGTCAGCACGACTTTGTCAAAGGCAGATCACGCCTTACGAGCTTGGTTGAGTTCTTTGAAAATGTGACTAAACATATTGACGAAGGAAGAGCAGGGGATATGGTTTGTATGGATTTCAGCAAGGCGTTTGATAAGGTCCCCCATGCAAGACTTGTTGAGAAAGTGAGAGGGTGTGGATCCAAGGGGCTGTTGCCTTGTAGATCCAGAACTGGCTGGCTTGCCAGTTGTCAATGGGTCTTTTTCTGCATGGAGGTCGGTCACCAGTGGAGTGCCCCAGGGATCTGTTCTAGGTCCCTTGCTGTTTGTCATTTTCATAAATGACCTGGATGAGGAAGTGGAGGGATGGGTTAGTAAGTTCGCCGACGATACAAAGTTTGGTGTTGTGGATAGTCTGAAGGGATGTCAGAAGTTGCAGCAAGACATAGATAGGATGCAAGACTGGGTGGAGAAGTGGTAGATGGACTTCAACCCACATAAATGTGTCGTGGTCCATTTTGGCAAGACCAATGGGATGAAGGAGTACAACATCAGGGGCAGGAGTCTTAGCAATGTTGAGCAGCAGAAGGACCTTGGGGTCCGGGTCCTATGGACTCTTAAATCGGCCTCGCAGATGGAGGAAGTGGTCAAGAAGGCGTATGGTGTACTAGCCTTCATTAATCGAGGGATTGAGTTTAGGAGTCGGGAGGTAATGCTGCAACTTTATAAGACCCTTGTTAGACTCCATTTGGAGTATTGTGCTCAGTTCTGGTCGCCTCATTACAGGAGGGATGTGGAAGCTATTGAGAGAATGCAGAGGAGATTTACAGGGATGTTGCCTGGATTGGTGGCAAGCCTTATGAGGATAGAACATAGAACATTACAGCGCAGAACAGGCCCTTCGGCCTTCGATGTTGCGCCGACCAATTAAGAAAAAGCAATGACCCTCTAGACTATCGATGTGGCTGTGCAGACACTTGGAATTGGGCCGGTGTCTGCGGGAGTTTGCGCGTTCTCCCCGTGGTTGCGTGGGTTTTCTCCGGGCGCTCCGGTTTCCTCCCACATCCCAAAAATTCGCTCTTAGGCTGATTGGGAAACAAATTGTCCCTATATTGAGATTCTTCCATATTAGGAATAACCTAAAATTAGAATAGGATAATGCAATTGTTACTATAAAGTTATGATGGCGGCGCGGGCTCGTTGGGCCAAAGGGCCTGTTTCCCGTGCTGTGTTGCTCTAAAAAAAAGCGTTCGCTCAGAGGAAGGGAACTGTTTTGCCTGGTGATTGTTGAACGATGCTCATTCGTCCGCTGTCGTAGTGTCTGCATGGTCTCCCCAATATACCATGCTTCGGGACATCCTTTCTTGCAACGTATTAGGTAGACAACGTTGGCCGAGTTGCAAGCGTATGTACCGTGCACCTGGTGAATGGTATCCTCACGTTTGATGATGTCGCCCATGTCTATGATCCGGCATGTCTTGCAGAGGTTGCTGTGGCAGGGTTGTGTGGTATTGTGGTCACTGTTCTCCTGAAGGTTGGGTAGTTTGCTGTGAACAATGATCTGTTTGAGGTTGTGCGGTTGTCTGAAAGCAAGAAGTGGGGGGGTGGGGATGGCCCTAGCGAGATGTTCATCGTCATCAATGATATGTTGAAGACTCCGGAGAAGGTGTCGTAGCTTCTCCGCTCCGGGGAAGTACTGGACAACAAAGGGTACTCTGTCCACCGTGTCCCGTGTTCGTCTTCTGAGGAGGTCAGTGCAGTTTATCGTTGTGGCAAGTCGGAACTGTCGATCGATGAGTCGAGCGCCATATCCTGTTCTCACGAGGGCATCCTTCAGCGTCTGGAGGTGTCTGTCATGATCCTCCTCATCTGAGCAAATTCTGTGCATACGGAGGGCTTGTCCATAGGGAATGGCTTCTTTAACGTGTCTAGGGTGGAAGCGGGAGAAGTGGAGCATTGTGAGGTTGTCTGTCAGTTTGCGGTACAGTGAGGTGCTGAGGTGACCGTCCTTGATGGAGATGCGTGGGTCCAAGAATGCAACTGATTCTGGAGAATAGTCCATGGTGAGTCTGATGGTGGGATGGAACTTGTTGATATCATCATACAGTTGTTTCAATGATTGTTCACCATGAGTCCAAAGGAAAAAGATGTCATCAATGGATCTAGTATATAACCTTGGTTGGAGATCTTGTGTGGTGAAGAAGTCTTGTTCGAACCTGTGCATGAAGATGTTGGCATACTGAGGTGCAAATTTGGTCCCCATGGCTGTTCCGTGTGTCTGGATGAAAAGCTGATTGTTGAAGATGAAGACATTGTGGTCCAAGATGAAGCGGATGAGTTGTAAAATTGCATCCGGAAACTGGCAGTTGTTGGCATTGAGTACTGAGGCAGTTGCAGCAATACCATTGTCGTGGGGGATGTTAATGAGCATCGCTCAACAATCACCAGGCAAAACAGTTCCCTTCCTGTGGGCGAACACTTCAGTAGTCATGGGCATTCGGCCTCCGACCTGCGGGTAAATGTTCTTCAAGGGGGCTTTCGTGATACACGACAGCGCAGAGTCGCTGAGCAGAGACTGATAGCCAAGCTCCGCACACATAAGGACGGTCTTAACAGGGATCTTAGCTTCATGACACACTATCTGTAACCCCCGTAACTTGCAAAAGGTTAGCAAAAGAGGTTAGCAATAAACCTCACTTACTGTGCTGTCTGGAGAAAATACACAATTCTCTAATCAATGCTCAGGATTCCCTTCACACACATTGTTAGCCACTTTAACACTTGAATAGCAGGTTAGATGTAAGGATTCGCATTCTAATCAGCAATCTCTGACTGTCTGTGCTAATATGTGCTATTGCAGACCAGAACACTGCATTTGCTTGAGGAAGACACGGAGTGTTGAAAGCTCGCAATTTTACTATCAAATAAATCGGTTGGATTAAAAATTGGTGTTGCTAAATTCTTACTGAGTTCTTACCACCCCAATCCAACGCCGGCATCTTTACATCATAATCTATAGCTATCCAGTGCACTAACTGAGCCTTCAAGCCTCATCCTGACATAAGCCTCCTTTTTCCTTTTAACCAGCGAATTAACTTTTTTAGTACACCATGGTTCCCTTACTCGACCGTTTCCTCCTTGCCTGACAGGGACATACTTATCAAGGACTCGCAGTAGTTGCTCCTTGAATAAGCTCCACATTTCAGATGTTCTCAGTCCCTGTAGTTTCCTAGTCCAACCTATGCACCCTAATTCGCTCCTTATGGCCTCATAATTACCATTCCCCCAGCTATAACTACTGCCCCCAGCTTCATGCCTATCCCTATCCATCACTAAGGTGAACGTAACCGAATTGTGGTCACTATCACCAAAATGTTCAGGATAGGTTGAGGGAGCTCGGTCTTTTCTCCTTAGAGAGACGAAGGATGAGAGGTTTATAAGATGTTGAGAGGTATAGATAGGGTGGATTCTCAGAGGCTTTTTCCCACAGCTGGAATGGTTGCTATGAGAAGACACAGTTTAAGGTGCTGGGGAGTAGGTACAGAGGAGATGTCAGGGGTAAGTTTTTCACTCAGAGGATGGTAAGTGAGTGGAATCGGTTGCTGTTGGTGGTGGTGGAGGTAGATTCGATACGGTCTTTTAAGAGACTTCTGGATGACTTAATAGGGTTGAGGGTTATAGGTAAGTCTAGTAGGTAGAGATGTGATTGGCTCAACTTGTGGGCCGAAGGGCCTGTTTGTGCTGTAGTTTTTCTTTCTATGTTCTATGTTTTATTTGTTCATTGGTCTTCTGCCGTTTTCTCCTTTTTCGCTGATCTACCTCAAAGCCATCTTCCTTCAGTGCTGTCAGTGGTGGTAGAGGCAAACTCACTATGGTCTTTTAAGAGATTTCTGGATGAGTACATGGGATTTAATGGGATTGGGAGTTACAGATAGTTTTATGGCTTGGTCGGTATAGATATAGAACATAGAACATTACAGCACAGAACAGGCCCTTCGGCCTTCGATGTTGTGCCGACCAAAATAAAAAGCAATGCCCCTCCAAACTAAACCATTCCCTTCTCTTCCATATACTATCAATTAACCTCTTAAACGCCACCAAACTTGGCGCATCTACAACAGCTGCAGGCAGGGCATTCCACTCCCTAATCACTCTTTGAGTAAAGAACCTACCTCTGATATACGTCCTATAACTCATACCCCTTAATTTAAAGCTGTGTCCCCTCGTGCTAGCTTTCTCAATCCTAGGAAAAAGGCTATCACTGTCCACCCTATCTAAACCTCTAATCATCTTATATGCTTCAATAAGATCCCCTCTTAGCCGCCTCCTTTCTAACGAAAACAACCTCAAATCCTTCAACCTCTCGTCATAGGACCTGCCCTCCATACCAGGCAACATCCTGGTAAACCTCCTCTGTACCCTCTCCAATGCCTCAACATCTTTCTTATAATGTGGAGACCAGAACTGCACACAATACTCCAAGTGCGGCCGCACTAGAGTTTTGTACAGTTGCAACATGATGCTGCGGCTCCTAAATTCAATCCCCCTACCAATAAAAGCTAAGAATCCATATGCCTTCTTAACAACTTTATCCACTTGACTGCCTACTTTCAGGGATCTATTGACACATACACCAAGATCCTCTGTTCCTCAACACTATTAAGAGCCCTACCATTAGCCCTATACTCTACACATTTATTGTTCCTGCCAAAGTGCATTACCTCACACTTTTCCACATTAAACTCCATTTGCCACGTCTCGGCCCAGCTCTGCAACTTGTCCAAGTCACTCTGTAAACTATAACACCCCTCTTCACTATCTACCACTCCACCGACTTTAGTGTCATCTGCAAATGTACTGATCCATCCCTCAATACCCTCATCCAGATCATTTATAAAAATTACAAACAGCAGGGGCCCCAAAACAGACCCCTGAGGCACACCACTTGTCACTGAACTCCACGATGAATATCTCCCATCAACCACCACCCTCTGTCTTCTGTCTGCCAGCCAATTCCTAATCCAATTAGCTAAATCACCCTCTATCCCATACATCTGCATTTTCTGCAGAAGCCTTCCATGGGCCACCTTATCCAACGCCTTACTAAAGTCCATATATACCACATCAACCGCCTTACCCCATCCACCTCTTTAGTCACTTTTTCAAAAAACTCAATGAGGTTAGTAAGGCACGACCTACCCTTCACAAAACCATGCTGACTATCCCCAATCAATTCATTTCTCTCTAAATAACTATAAATCCTATCCCTAATAATTATCTCCAATACCTTGCCCACAACAGAAGTAAGACTCACTGGCCTATAATTCCCTGGAAGGTCTCTCTTCCCCTTCTTAAACAATGGGACCACATTCGCTATCCTCCAGTCCTCCGGAACCACACCCGTAACCAACGAGGACCTGAAGATCAGAGCCAGAGGCTCTGCAATCTCCTCTCTTGCCTCCAGAGAATCCTAGGGTAAATCCCGTCCGGCCCAGGGGACTTATCCAACTTCAAACCCTCGAGAATTTCTAACACATCCTCCCTATCTACTACAATACTCCCCAATTTGCAACCCTGTACCTCAGTGCTCTCCACAGCTACATTTCCAGCCCTCTGCGTGAATACCGAAGAGAAATATTTATTCAGTGCCTCGCCAATCGCTTCAGGCTCCACGCACAACTTCCCACTGCTATCTATGACTGGCCCTAATCTTGCCCTAACCAATCTTCTATTCTTAACATATCGAAAGAAAGCTTTAGGATTCTCCTTAATCCTATCAGCCAACATCTTCTCGTGTCCCCTCTTAGCTCTCCTCAATTCACTTTTTACCTCCTTCCTAGCTAATCTATAGCTATCCATTGCACTACCTGAGCCTTCAAGCCTCATCCTGACATAAGCCTCCTTTTTTTTCTTAACCAGCAAATCAACTCTTTTCGTACACCAAGGCTCTCTTACTCGTCCATTTCCTCCCTGCCTGACAGGGACATACTTATCAAGGACTCGCAGCAGCTGCTCCTGGAATAAGCACCACATTCCAGATGTTCCCAGTCCCTGTAGTTCCCTAGTCCAATCTATGCACCCTAATTCTCTCCTGATGGCCTCATAATTACCCTTCCCCAGCTATAACTACAGCCCCCAGCTTCATGCCTATCCCTGTCCATCACTAAGGTGAACGTAACCGAATTGTGGTCACTATCACCAAAATGTTCACTAACTTCCAAGCCTAACACCTGGTCTGGCTCATTGCCCAGCACCAAATCCAATGTAGCCTCACCTCTAGTTGGCCTATCTACATACGGAGTCAAAAAACCTTCCTGCACACTCTGTACGAAAACTGACCCCTCTAACGAGCTAGAGCTATAGCTATTCCAATCAATATTAGCAAAGTTAAAGTCCCCCATCACAATTACCCTACTACTTTCACTCCTAATCAGAATTGACTTTGCAATCTTTTCCTCAACCTCTCTAGAACTATTAGGAGGTCTGTAAAAGACTCCCAACAGGGTGACCTCTCCTCTCCTGTTTCTAATCTCAGCCCATACTACCTCAAAAGACAAGTCCTCATCAAACTTCTTTTCTATCACCGTGATACAGTCTTTGACCAATAATGCCACTCCTCCCCCCCCTTCTACCTCCTCCTCTACTCCGACTAAAGCATTTGTACCCCGGAACCTGCAACATCCATTCCTGTCCCTGCTCTACCCAAGTCTCTGAAATGGCCACAACATCGAAGTTCCAGGTACTGGTCCAAGCTGCAAGTTCCTCCCCCTTATTGCGAATACTCCTTGCATTAAAGTATACGCATTTCAAACCATGCCCCACCCCACCCGTACGCCGCTGTGTTTTACAACTCTCTTCTATAACTCCCTTACACTCATCCCTCTCAGCACCCCAACTACTTAGGATCCCACCCCCCCCGCCCCCGAATCAGTTTAAAGCCCCAATCATAGCCATATGATTGGCACAACTTGTGAGCTGAAGGTCCTGTTTGTGCTGTAGTGTTCTATGTTTTATGTTCACTACCCCCATATCTCTCTTTATCATTGACATCTAGAAATCTATCAATGTTTGCTTTGAACATGCTCAATGGCTAAAGCTTCGTAGAACCCTGGAGTTAAGAATTTCAAAGGAATTCCTCCTCATCTCAGCTGCAAAAGAGCTCCCTCTCATTCTGAAACAATGTCCCCTGGAATGTTCCCAGCAAGGGGACACATCTTCCTGGTTTCTACCCTGTCGCGCTCTGTAAGAATTTTGTATGCTTCAATAAGATTTTCTCATTCTTCTAAACTCCAGAGAATATAGGTCCATTTGCCCAATCTCTCCTCGCAGGACAATCCTGCCATCCTAAGGTCTGCTGAACCTTCGTGCACTATGGCAGGTTTATGTTTCCTTTGGTCAGGAGACCTAAACCGTACATAATGTTCCAGATATTTCCTATATAATGGAGCTAGACTTCCTTATTGCTGTACTTCAAATCCCTTGGAATGAAGCCAGACATACAATTGCCTTCTTCATTCCTCATTGCACCCATATGTTAGCTTTCTGTGACTTATGACAAAGAACACCCATGTCCCTTTGGATAACAACACTTCCCAATTTCTCCTCATTTAAGAAATACTCTGCATTTCTGTTTCTCCTACCAAAATGCTTAGATTTGCATTATCAACAAACTTGGAAATATTACATTTGGTCCCCACATCCAAATCATTGATTGAGATTGGAAATTGCTGACGCCGAAGCCCCATGTAATAGCCTGCCAACCCAAGAGTGATCCATTTATCCCTTACTCTCTGTTTTGTATCTGTTAACCAATCTTCAAACATGCCAGTATACTCCCCACAATTTCATATGCACTAACATTGCTTACTAACCTCTTACTTACCTCCTTACTAACCTTATTAATCTTTGTGCTTCCTGAGCTCATCGAAAGCCTTCGAAAAATCCAAATTTAGAGTTTAGAGCAACACAGCACGGGAAACAGGCCCTTCGGCCCAACGAGCCCGCGCCGCCGTCATAACTTTATAGTAACAATTCCATTTTCCTATTCTAATTTTAGGTTATTCCTAATATGGAAGAATCTCAATATAGGGACAATTTGTTTCCCAATCAGCGTAAGAGCGCATTTTTGGGATGTGGGAGGAAACCGGAGTGCCCGGAGAAAACCCACGTAACCACGGGGAGAACGCGCAAACTCCCGCAGACACCGGCCCAATTCCAAGTGTCTGCACAGCTACAGCGATATCCCACATCCACTGGATTTTCCTTATCTAGTTAAGTCCTTTAAAAATTTCCAACAGGGAAATTAAATATAGAGTCATAGAGTGTAGAAAAGACCCTTCAGCCCATCGAGTATGCACTGACAATAACATAGAACAGTACAGCATAGTACAGGCCCTTCAGTCTTAATAATTACTACTAAAGTTGCTAATTTCATTTTCCTGCGTATCCTTGGATGTTATGATATTTCAAATGCTTTTCCAAATATTTTGCAAAGGTTGTAAGCTTTCACTTTCATGTATTCATGTTGATTCTACCCAATCCTATTATTGTGTAAGTGCCCAGTTATCACACCCTTATAATAGATTCTGGATTTTCTGTACTACTGATAAACCTGTTTATAGTTCTCCTTTTGCTCTATCCCTCCTTTCTTAAATAATGGATTTACATTTGTTACATTCTAATCCCCAGGTACTATTCCAAAATTTGTTGGAATTTGAAAGACGATCACTGATGCCTCCACTATCTCTAAAACCAGCTTTTAAAAGAATTAATTCATGAGATGCGGATGTCACTGACTAGTCCTGCAGTTACTACCTATCCCTAATTACCCTTGAGAAGGTGGTGGTGGTGAGCTGCCTTTATGAACGGCTGCAATCTCTGAGGTTGTAGAATCATAGAGGTTTACAGCATGGAAACAGGTCCTTTGGCCCAACATGTCCATACTGAACCTTTGTAGATATACCCTCTGAAACTACATTCTGTGGGAGTGAATTCCACACATTCATCACCTTCTGAGTGAAGAAATTTCTTCCTACCCAAGTTCTAAAATGTTTACCCTTTATCCTCAAACTATGATCCCTAGTACTGGACTCCCCCACCATTGGGAACATCCTTTCTGAATCTATCCTGTCTTAACCCTGTTAAAATTTTATAAGTTTCTATGTGATCCTCTCACTCTTCCAAACTCCAGTGAATATAATCCTAACTGACTTAGTAAGAAGTCTCAACACCAGGGTAAAGTCCAACAGGTTTATTTGGTAGCACGAGCAGATGAGTGGAGAGTTAGGCTCGCAAACGGGGCATGTGTAAACAGACTCAATTACAGGATAATGGTTGGAATGTGAGTCTTTACAGATACAGTCAGTGTGAGTGGAGAGGGGGATAGTCATAGGTTAAAGAGATGGGAGTTGTCTCAAACCAGGACGGTTAGTAAGATTTTGCAAGCCCAGGCCAAATGGTGGTGTTACAGATAATGTGACATAAACCCAAGGCTGTCCTCATGTGTGGAATTTGGCTATCAGTTTCTGCTTGGCAACTCTGTCTTGTGCCTTGAAGGCTGCCTTGGACAATGCTTACCCGAAGATCAGAGACTGAATGCCCTTGACTGCTGAAGTGTTCCCCATCAGGAAGGGAATATTCCGTCTGGTGATTGTCAAGCGATGTCCATTCATCTGTAGTAGCGTCTGTGTAGTTTTGCTGATTTACACTGCCCACTCCAGTCCAATGCTGGCATTGGTGGCAATAAGTATTCGCAATAAGGTGGAGGAACTTGCAGCTTGGACCAGTACCTGGAACTTTGATGTTGTGGCCATTTCAGAGACATGGATAGAGCAGGGACAGGAATGGTTGTTGCAGGTTCCGGGGTTCAAATGCTTCAGTCAGAGTAGAGAAGGAGGTAGAAGGGGGGGAAGAGTGGCATTATTAGTCAAAGACTGTATCACAGTGACAGAAAGGAAGTTTGATGAGGACTTGTCTGTTGAGGTAGTATGGGCTGAGATTAGAAACAGGAGAGGAGAGGTCACCCTGTTGGGAGTCTTTTATAGACCTCCTAAAAGTTCTAGAGAGGTTGAGGAAAGGATTGCAAAGTCAATTCTGGTCAGGAGTGAAAGTAATAGGGTAATTGTTATGGGGACTTTAACTTTACTAATATTGATTGGAATAGCTATAGCTCTAGCTCGTTAGAAGGGTCAGTTTTCGTACAAAGTGTGCAGGAAGGTTTTTTGACTCAGTATGTAGATAGGCCAACTAGAGGTGAGGCTACATTGGATTTGGTGCTGGGCAATGAGCCAGACCAGGTGTTAGACTTGGACGTTGGTGAACATTTTGGTGATAGTGACCACAATTCGGTTAGGTTCACCTTAGTGATGGATAGGGATAGGCATGAAGCTGGGGGCAGTAGTTATAGCTGGGGGAATGGTAATTATGAGGTCATTAGGAGGGAATTAGGGTGCATAGGTTGGACTAGGAAACTACAGGGACTGGGCACATCTGAAATGTGGAGCTTATTCAAGGAGCAGCTACTGCGAGTCCTTGATAAGCATGTCCCTATCAGGCAAGGAGGAAATGGTCAAATAAGGGAACCATGGTATACTAAAAAAGTTAATTTGCTGGTAAAAAGGAAAAAAGAGGCTTATGTCAGGATGAGGCTTGAAGGCTCAGTTAGTGCAATGGATAGCTATAGATTAGCCAGGAGTGAGCTAAAGAGTGAGTTGAGGAGAGCTAAAAGGGGACACGAGAAGACTTTGGCTGATAGGATCAAGGAGAATCCTAAAGCTTTCTTTAGATATGTTAAGAATAGAAGATTGGTTAGGGCAAGATTAGGGCCAGTCATAGACAGCAGTGGGAAGTTGTGCGTGGAGCCTGAAGAGATTGGAGAGGCACTGAACAAATATTTCTCTTCGGTATTCACGCAGGGAGATGTAAATGTAGTTGTGGAGAACACTGGGATACAGGGTTGCAAACTGGAAAGTATTGAAGTAGATAGGGAGGATGTGCTAGATATTCTTGAGGGTTTGAAGTTAGATAAGTCCCCTGGGCCGGACGGGATTTACCCTAGGATTCTCTGGGAGGCAGAGAGGTGATTGCAGAGCCTCTGGCTCTGATCTTCAGGTCGTCGTTGGTTACGGGTGTGGTTCCGGAGGACTGGAGGATAGCGAATGTGGTCCCATTGTTCAAGAAGGGGAAGAGAGACCTTCCAGGGAATTATAGGCCAGTGAGTCTTACTTCTGTTGTGGGCAAAGTATTGGAGAGAATTATTAGGGATAGGATTTATAGTATTTAGAGAGAAATGAATTGATTGGGGATAGTCAGCATGGTTTTGTGAAGGGTAGGTCGTGCCTTACTAACCTTATTGAGTTTTTTGAAAAAGTGACCAAAGAGGTGGATGGGGGTAAGGCAGTTGATGTGGTATATATGGACTTTAGTAAGGCGTTCGATAAAGTGGCACATGGAAGGCTTCTGCAGAAAATGCAGATGTATGGGATTGAGGGTGATTTAGCTAATTGGATTAGGAATTGGCTAGCAGATAGAAGACAGAGGGTGGTGGTTGATTGGAGATATTCATCGTGGAGTTCGGTGACAAGTGGTGTACCTCAGGGGTCTGTTTTGGGGCCCCTGCTGTTTGTAATTTTTATAAATGATCTGGATGAGGGTATTGAAGGATGGATTAGTAAATTTGCAGATGACACTAAAGTCGGTGGAGTGGTAGATAGTGAAGAGGGGTGTTATAGTTTGCAGAGAGACTTGGACAAGTTGCAGAGCTGGGCCGAGAGGTGGCAAATGGAGTTTAATGTGGAAAAGTGTGAGGTAATTCACTTTGGCAGGAATAACAAATGTGTAGAGTATAGGGCTAATGGTAGGACTCTTAATAGTGTTGATGAACAGAGGGATCTTGGTGTATGTGCATAGATCCTGAAAGTTGGCAATCAAGTCGATAAGGTTGTTAAGAAGGCATACGGAGTCTTAGCTTTTATTGGTAGGGGGATTGAATTTCGGAGCCGCAACGTCATGTTGCAACTGTACAAAACTCTAGTGCGGCCGCACTTGGAGTATTGTGTACAGTTCTGGTCCCCACATTATAAGAAAGATGTGGAGGCATTGGAGAGGGTACAGAGGAGGTTTACCAGGATGTTGCCTGGTATGGAGGGCAGGTCTTATGAAGAGAGGCTGAGGGATTTGAGGTTGTTTTCGTTAGAAAGAAGGCGGCTAAGAGGAGACCTTATTGAAACATATAAGATGATTAGAGGTTTAGATAGGGTGGACAGTGATAGCCTTTTTCCTAGGATGGAGAAAGCTAGCACGAGGGGACATAGCTTTAAATTAAGGGGTGGTGGTTATAGGACGGATGTCAGAGGTAGGTTCTTTACCCAGAGGGTGGTAAGGGTATGGAATGCCCTGCCTGCTGCAGTTGTAGATGCGCCAAGTTTGGGGGCGTTTAAGAGGTCAGTAGATAAGTTTATGGATGAAAAGGGAATGGTTTAGGTTAGAGGGTCATTGGTTTTTCTTAATTGGTCGGCGCAACATCGAAGGCTGAAGGGCCTGTTCTGCGCTGTAATGTTCTATGTTCGGTGTTCAGTGACAAGTGGTGTACCTCAGGGGTCTGTTTTGGGGACCTTGCTGTTTGTAATTTTTATAAATGATCTGGATGATGGCATTGAAGGATGGAGTAGTAAATTTGCAGATGACACTAAAGTTGGTGGAGTGGTAGATAGTGAAGAGGGGTGTTATAGTTTGCAGAGGGACTTGGACAAGTTGCAGAGCTGGGCCGAGAGGTGGCAAATGGAGTTTAATGTGGAAAAGTGTGAGGTAATGCACTATGGCAGAAATAATAAATGTGTAGAGTATAGGGCTAATGGTAGGATTCTTAGTAGTCTTGATGAACAGAGGGAACTTGGTGTGTATGTGCATAGATCCCTGAAAGTAGGCAGTCAAGTCGAGAAGGTTGTTAAGAAGGCATATGGAGTCTTAGCTTTTATTGGTAGGGGGATTGAATTTCGGAGCCGCAACGTCATGTTGCAACTGTACAAAACTCTAGTGCGGCCGCACTTGGAGTATTGTGTGCAGTTCTGGTCCCACATTATAAGAAAGATGTGGAGGCATTGGAGAGGGTACAGAGGAGGTTTACCAGGATGTTGCCTGGTATGGAGGGCAGGTCTTATGAAGAGAGGCTGAGGGATTTGAGGTTGTTTTCGTTAGAAAGGAGGCGGCTAAGAGGGGACCTAATCGAAACATATAAGATGATTAGAGGTTTAGATAGGGTGGACAGTGATAGCCTTTTTCCTAGGATGGAAAAAGCTAGCACGAGGGGACACAGCTTTAAATTAAGGGGTGATAGTTATAGGACGGATATCAGAGGCAGGTTCTTTACCCAAAGGGTGGTTCGGGAGTGGAATGCCCTGCCTGCAGCGGTTGTAGATGCGCCAAGTTTGGTGGCGTTTAAGAGGTTAGTTGATAAGTATATGTAAGAGAAGGGAATGGTTTAGTTTGGAGGGGCATTGCTTTTTATATTGGTCGGCGCAACATCGAAGGCCGAAGGGCCTGTTCTGTGCTGTAATGTTCTATGTTCTATGTTCTCCACATCATGGCTAACTGACTTAGTCTCTCCTCACGTGACAGACCTGCCATCCCAGCAATCAGCCTGTTAAACCTTTGCTGTACTCCCTTGATAGTAAGAAACTTCTTCC
This sequence comes from Sphyrna mokarran, assembly GCA_024679065.1. Taxonomy (NCBI): domain Eukaryota; kingdom Metazoa; phylum Chordata; class Chondrichthyes; order Carcharhiniformes; family Carcharhinidae; genus Sphyrna; species Sphyrna mokarran. Next base: position 1,737,762 of record JAGIQG010000002.1, read on the forward strand.
CTCAAATAAGGACATCAAAACTGCACACAAAACTCCAGGTGTGACCTCATCAATGTCCTATATAATTGCAGCAAAACATCCCTATCCCTATACTCAAATCCTCTCACTATGAAGGCCAACATAGCATTTGCTGCCTTTACTGCCTGCTGTACCTGCGCACTTACTTTCAGTAACTGATGCACAAGGACATTAAGATCTCGTTGAATATCCACCTGTCTCAGTTTACGTCCATTTAAATAATAATCCGTCTTCCTATTATTGCTCCCAAAGTGGATAACCTCACATTTATCGACATTACCCTGCATCTGCCATGCAGATATCCACACACTCAGCTGAATCACGCTGAAGTATCTCTGGATCTTCCTCACAGCTTACCCTCCCACCCAACTTTGTATCATCTGCAGATTTGGAGATAATACATTCAGTTCCCTCTTCCAAATCATTAATATATAATGTGAACAGTTGGAGTGCGAGCACAGATCCCTGCAGAACTCTACTCATCACTGACTGCTAATCAGAAAAAGACCCATTTATGCCAACTCTTTGCTTCCTATCTGCTAACCAGCTTTCTATCCATCTCAAGACATTACCTGCAAACCATATGCTTTAACTTTATATAGAAATCATAGAAACCAGACAGTACAGAAAGAGACCATTCAGCCCATTAAGCCTGCGTGACAACAATCCTGCTTAGCCCCTATGCCTGTAACTCCACATATTTACATCCCTAATCCTACTAATCTATGCTTCCCGTGACACTAAGGGGTAATTTAGCATGGCCAATGCACCTAACCTGCACATCTTTGGACTGTGCAAGGAAATTGGAGCACGCAGAGAAAACTCACAGACACGGAGAATGTGCAGACTCCATAGTGACCCTAGCCAGGAATCGAACCCAGGTCCTGGTGCTTTGAGGCAGCAATGCTAACCACTGTGCTGCCCAATAGCAGCTTGTTGAGGGAGTCCTTGTCAAAAGTCTTCTGAAAGTCTAAATAAACCACATCCTCTGGTTCACATCGATCAACTCTACTAGTTACATCCTCAAAAAATTCCAATAGCTTCATCAAGCATGATTTTGTAAATCCATGCTGACTGTGTCTGATTATCCCACTGCCTTCCAAATGCTGAGTTATGAAATCCTTGATAATGGACTCGTGCAACTTCTCCAGTACCGACATTAGGCTCACTGGGCTGTACTTCCCTGTTTTCATTCTACCTCCCTTTTTAAATTGCGGGCTCATATTAACTACTACATATTAACTACTTGGTTGTGGATGGCTCTTTTTCTGCATGGAGGTCGGTCACCAGTGGAGTGCCCCAGGGATCTGTTCTAGGACCCTTGCTGTTTGTCATTTTCATAAATGACCTGGCTGAGGAAGTGGAGGGATGGGTGAGTAAGTTCACCGATGACACGAAGGTCGGTGGTGTTGTGGATGGTCTGGAGGAATGTCAGAAGTTGCAGCATGACATCGACAGGATGCAAGACTGGGCGGAGAAGTGGCAGATGGACTTCAATGTGGATAAATGTGTTGTGGTCCATTTTGGCAGATCCAACGGGATGAATGAGTACACTATCAAAGGTAGGAGTCTTAGCTGTGTGGAAGAGCAGGGGGATCTTGGGGTCCAGGTCCATAAGACTCTCAAATCAGCCTCCCAGGTGGAGGATGTGGTTAAGAAAGCTTATGGTGTACTGGCCTTCATTCATCGAGGGATTGAGTTCAGGAGTCAGGAGGTAATGCTGCAGCTTTATAGGACCCTTGTCAGACCACACTTGGAGTACTGTGCGCAGTTCTGGTCGCCTAACTATAGGAAGGACGTGGAAGCTATTGAAAGGGTGCAGAGGAGATTTACAAGGATGTTGCTGGATTGGGAGGCATGCCTTATGAAGACAGGTTGAGGGAGCTGGGACTGTTCTCCCTGGAGAGACGAAGGTTGAGAGGCGACCTGATAGAGGTTTACAAGATGTTGAGAGGAATAGATCGGGTGGACTCTCAGAGACTATTTCCCAGGGCTGAAATGGTCGCGACGAGAGGGCACAGATTTAAGGTGCAGGGAAGCAAGTACAGAAGGGATGCTAGGGGAAAGTTTTTCACTCATAGAACATAGAACATAGAACAATACAGCACAGAACAGGCCCTTCGGCCTTCGATGTTGTGCCGACCAAAATAAAAAGCAATGCCCCTCCTAACTAAACCATTCCCTTATCATCCATATACTTATCAACTAACCTCTTAAACGCCACCAAACTTGGCGCATCTACAACAGCTGCAAGCAGGGCATTCCACTCCCTAATCACTCTTTGAGTAAAGAACCTACCTCTGATATCCGTCCTATAACTCATACCCCTTTAATTTAAAGTTGTGTCCCCTCGTGCTAGCTTTTTCCATCCTAGGAAAAAGGCTATCACTGTCCACCCTATCCAAACCTCTAATTATCTATATGTTTCAATAAGATCCCCCCTTAGCCGCCTCCTTTCTAACGAAAACAACCTCAAATCCTTCAACCTCTCTTCATAGGACCTGCCCTCATACCAGGCAACATCCTGGTAAACCTCCTCTGTACCCTCTCCAATGCCTCCACATCTTTCTTATAATGTGGGGACCAGAACTGCACACAATACTCCACGTGCGGCCGCACTAGAGTTTTGTACAGTTGCAACATGATGCTGCGGCTCCTAAATTCAATCCCCTACCAATAAAAGCTAAGACTCATATGCCTTCTTAACAACTTTATCCACTTGACTGCCTACTTTCAGGGATCTATTGACACATACACCAAGATCCTTCTGTTCCTCAACACTATTAAGAGCCCTACCAGTAGCCCTATACTCTACACATTTATTGTTCCTGCCAAAGTGCATTACCTCACACTTTTCCACATTAAACTCCATTTGCCACCTCTCGGCCCAGCTCTGCAACTTGTCCAAGTCTCTCTGCAAACTATAAAACCCCTCTTCACTATCTACCACTCCACCGACTTTAGTGTCATCTGCAAATTTACTAATCCATCCTTCAATACCCTCATCCAGATCATTTATAAAAATTTACAAACAGCAGGGGCCCCAAAACAGACCCCTGAGGTACACCACTTGTCACCGAACTCCACGATGAATATCTCCCATCAACCACCACCCTCTGTCTTCTATCTGCAAGCCAATTCCTAATCCAATTAGCTAAATCACCCTCTATTCCACACATCTGCATTTTCTGTAGAAGTCTTCCATGGGCCACCTTATCAAACGCCTTACTAAAGTCCATATATACTACATCAACCGCCTTACCCCCATCCACCTCTCTGGTCAATTTCTCAAAAAACTCAATGAGGTTAGTAAGGCATGACCTACCCTTCACGAAACCATGCTGACTATCCCCAATCAATTCATTTCTCTCCAAATAACTATAAATCCTATCCCTAATAATTCTATCCAATACCTTGCCCACCACAGAAGTAAGACTCACTGGCCTATAATTCCCAGGAACGTCTCTCTTTCCCTTCTTAAACAATGGGACCACATTCGCCATCCTCCAGTCCTCCGGAACCACACCCGTAACCACCGAGGACCTGAAGATCAGAGCCAGAGGCTCTGCCATCTCCTCTCTTGCCTCCCAGAGAATCCTAGGGTAAATCCCGTCCGGCCCAGGGGACTTATCCAACTTCAAACCCTCGAGAATTTCTAACACATCCTCCCTATCTACTACAATACACTCAGAGGGTGGTGAGTGAATGAAATCGGCTGCCGTCGGTGGTGGTCGAGGCGAACTCGCTGGGGTCTTTTAAAAGACTTCTGGATGAGTATATGGGATCCAATGGGATTGGGGGTTATAGATAGGTCTATGTCTGGGTAGGTTTTGATGTGTTCGGCACAACTTGTGGGCCAAAGGGCCTGTTTGTGCTGTAGTGTTCTATGTTCTATGTACCCTCCAACACCTCACCCGCTACCCACAGCACCTTCCCGTGCAATCTCAGAAGGTGCAACTCCTGCCCCTTTACCTCCTCCCTGCTCACCATTCCAGTTCCTAAATACCCCTTTCAGATGAAGCAGTGTTTCACATGCACCTCCTTCAATCTGGTCTGATGCATTTGCTGCTACGTCAGAGAGACCAAACGCAGACTGGGTGACGGTTTTGCTGAACACCTCCGATCTGTTCTCCAGCAGGACGCAGACCTTGCTGTCATTTACCACTTCACCAAACCACCCTGCTCTCCTGTCCATGTGTCTGTCCTTGGCCGTTTGGAATGTTCCACTGAACCCCTATTGCTTTTGCTTGCCAATTTGTATGCTTCTTCCTGGAATCTGATACTTGTACGCCAACTAATTTGACTCTCCTAATCTAGATGCAGATTAAAGTTGTCCATAGTCATGATATTTCTGTAACACATGCCTCTATGATTTCCTGTCTAATACTTTTCCCAACATTACCATTACAGTCTGGTGGTCTGTATAACATTCTCACTAATGTTTTTTGCCCCTTGCTGTTTCTTAACTCAACCCATAAGATTCCACATTATCTGTGCTAATATCTTCCCTCAATTTCATATTAATATCACCTTGAATCAATAATGCAATTCCACTAATTCCTTCTGATCTTCCTAAACACTGAATGATCCTCAATGTTCAGTTCCTAGTCTTTCTTACCTTGGAGCCATGTCTCTGTAATGCCAACTATATCATTCCCCTTTACACTATCTGTACAACTAATTCATCCATTTTGTTTGGAATGTTCCAACCATTCAGGTGCAAAACCTTAAGGTGGGCACTTTTAACATTTTTTTTTCCCCTTTCCTACTATTTTCTACTCAGCCTTTATCTGACTCTGGCTCTTGATTTCTCTGCCTATCACTTTCCTGATTCTCCTCACTGTCTTTTCGTCTTGTTTTTAATTCCCTTGCTCTGAATCTCGGGGTGGCATGGTAGCACAGTAGTTAGCACTGCTGCTTCACAGCTCCAGGGACCTGCGTTTGATTCCCTGTTTGGATCACTGTGTATGTGGAGTTTGCACATTCTCCTCTTGTCTGAGTGGGTTTCCTCCACGTGCTCTGGTTTTCTCCCACAGATGTAAAGATGCCGGCGTTGGATTGGGGTGGTAAGAACACAGTAAGAATTTAGCAACACCAATTATTAATCCAACCGATTTAGTTGATAGTAAAAAAGCGAGCTTTCAACACTCTTGTGTCTTCCTCAGGCAAGTGCAGAACACTTGAGGAAGACACCTGAGGAAGACACGGGAGTGTTGAAAGCTCGCTTTTTTACTATCAAATAAATCGGTTGGATTAATAATTGGTGTTGCTAAATTCTTACTGAGTTCTTTCCTCCCACAGTCCAAAGATGTGCAGTTCAGATTGATTGGCCATGCTAAAAATTGCCCTCTTTAGTCCAAAGATGCGTAGGTTAGAGGGATTAGCAGGTAAATATGTAGGGATACGGGGGTAGGGCCTGGTGGTATTGTGGTTGATGCAGACTCGATGGGCCAAATGGCCTTCTGCACTGTAGGGTTTCAATGATTTCTATGAATCCTTGCAAAGGTTCCCATCCCCCTGCCATATTTGTTTAAAACCTCGAGCAAGTACTCCCCAAGGACATTAGTCCTGATCTTTGCGAGATGTAATCTGTCACAGGATCATTAGTATATAATGTAAACAGTTGGGATCCTAATTCAGATCCCTGCAGAACCCCACTAGTCACTGCCTGCCAATCACAGAAAGACCCATTTATGCCAACTCTTTGCTTCCTATCTGCTAACCAGTTTTTTATCCATCTCAAAACATTTGCTGCAATCCCATGTGTTTTAACTTTACATAGAAATCATACAATCTCTACAATGCAGAACAAGGCCCTTCGGCCCATCGAGTCTATGCCAGTACACAAGAAACACCCGAACTTCCATCTAATCCCATCTACTACAGCTTGGCCCATAGCTCTGAATGTTATGATGTGCCACGTGCTCATCCAGGTATTTTTAAAGTAACATGAGGTATCCCACCTCCACTACCTTCCCAGGCAGCGCATTGCAGACTGTCACCATCAAGCTGATGAATCTCCTCTGCACCCGCTCCACTGCAATCACATCCTTTCGATAATGTGGTGACCAGATCTTCTCACAGTATTCCAGCTGTGGCATCACCAAAGTTTGATATAACTCAACATGACTTCCCTGCTTTTGTAATCTATGCCTTGATTGCCCCATATGCCATTTTCACCATACTATTAACCATGCCCTTCTGCCTTCAGAGATCTGTGGATAAATACAGAATTTCCTTATGTCCGATCATTCACTGAGTACTTGTCAAATTACTCCTTCCAAAGTGCATCACCTCACACTTTTCTGGGTTAAATTCCTCAGCAGTTTACATGTTTGAATTTTGCTTTCTTTATCAACTTCTTGGTTCTTTGCTGAATTATAAAATGTTCTCAAGCTCAAACTTACTATTTGTTTGCAATTTCAATCTAGCTCTTTTTGATCTAATGGAATCTTTAGAATCATAGAATCCCTACAGTGCAGAAGGCCATTTGGTCAATCAAGCCTGCACTGGCAACAGTTACACCCAGGCTCCATCTGTCATCCCACGTATCCCTTACTAGTTTCGCTGACACTAAGGGACAATTTACCATGGCCAATCCACCTAACCCGCACATCTTTGGACTAGGGAGGAAACTGGACACCCAGAGGGAACTCTCACAAATATGCAAACTCCACACAGTGACTCAGAGTTTTCACCCAGAGATGAGCAGCACAGTGGTTAGCACTGCTACCTCACAGCACCAGGGACCCAGGTTTGCCTTGGGTCACTGTCTTTGTGGAGTCAGCATATTCTCCCTGTATCTGTGTGGATTTGTCTGAATTCTCCTATTTCTTCCCAAAGCCTGAAAGACTTGCTGGTTAGGTGCATTGGTCATAAACTTTTTAAACATTTTTAAAATGAAACACTCAAGGCCAGAATTGAACCCAGGTCCCTGGTACTGAAAAAATTGCTCTGGGCAGAGGGAATTCTTTTGAAAATTCTGTATAGATGCTAATTATTGCTGTCTCGTTCAGATGATCCTAGAGAAGAAGATGAACACTCGGCTACAAAAACGTTTGCTGAAGGGATCAGAACCAGTGAAACCATCGGCAGAGCTTGAACAGAAAGAACCACTGACAGGCAACCCCCAAACCATCAGTGTATCCACCTCAGAGCAAGTGATTCAGCCTGTTGTACACAGTGACACAGTATTGAACCACGGCCCTGCAAACCTCAGCTCATATAACCCAATAACTCACAGCACATTATCGTATGGAGCCTCCCACAGTGAGTATCAGGTGTCAGTGGCTTGCTCTCAGCCATTATTCTAAGCATCAACACTATAAGAAAATAGAAGCAGGAGTTTAGCTGCTGCAGCCTAATCCACCATGCTCTATCATGGCCGATTTGATTGGCCTGTCCTAACTGTCCTGATATTCCAGAACAGACCAAAAAATTAATAAAACATCTACAGTGCAGTGCAGGGAATTCCAAAGGTGCACAAATCTTCGGTTTCTCCTCCTGTTCAGTCGGACTTGTTGGCTCCTTATCCTCAGTCTGTGCCCCTGTATTTCCTCGGTGTACATAGAATAGAACATTACAGTGCAGAACGGGGCCTTCGATGTTGCGCCGACCAATTAAGAAAAAGCAATGACCCTCTAACCTAAACCATTCCCTTTTCATCCATAAACTTATCTACTGACCTCTTAAACGCCACCAAACTTGGCGCATCTACAACTGCAGCAGGCAGGGCATTCCATACCCTTACCACCCTGTGGGTAAAGAACCTACCTCTGATATCCATCCTAATTATTGCGGAAACAACCTCTTAGTGCGTCTGTTTCCAAGCCCCTTCAGAATCTTGTAGGTTCCATGAGATAACCCTTCGTTCTGCAGACTGTTGTGGGCAAAGTATTGGAGAGAATTATTAGGGATAGTATTTATAGTTATTTAGAGAGAAATGAATTGATTGGAGATAGTCAGCATGGTTTTGTGAAGGGTAGGTCGTGCCTTACTAACCTCATTGAGTTTTTTGAAAAAGTGACCAAAGAGGTAGATGGGGGTAAGGCGGTTGATGTGGTATATATGGACTTTAGTAAGGCGTTTGATAAGGTGGCCCATGGAAGACTTCTGCAGAAAATGCAGATGTATGGGATAGAGGGTGATTTAGCTAATTGGATTAGGAATTGGCTAGCAGATAGAAGACAGAGGGTGGTGGTTGATGGGAGATATTCATCGTGGAGTTCGGTGACAAGTGGTGTACCTCAGGGGTCTGTTTTGGGGCCCCTGCTGTTTGTAATTTTTATAAATGATCTGGATGAGGGTATTGAAGGATGGATTAGTAAATTTGCAGATGACACTAAAGTCGGTGGAGTGGTAGATAGTGAAGAGGGGTGTTGTAGTTTGCAGAGAGACTTGGACAAGTTGCAGAGCTGGGCCGAGAGGTGGCAAATGGAGTTTAATGTGGAAAAGTGTGAGGTAATGCACTTTGGCAGGAATAATAAATGTGTAGAGTATAGGGCTAATGGTAGGATTCTTAGTAGTCTTGATGAACAGAGGGATCTTGGTGTGTATGTGCATAGATCCCTGAAAGTAGGCAGTCAAGTCGAGAAGGTTGTTAAGAAGGCATATGGAGTCTTAGCTTTTATTGGTAGGGGGATTGAATTTCGGAGCCGCAACGTCATGTTGCAACTGTACAAAACTCTAGTGCGGCCGCACTTGGAGTATTGTGTGCAGTTCTGGTCCCCACATTATAAGAAAGATGTGGAGGCATTGGAGAGAGTACAGAGGAGGTTTACCAGGATGTTGCCTGGTATGGAGGGCAGGTCCTATGAAGAGAGGTTGAAGGATTTGAGGTTGTTTTCGTTAGAAAAAAGGCGGCTAAGAGGGGATCTTATTGAAGCATATAAGATGATTAGAGGTTTAGATAGGGTGGACAGTGATAGCCTTTTTCCTAGGATGGAGAAAGCTAGCACGAGGGGACACAGCTTTAAATTAAGGGATGATAGTTATAGGACGGATATCAGAGGTAGGTTCTTTACCCAAAGGGTGGTTAGGGAGTGGAATGCCCTGCCTGCGGCAGTTGTAGATGCGCCAAGTTTGGTGGCGTTTAAGAGGTTAGTTGATAAGTTTATGGAAGAGAAGGGAATGGTTTAGTTTGGAGGGGCATTGCTTTTTTCATAATTGGTTGGCACAACGTCGAAGGCCGAAGGGCCTGTTCTGCACTGTTATGTTCTATGTTCTATGTAGAACTGGACGCAGTATTCCAAATGAGGTCTAACCAGCGTTTTATACAACTGCAACATTAAAGGCCTGCTCTTGTACTCTATGCCCCTTCCTATAAAGGCTAACATACTATATGCTTTCTTCACAACCTTCTCCACTTGCTCTGCCACCTTCAGAGACTTGTGCACCTGCACCCCCAGGTCCCTCTGCATTTCTATACTCTTAATAGGTCTACCCTTTATCATATACCTCTCCTGAAATGTGTTTCTCTTTCGTGAATACGATGCAAGTGGTCTTTCAAGGGAATACTGAAAATGTTGCAAGAAAGATATGTGCCGGCCAAGAGGAAAGATGGGAAAGGTAGGATTAGAGAGCCGTGGATTACTAGGGATATTGAGGACTTGGTTAGGAAGAAAAGAGAAGCGTATGATAGGTCAAAGCAGCTGGGAACCGAGACAGTGTTGGAGGAATATAGAGAGAGTAGGAGGGAGCTCAAACAGGGAGTTAGAAGGGCAAAAAGGGAGCATGAAATGATTTTGGCGGATAGGATTAAGGAAAATCCAATGGCTTTTTACTCCTATGTTAGGAATAAAAGGGTGGTTAGAGGAAAAATCAGACCTCTTAGGGACAGAGGAGGGGAACTGTGCTTAGAGCCCGAGGGAATGGCGGAGATCCTGAATGAATACTTTGTGTCAGTATTTACGAAGGAGAGGGGCTTGTTGACAGCTCCTGTCTCTGAGGGAGCTGTGGACCAGTTGAGGGAAATATCCATGCCGAGGGAGGAAGTGTTAGAGCTTCTAGGTAGCATTAAAACTGATAAATCTCTGGGGCCTGATGGCATTTATCCCAGGCTGCTTAGGGAGGTGCGAGGTGAAATTGCTGGGCCTCTGACGCAAATCTTTGTCTCTTCCTTGAACACAGTTGAAGTCCCAGAGGACTGGAGAATAGCTAATGTTGTACCATTGTTTAAAAAGGGTAGTAAGGATAACCCTGGAAATTATAGGCCGGTGAGTTTGACGTCAGTGGTAAGGAAGCTGTTGGAGGGCATTCTTAGAGATAGGATGTATAGGCACTTAGAGCATTGCGATCTGATTAGAGATAGGTCATCTGGATGACCATTCAAACATTAAGTTTATTCTCTCTCCACAGATGCTGTCAGACTTACTGAATGCAGCGTTTTCTGTTTTTGAAAGTGTTTGGAATGGCCATCCTTAACAAGTGTGACTACATAGGACATTACAGCACAGAACAGGCCCTTCGGCCTTTGATGTTGCACAGACCAATTAAGAAAAAGCACTGGCCCGCTAACCTAAACCATTCCCTTTTCATCCATAAACCTATCCACGGACCTCTTAAACGCCCCCAAATGACATGGACAAAATGCAAGTCATTCCAAAGGATGATTCGATATTTATATCTCCCACGAACCTTCCCCTCAGCATAGTCAGGTCACTTTGCTAGAAAACACTTGTTGGACTTGTCTAAGTCCAACTGTGCCAGGGATCCAGGTTCGACCCTGTCTTGGGTCACTGTCTGTGTAGAGTTTGCACATTCTGCTCGTATCTGCGTGGGTTTATCCTGGGTGTTATGGTTTCCTCCCACATTCCAAAGATATGCGGGTTAGATTGGTTGGCCATGCTACATTGACTCTGGTGACGGGGGAATTATCAGGATAAATGTGTGGAATTACAGGAATAGGGCCTGGGTGGGGTTGCAGTTGGTACAGAATCAATGGATCGAATGGCCTCCTGTATTGTAGAGATTATATGTTTCTATGTGTAAATGCAACATACTGCCAAGTGATATACATGATCAATTTGTCCTCCAAGCTTACTGAATGTATCTATGCATGGATTACCCAAGGCATAAGAAAGTGATATCCCTTTACACCCTAACTTGTCTAAGATCATTTCTGCACAATCTGAGTTAGCCAAATGGCTGGACGAATTGCTACAACCAATTTTGAGCAATTTTTCCACACACTTGGTGAAGGATTCCTTTGGAAGACGGTAGAAGACTTGCCTATTGGAAGAGATGCTGTGTCTTTGTGCTCACTGTGTGGTGCCCACAGTCACCCTGCCTTGTGCTCACACTCTCTTTGACTGACTCTCTGCAGATGATGTTATCAGGAAAAGACAGATGTACGTTCCCACTGCATTCCATCAGAACCGTGCTTTCCCAGTAAGCAGAGTAAATGAGGGTCAAGGTGCACAGGATTTCTCCAGCACACAGCAGAGGAATGTTGAGACTCAGCATATCGCAGCAGTGAGTAATTATCCCTCTCCCAATCCCCATCCGTGCACTTTTGTTCTTTGTCTATCGACAGAGTTTGTGTTGGAACCACTGATATTCTGCTCTGCTTCTGACTTGCCTGTGTCCACAGGGAATCCCAAACACAGAACCACATGGTATCAAACCAACTCCTGTCAACAGGATCCGCCCTGCTTCCCACCACCAGACACACACCAGCAACATCCTGACTAGAAAGGAAACTGGACATCGAGGAATGGGAATGACTGTATCCTGTGTTCCACTGGTGAGTATCATCAGAAAGGAGGGTTGGAGATTGAAGGACAGAGAGCAATGATGGATCAATCCCAAAATAATCTCACTGCTCTGCTTTTCCCTATAGTCTAATCCCGATCACAGGAGCAGGGATATACAGATAACCTCTCAAACCTGCTGCATGTGTTTAGCTGATCTTTAACTTTAACACCACGTTCCCGCACATTCCTCTATCTCTTCATTGGGATTGAGAGTCTTTCCCAGCCTTCTGTATATGTTCAACAATGGAGCATGCATAATCTTCTGGGTGGAGAATTCCAAAGATCCACAACCCTTTCAGTGAAGTAATTTAGAACATAGAACACTACAGCACAAACAGGCCCTTTGGCCCACGAGTTGCGCCGATCACATCTACCAATCTACAGACCTATCTATAACCCCCTATCCTATTCGTTTCCATGTACTCATCCAGAAGTCTTTTAAAAGACCCCAGCGAGTTTGCCTCAACAACCTCTGACGGCAGTCGGTTCCATTCACTCACCACCCTCTGAGTGAAAAACTTACCCCTAACATCTCCTTTGTATTTGCTTCCCTGCACCTTAAATCTGTGTCCTCTCGTAGTGACCATTTCAGCTTGGGGAAATAGTCTCTGAGAATCTCAGAGATGAATTTCTCCTCATTTCAACCCTAAGTGATCATTCCCTTATCCTGAGACCACGTCCCTGTGTTCCAGTTTTCCTAGCCAGCAAAACTATCTCACAATGCCCATCCTGTCAAGCTCTTTCAGAACCCTGTACATTTCAGTCAGATTGATCCTTATTATTAGAATTTACTCAGTCTATCAGCATAGGACTTGATTTGATTTCATTTGGTTTATTATTGTCACGTGTATTAACATTCAGTGAAAAGTATTGTTTCTTGCGTACTATACAGACAAAACGTACTGTTCATAGAGAAGGGAACGAGAGAGGGTGCAGAATATAGTATTACAGCCATAGTTAGGTATAGAGAAAGATCAACTTAATGCAAAGTAAATCCATTCAAAAGTCTGACAGTAGCAGGGAAGAAGCTGTTCTTGAGTCAGTTGATACGTGACCTCAGACTTTTATATCATTTTCCTGATGGAAGAAGGTGGAAGAGAGAATATCGAGGGTGTGTGGGATCCTTAATTATGCTGGCTGCTTTTCCAAGGCAGTGGGAAGTATACACAGAGTCAATGGATGGGAGACTGGTTTGCCTGATGGATTAGGCAACATTCATGACCTTTTGTAGATCCCTGCGGTCTTGGGCAGAGCAGGAGCCCATACCAAGCTGTGATACAACCAGAAAGAATTCAATGGTGCATCTGTAAAAGTTGGTGAGAGTCGTAATTGATATGCCAAATTTCCTTAGTCTTCTGAGACATTGTGGGCTTTTTTAACTACAATATCAATATGGCAGGGAGAGCCAGGACAGGTTGTTGATGATCTGGACACCTAAAAACTTGAAACTCTCGATCCTTTCTACTTCATCCTTGTTGATGTAGACAGGGGCATGTTCTCCTCTTCTGCTTCCTGAGGTCAATGACAGTCCCCTTTATTTTGTTGACATTGAGGGAGAGATTATTATGTCTGCACCAGTTCACAGATTCTCTGTCTCATTCCTGTACTCTGTTTTGTCATTGTTTAAGATGCAACCCACTACAGTGATGTCATCTGCAAACTTGAAAATCGAACTGGAGGGGAATTTGGGTGCACGGTCATAAGTGTACAAGGAATATAGTAGGGGCTGTGAACACAGCCTTGTGGGGCACTGGTGTTGAGGATGATCACGGAGGAGTTGTTGTTGGCTATCCTTCCTGTTTGTGATCTGTGAGTTAGGAAGTTCAGGATCCGGTCGCAGAGGGAAGTGCTGAGGCCCAGGCCATGGAGTTTGGAAATGAGTTTCATGGGAAATCTGGGAAATCCTAGAAATCCTACAGTGCAGGAAGAGGGAGAACATGCAACCTCTACACAGACAGTGACCCAAGCGGAAATCGGATCCAGGTCGCTGGAGCTGTGAAGCAGCAGTGCTAACCACTGTGCTACCGTGCTGCCCTAATAATGGTGTTGAAGGCAGAAAGGCAAGAAGGCAAACTGTAGTGAATCCAGGTAGACTTTCTAGTGAACTGTCACTGTACTAAAGGTAAAGTTGCTATAGTCCCAGTTGACGTTAGGCTGCTTTCCCCTTTGAGGGGGGACAGCTGACAGATGGTGAGGTAATTTAACCTGAGGGTCATCACTCCTCAGGCGAGAGACAAGGTTGAGAAGATGGAATCTTTGTGAATAGCCTCAGCCGCTATAGGAATTGAACCCATGCTGTTGGTTTCACTCCATATCACCAACCATCCTAGGAATTGGTCTAGAATTTGTATACAGCATTTGTCTTCCGAATTGCTTTCTGCATATTATCTTTCAATAACTTGCGAAAATGGACACGCAGATCCCTTTGGATATTAAAGGGGGATTTAAGGAGAAGGAGTATTTCACAGTAACTTCATTGCAGTATTAATGTAAGCCTTACTTCATTTTAATTTAAAACTTCCCAACCTCTCGCCATTCCTGACCAAAGTCAAAAACTTCACACTTAAAACAAATCTTCTGGAATCTTTCGAGGATAAAGACAAAGAAAATACAGCACAGGAAACAGGCCCTTCGGCCCTCCAAGCCGGCACCGCTCATTGGTCCAAGTAGACCATTCGTTTGTATCCCTCCATTCCCAGATGTGACCAGTAGAGTGGACAAGGGTGAACCAGTGGATGTTGTGTATCTGGACTTTCAAAAGGCTTTTGACAAGGTCCCACAGAAGAGATTAGTGAAGAAAATGAAAGCTCATGGTATTGGGGTTAATGTACTGATGTGGATAGAGAAATGGTTGGCAGACAGGAAGCAGAGAATAGGAATAAACGGCTCCTTTTCAGAGGGGCAGGTAGTGAATAGTGGGTATCACAGCGTTTGGTGCTGGGATTCCAACTGTTCACAATATACATTCATGATTTGGATGAAGGTCGTAGAGTGTAGGGCTAATGGTAGGGCTCTTAATAGTGTTGAGGAACAGAAGGATCTTGGTTTATGTGTCAATAGATCACTGAAAGTAGGCAGTCAAGTGGATAAAGTTGTTAAGAAGGCATATGGAGTCTTAGCTTTTATTGGTAGGGGGATTGAATTTCGGAGCCACAACGTCATGTTGCAACTGTACAAAACTCTAGCGCGGCCGCACTTGGAGTATTGTGTGCAGTTCTGGTCCCCACATTATAAGAAAGATGTGAGGCATTGGAGAGGGTACAGAGGAGGTTTACCAGGATGTTGCCTGGTATGGAGGGCAGGTCCTATGAAGAGAGGTTGAAGGATTTGAGGTTGTTTTCGTTAGAAAGGAGGCGGCCAAGAGGGGATCTTATTGAAGCATATAAGATGATTAGAGGTTTAGATAGGGTGGACAGTGATAGCCTTTTCCTAGGATGGAGAAAGCTAGCACGAGGGGACACAGCTTTAAATTAAGGGGTATGAGTTATAGGACGGATATCAGAGGTAGGTTCTTTACTCAAAGAGTGATTAGGGAGTGGAATGCCCTGACTGCAGCTGTTGTAGATGCGCCAAGTTTGGTGGCGTTTAAGAGGTTAGTTGATAAGTATATGGAGGAGAAGGGAATGGTTTAGTTTGGAGGGGCATTGCTTTTTATTTTGGTCGGCACAACATCGAAGGCCGAAGGGCCTGTTCTGTGCTGTGATGTTCTATGTAAGGTATTGAATACAATATCTCCAAATTTGCAGAAGACATTAAGCTGGGTGGTATGTGTGATGTGGGGAAGATGCTAAGAGGCTGCAGGGTGACTTGGACAGGCTGGCTGAGTGGGTAAGTACTTAGCAAATGCAATATAATGTGGATAAATGTGAGGTTCACCATTCTGGGGGCAAAAACATAGAACGTAGAACATTACAGCGCAGAAGAGGCCCTTCGGCCTTCGATGTTACATCGACCAATTAGGAAAAAGCAATGACCCTCTAACCTAAACCATTCCCTTTTCATCCATAAACTTATCTACTAACCTCTTAAATGCCACCAAACTTGGCGCATCTACAACTGCAGCAGGCAGGGCATTCCATTCCCTTACCACCCTCTGGGTAAAGAACCTACCTCTGACATCCAACAGGAAGGAGGATTATTGTCTGAATGGTGACAGTTTAGGAAAAGTGAAAGAGCAGCGTGACCTGGGTATCATGGTGGAACAGTCACTGAAGGTTAGTGTGCAGGTACAGCAGGCAGTGAAGAAAAGCTAATGGCATGCTGGCCTCCATACCAAGAGGATTTGAGTAGAGGAGTAAGGATATCTTGCTGCAATTAAGGTGTGGTCTCACCAAGGTCGTATATGAGTGTTGTGTGCAGTTCGGATTTCCTAATCTGAGGAAGGACATTCTTGCTATTGAAGGAGTCCAGCGAAGGTTCACCAGACTGATCCCTGGAATGGCAGCACTGACATATGAAGAGAAATTGGATTGCCTGGGCTTGTACTCACTGGAATTTAGAAGAATAAGAATATAAGAACCAGGAGCAGGAGTAGGTCATCTAGCTCTTTGAGCCTGCTCTGCCATTGAATAAGATTACCCATCTGCTCACCATAACGCTTCATTCCTTTAGTGTTCAAAAATCTATCTACCCTTACCTTAAAAAAACATTCAGTGAGGGAGCCTCAACTGCTTCACTGGGCAGGGAATTCCACAGATTCACAATCCTTTGTGTGAAGAAATTCCTCCTCAACTCAGTCCTAAACCTGCTTCTCCTTATTTTGAGGCTATGCGCCCTTAGGTTCCAATTCACCCACTAGTGGAAACAACTTCCCTGCATCAATTTTATCTATCCTCTTCATAATTTTATATGTTTCTATAAGATCTCCCCTCATTCTTCTGAATTCCAAAGAGTGTAGGTCCAGTCTACTCAGTCTCTTTGGTGCGGCACCTTGTCAAATGC
Source organism: Sphyrna mokarran (assembly GCA_024679065.1). Classification (NCBI taxonomy): domain Eukaryota; kingdom Metazoa; phylum Chordata; class Chondrichthyes; order Carcharhiniformes; family Carcharhinidae; genus Sphyrna; species Sphyrna mokarran. Next base: position 1,754,474 of record JAGIQG010000002.1, read on the forward strand.
CTTCTGGAAATCCAGAAACATCACACCCACAGGTTCCCCATTGTCCACTGTACATGTAATGTTCTCAAAGTATTCCACTAAATTACTCAAACATGACCTGCCCTTCATGAACCCATGCTGCTTCTTACCAATCAGACAATTTATATCCAGATGTCTTGCTATTTCTTCCTTGATGATAGATTCAAGCATTTTCCCTCCTACAGAAGTTAAACTAACTGGCCTATTGTTACCTTTTGTCTATCTCTTTTTTTTAAAACATGGCATCACATTTGCTGTTTTCCAATCTGCAGGAAGCACCCCAGAGTCCAGTGAATTTTGAAAAATTACTAGTGTATATGCTATTTCTCCTGCCATCTCTTTTAGTTCCCTGGGATGCATTCCATGAGGACCAGGAGACTTGTCGACCTTTAGCCCCATTAACTTACTCAACACTACTTCCTCCATGTTAATGATAGTTTCTAGGTTCTCACCTGCCATAACCTTTTCATCATTTTTTGGCATGTTATTTGTGTCTTCTACTGTGAAGACTGACACAAAATACCTGTTCAATGCCTCAGCCAATTTCTCATTTCCAGTTATTACATCACCCTTCTCATTCTCTAAAGGATCAATATTTACTTTTGCCACTCTTTTTCGTTTTATATATTTGTAGAAACTTTTGCTCTCTGTTTTTATTTTCTGAGCTGTTTTTATTTTGAGTTTACTCTCATAACCCATCTTACTTTTCTTTATAAATTTCTTCTGTTGACCTTTAAGGATTTCCCAATCTTCTTGTATCCCACTAATCTTTGCCACTTTGTATGCATTTTCTTTCATTTTAATATGTATCAAATATAATCCTCAGATATCCATGGCTAATTATCTCTTTTTCTACAGTCCTTCCTTATCACTGATATATATTTTTGCTGAGCACTGTGAAAGATTGCTTTAGAAGTCCTGCCTTGTTCCTCAATTGTCCCACTGTAAAGTTTTTGCTCCCAGTCTACCTTAGCCATTCCTCCCTCATTCCTTTATAGTTCTCTTTAAGCACAAGACAATGGGATTGGATTTTACCTTCTCATGCTCCATCAGTATTTTAAATTCAACCATACTGTGATTGTTTCTTCCGAGAGGATCCCTAACTGTAAGATCATTAATTATTTCTGTCTCATTACACAGGGACCAGGTCTATGATACTTTGTTCCCTTCTCAGTTCCATTACATACTGTTCAAGGAAGGTTTTGCGGATACGTTCTATGAATCCTCCTCAAGGCTGACCTGGTTTGACCAATTGCTATGTAGATTAAAATCCCCCATGGTAATTGCTGTACTAGTTTTACACACATCAGTTATTTTTTGCCTCATCATGATGTTATGATTTGGTGGCCTATAGACTAAGCCTATCAGTGACTTTTTCTCCTTACTATTTCTAATTTCCATCCAAATGGATTCAACCCTTTTCTTCATAGAACCCATATCATCTCTCACTACTGCCCTGATATCATCCTTAAATATCAGAGCTACACCACTTCCCTTACCCTCCTGTCCATCCCTCCGAACAGTCTGATATTCCACTACAGATGCTGGAATGAGAGAGGATCTTACAGAAACATATAAAATCCTGATGGGGCTGGACAGGCTAGATGGGAAGAATGTTCTCAGAACTACAGGTCACAGTCTAAGAATAAAGGGTAAGCCATTCAGGACTGAGATGGAGAAGAACTTCATCATCCAGAGAGTTGTGAACGTGTGGAATTAATTCTCTACCACAGAACCTTGTTGAGGCAGTTCATTAGATATGTTCAAGAGGGAGCTGGACGTGGCCCAAGATGCTAAAGAGATAAGGGTTATGGAGATAAAACGGGAGTGGGATACTGAAACTGCATGATCAGCCATGATGGTATTGAATGGCAGAGCAGGCTCAAAGGGCCGAATGGCCTACTCCTGTTCCAATTTTTTATGTATCTGTATTCCATTGGCCACGAATCTTTAGCCAGAAGTGCCAAGGGAATGATCCCCAGCATCACTGATGTCAGTCTTTAGCCAATTTAATTCATAATAAGGTCGGTGGTGTTGTGGATGGTCTGGAGGGATGTCAGAAGTTGCAGCATGACATCGACAGGATGCAAGACTGGGCGGAGAAGTGGCAGATGGACTTCAACGCGGATAAATGTGTTGTGGTCCATCTTGGCAGATCCAACAGGATGAATGAATACACTATCAAAGGTAGGAGTCTTAGCTGTGTGGAAGAGCAGATGGATCTTGGGGTCTGGGTCCATAAGACTCTCAAATCGGCCTCCCAGGTGGAGGATGTGGTTAAGAAAGCTTACGGTGTACTGGCCTTCATTCATCGAGGGAATGAGTTCAGGAGTCAGGAGGTAATGCTGCAGCTTTATAGGACCCTTGTCAGACCACACTTGGAGTACTGTGCGCAGTTCTGGTCGCTTTACTATAGGAAGGACATGGAAGCTATTGAAAGGGTGCAGAGGAGATTTACAAGGATGTTGCCTGGATTGGGAGGCATGCTTTATGAAGACAGGTTGAGGGAGCTGGGACTGTTCTCTCTGGAGAGACGAAGGTTGAGAGGCGACCTGATAGAGGTTTACAAGATGTTGAGAGGAATAGATAGGGTGGACTCTCAAAGACTATTTCCCAGGGCTGAAATGGTCGTGACGAGAGGGCACAGATTTAAGGTGCAGGGAAGCAAGTACAGAGGGGATGCTATGGGAAAGTTTTTCACTCAGAGGGTGGTGAGTGAATGGAATCGGCTGCCGTCGGTGGTGGTCGAGGCGAACTCGCTGGGGTCTTTTAAAAGACTTCTGGATGAGTAAATGGGATCCAATGGGATTGGGGGTTATAGATAGGTCTATGGCTGGGTAGGTTTTGATGTGTTCGGCACAACTTGTGGGCCGAAGGGCCTGTTTGTGCTGTAGTGTTCTATGTTCTATATAACACATGATACTAGGAAGTGACTGAAGGCATGGGACCCTGCAATGGCAATAATATTATGACTTGTGCTCCAGAACTTGCTGCTCCTCTAGCCAAGCTGTTCCAGTACACCTAAAACATATCTACTCACATTTCCATATCATTTATATAGATTGTGATTCATTTAAATAGATCATCTCTAGATCATTCTGAAAAATCTTGTAGCAACTGTGGAGAGAGAATAGAGCCAGTGTTTCAAGTTAAGATAATCATTTGTCAGAGCGGAATTTTTATTTCAGATTCCAGTATCTGCAGTATTTTGCTTTTAGTTCTAGGTCATTCATGGATATAGATTCATGTAAGTCCATTATTTATACAGACTGTTAACAGCTGTGGTCCTAGAACTGATCCTTGTTGTACCCCAGCCTGAGAAAGATCTGTTTATTCTGTCCTTTTTTTTTTTAAATTCATTCGTGGGGCATGGGCATTGCTGGCTGTGCCACCATTTATTGCCCATCCCTAGTTATCCTTGGAGGGCAATTCAGAGTTACCCACATTGCTATGGCTGTAGAGTCACATGTAGCCCATACCAGGTAAGGGCGGCAGATTTCCTTCCCTAAAAGATGTTAGTGAACCAGATGGGTTTTCTCGACAATCTGACAACCGACCATTTCCAACAACCGACCATAGTTTCACGGTCATCAGTAGACTCTTAATTCCAGACATTTTTTATTGAATTTAAATTGCACCAGTTGCCATAGTGGAACTTGAATCCGAGTCCTCAAAACATCTCTGTCTGCTAATCAATTCTCAATCCAAACCAATATATTACCCCAATCCCATGAACTCAATTTTATTTACTAAGCTTCTGCCTTTTGAAAATCCTGAGACCAGCCTGAATAAGTTTACCACTGTACTAACTGATTTCATTAGTAAGTCTGTTGAAGACTGTGTGCTAAAGAAGCAAATCCCTGTGTTCCCCAACCGAAATCCATGGATGAACAGGGGTATCCACTGTTTGTTGGAGTCTAGGTCTATGGTGTTCAAGTCAGGTGAACCTGATCTTTACAAGAAAGCCAAAAACAATTTAAGAAAATCCATCAAAGATGCTAAAAGATAGAGTCTCAGGCTGGCTACACCAACCCCCGCCGACTTTGACAAGATTTGCAAGATGTAACAGGCTACAAGATGAAGGCATGTAAAAATGCCAATACTAATCACCCTTCCCCAATGAGTTCTATGCATTTTATACCCATTTTGAGCAAGAGGTCAGTGAGAGCATGTCCTCCCGCCTAGAAGCCTTGTATCCGAGGTCACCAAACTTTTACACCAATCTGAGGTCCCCCCATCTGCTTCAAGAAAATGACCATCATCCCGTAAGAAAACCCAAGCAGCGTGCCTTAATGACTATCGGCCGGTGGTTCTGACATCCATTATTATGAAGTGCTTTGAAAGGTTAGTCATAGTGCAAATCAATTCCAGCTTTCTGGAATACCCAGATCCACTACAGCTTGTCCACAACTGCAACAGGTCCATAGCAGGCACCATCTCTCTGGCCGTGCACTCAACCCTGGAACACCAAATAACAAGGACATCTGTGTCGGACTCCTATTTATTGATTACAGCTCAACCTTCATCACCATTATTCCCACAAAACTCATCTCCAAAATCCATGGCCTGGGCCTTGGCACCTCCCTCTATGACTGCATCCTGAACTTCCTTACTCACAGACCACAATCAGTAAGGGTAGGCAACAACACTTCTTCCATGAACATTCTCAACACCGGGGTCCCACAAGGATGTGTTCTCAGTCCCCTACTATACTCCTTATACACCTTTAACTGTGTGGCCAAATTCCTCTCCAACTCGATTTTCAAGTTAGCTGATGACATCACTGTAGTGGGTCGGATCTCAGACAATAACAAGACAGAGTACAGGAATGAGATAGAGAATCTGGTAAACTGGTATGACAACAATAATCTCTCCCTCAATGTCAACAAAATGAAGGAGATTGTCATTGACTTCAGGAAGCACGGAAGAGAACTTTGGCAGGAATAACAAATGTGTAGAGTATAGGGCTAATGTAGGACTCTTAATAGTGTTGATGAACAGAGGGATCTTGGTGTATGTGTGCATAGATCCCTGAAAGTTGGCAATCAAGACGATAAGGTTGTTAAGAAGGCATACAGAGTCTTAGCTTTTATTGGTAGGGGGATTGAATTTCGGAGCTGCAACGTCATGTTGCAACTGTACAAAACTTTAGTGCGGCCGCACTTGGAGTATTGTGTGCAGTTCTGGTTCCCACATTATAAGAAAGATGTGGAGGCATTGGAGAGGGTACAGAGGAGGTTTACCAGGATGTTGCCTGGTATGGAGGGCAGGTCTTATGAAGAGAGGCTGAGGGATTTGAGTTGTTTTCGTTAGAAAGGAGGAGGCTAAGAGGGGACCTGATCGAAACATATAAGATGATTAGAGGTTTAGATAGGGTGGACAGTGATAGCCTTTTTCCTAGGATGGAGAAAGCTAGCACGAGGAGACATAGCTTTAAATTAAGGGGTGGTTTTAGGACAGATGTCAGAGGTAGGTTCTTTACCCAGAGGGTGGTAAGGGTATGGAATGCCCTGCCTGCGTCAGTTGTAGATGTGCCAAGTTCGGTGGTGTTTAAGAGGTTAGTAGATAAGTTTATGGACGAAAAGGGAATGGTTTAGGTTAGAGGGTCACTGCTTGTTCCTAATTGGTCGGCGCAACAGCGAAGGCTGAAGGGCCTGTTCTGTGCTGTAATGTTCTATGTTCTATGAGAACATGCCCTGTCTGCATCAATGGGGATGAAGTAGAAAGGGTCGAGAGCTTCAAGTTTTTAGGTGTCCACATCACCAATAACCTATCTCCCCAATACTATAGTTAAGAAAGCCCACTAATGCTTCTACCTTTTCAGAAGACTAAGGAAATTTGGCATGTCAGCTACAACTCTCACCAACTTATACAGATGCACCATAGAAAGCAATCTTTCTGGTTGTATCACAGCTTGGTATGGGCTTCTGCTCTGCCCAAGACTGCAAGAAACTACAAAAGGTTGTGAATGTAGCCCAATCCATTGCTTCCCATCTATTGACTCTGTCTATACTTCCCATGCTTCAGCACAGCAGCCAACATAATTAAGGACTCCATGCACCCCAGACATTCTCTCTTCCACCTTCTGTACTCCAGGAGGACACCTCAGAGGGTTTATGTTGCGCTGACCAATGGAACCAATCTAATGACCCTCTAATCTAAATTATTCCAATGCTATCCATATGCCTATCTACTGACCATTTGAACACCCTGAAACTTGGCGAGTCCACAACTTCTGCAGGCAGGGCATTCCACGCCCTTAGTACCCTCTGACATCTGTCCTATAAGAAACTTGTACTGGGAGAGTTTTATTTTTTTTCCTGTTTTTCAGAATCCTAGGCCACAGTCACAAACTCGAGAGACTCGACCCTTTAAGAAGATGTTCCATACAACATCAAACATGGAAGCAGCTGGAAATCCAAAAGCAGCCTGGGGTAGCTATTCCCAAAGCTACGGGGTCATTAGTCAAACTGGGCTGGAAAACCTACGTAACCTTCAAATACAGAACAAACCGTAGCTATGCAACACAGGGCCTGCCATACACACAATAATGCACAATGTACAGAGGACAGACTGCAGGAATTATACATGCACGCACACAGCTTATGTGGGAATTACAGAGGACACAGGCAGAACTGCTGTTGAATAGCAGCTCTGATTCCCACGGCTCTGTGACATGCAAGATACCAAATTGCTTTGTACATTGAAATCTGATATGTGAAAAATGATTTTTAACGTGAATTATTAACTCTATGCAATCAGCTCTGCAGAGAAGTGGCTAATTGCTGCATTCATGTGAGTTCTACACAAGTTGTTCCTGACTTGTTCCCTCTGTCCACTGCAGCCTTCGTTATAAACTGTGGACTAATCCTGACTGGCTCATTCTAGCACTCAGCATTTAGATTTGTTCTGTGAAAGTGCCTTTGGGATAGAAGTTTGGATTACAACCTGTGGAATGTGGGGATCGGGACACCCAGCTGTCAGGGATGAGGAAGTGTGGGGCTTCTGAGTGAATGGATGCTGTACTTTTATTGTGATTTGCTGAATTCAGGAGAGTGTTTAGCTTCATTCTCAGCTTGGATCATTCTCCTGATTCCTCATTGCTGCTGGCCTTTATGCAGGTGAAGAATTTGATGTTTCCTCTTTGTCATTCCCTTTAAACACTTGGTGCTTGTGAAATCTTTGATTAATCTCTTGTCAGAATGAACTTGTGAAGATATGCCAGAGCAGCTGATGTGTGTTTTTTTTTAAATATCTTTATTAAAAGTGATACAGTGAATACAACTGTTGTTTGAATGTGGGGACTCAGTGAGATACTTCTTATATACCAGCACCTGCTGTATGGGGTAGACAGATCCTGCACCTACCAAGTCAGGGGACTCCACTGTGACAGGCCTATTGATGTACTAGGGGAAGCACTTGACAATGCACTGTTCTTTCAGCATGGACCCCTCGTACCCTGCTGAGCTCCCTTGGTACTGTCCCCTCCAACAGTGCAGTACTCCCTCTATACTCTTCCCTCTATGTTAGTGGGGGTTGTATATAAACCCCAAACTGCAGTGGTTGGGAATAACATTAAACGGGAAATTAGAGATGCATGTGATAAATGAAAATCTATGTAATGTAATATATGTAATTATGGACAATTTTAATTTGCATATTGATTGGGCAAATGGAGGAATCTCTGGAGTATATACAGGATGGTTTCCTGGACCAATACATTGAGGAACCAACCAGAGAGCAGGCCATCTTAGACTGGGCACTGTGTAATGAGAAGGGAATCATTGCCAATCCAGCTGTACCAGACCTCTTGGGGATGAGCGACCAGAACATGACAGAATTTTTAATCAGGATGGAGAGTGAAGTAGTTAATTCAGAAACTGGGATGATGAATCTTAATGAAGGAAACTGTGAGGATATGAGATGCAAGTTGGCTATGATGGATTTAGAAACGTTTAAAGGGATGCCAGTGGATAGACAATGGCAAACATTCAAGGAACTGCAGCAACTGTTTTTTCCTCTGCACAAAAGTAAAATGGGTATAAGAACATAAGAACTAGGAGCAGGAGTCGGCCATCTGACCCCTCGGGCCTGCTCCGCCATTCAATAAGATCATGGATGATCTTTTTATGGACTCAGCTCCACTTACCCACCCACTCACCTTAACCCTTAATTCCTTCACTGTTCAAAAATTTATCTATCCTTACCTAAAAATCATTCAATGAGTTAGTCTCAACTGCTTCACTGGGCAGGGAATTCCACAGATTCACAACCCTTTGTGTGAAGAAGTTCCTCCTCAACTCAGTCCTAAATTTGCTGAGGTTATTTTCATTAGAGAGAAGAAGGTTAAGAGGTGACCTAATTGAGAGATACAAGATGATCAGAGGGTTAGATAGGGTGGATAGTGAGAGCCTTTTTCCCCAGATGGTGATGGCTAACATGATGGAACATAGCTTTAAATTAAGGAGTGATAAAGAACAGATATCAGAGGTAGGTTCTTTACTCAGAGTAATAAAGGCTTGGAATGCCCTGTTTGTAACAGTAGTGGCAATATTAAGGGCACTTAAATGGTCATTGGATAAACATATGGATGATATTGGAATAGTGAAGGTTAGATGGGCTTTAGATTGATTTCACAGGTCAGTGTCACATCGAGGGTGGAAGGGCCTGTACTGTGCTGTTATACTATGTGTTGTCATTTCTTCCTTGATGATAGATTCAATCATTTTCCCTACTACAGAAGTTAAGCTAATTATAGTTAGAACTTAGAACACTACAGCACAAACAGGCCTTTCGACCCATGAGTTGCGCCGATCACATTTATACCTACCCAGCCATAGACCTATCTATAACCCCCTATCCCATTAGTTCCCACATACTCATCCAGAAGTCTTTTAAAAGACCCCAGTGAGTTTGCCTCTACCACCACCGATGGCAGCCGATTCCATTCACTCACCACCCTCTGAGTGAAAAACTTACCCCGAACATCCCCTCTTGTATTTGCTTCCCTGCACCTTAAATCTGTGTCCTCTCGTAGTGACCATTTCAGCTCGGGGAAATAGTTACCTGCCTTTTGTCTACCTCCTTTTCTAAACAGTGGTGTCACATTTGCTGTTTTCCAATCTGCAGGAACCATCCCAGAGTCCAGCAAATTTTAGTAAATTATCACTAGTACATTTGCTATTTCTCCCGCCATCTCTTTCAGTTCCCTGGGATGCATTCCATCAGGACCAGGAAACTTATCTACCCAGCAGAGAACACTGAAAGTCTGCAAAGGGATATAGATAGTCTGTGAAAGGATCTGACAGATGAAGTACAATGTTGGTAAACGTGAGGTCATCCGTATTCGTAAGAATAACAGCAAAATGGACTATTATTTAAATGGTAAAAAATTACAGTATACTGTTGTTCTGAGGGATCTGAGTGTCCTTGTACAGGAATCACAAGGAATTAGTTTGCAGGTGCAGCAGGTAATTACGGCCCCATTAACTTGCCTAACACTACCTCTTTCGTAATAATAGTTTCTAGGTTCTCATCTGCCATAATCTTCCTGTCATCATTTTTTGGCATGTTATTTGTGTCTTCCATTGTGAAGATTGACACAAAATACCTGTTCAATGCCTCAGCTAATTTCTCATTTCCAGTTATTACATCACCCTTCTCATTCTCTAAAGGATCAATATTTATTTTAGCCACTCTTTTTCATTTTATATATTTGTAGAAACGTTTGCTATCTATTTTTATATTCTGAGTTAGTTTATTCATAATCCATCTTACTTTATAGTTTTTCTCATGGCTTTCTGCCGATCTTTAAAGATTTTAGTAATAAATCTCAAAACACCAGGTTAAAGTCCAACAGGTTTATTTGATAGCAAAATCCGCTAGCTTTTGGAGCGCTGCTCCTTTGTCAGGTAAGTGGGAATTCTATTCACAAATAGGGCATATAAAGGCACAAACTCAATTTACAAAATAATGGTCGAAATGCGAATCTTTATAGATTGTCTGTCCCTTCAAGACTTGACTATGTGAGTGGAGAGAGTGTTAAGCACAGGTTAAAAAGATGTTAATTGTCTCCAAATGGAACAGTTAGTGAGATTTTTCAACCCAGGCAAGTCGTGGGGGGTTACAATAATGTAACATGAATTCAAGACTCTGGTTGAGGCTGTCTTCGTGTGTGGAACTTGGCTATCAGTCTTTGCTCAGCGACTCTGTGCTGTCATGTGTTGTGAAGGCTGCTTTGGAAAACACTTACCCAAAATCAGAGGCTGAATGTCTGTGACCGCTGAAGTGTTCCCCAACAGGAAGAGAACACTTCATACCTTTAAAGATTTCTCAATCCTCTCAGTTCCCACTAATCTTTGCCACTTTGTGTGCATTTTCTTTCAATTTGATACTATCCTTTATTTCCTTAGATATCCACAGCTGATTATCTCTTTTTCTACATTCCTTCCTTATCACTGGTAAATATTTTTGCTGAGTACTATGAAAGAGCGCTTTGAAAGTTCTCCACTGTTCTTCCATTGTCCCAACATAAAGTTTTTGCTCCCAGTCTACCTTAGCAAACTCTTCCGTCATCCCATTGTAGTCTCCTTTGTTTAAGCACAAATGGGTAAAAGGGCCAATTCATGGTTTATCAAAGAAATTAGAGATAGTAATTGATACAAGGGAGGAACATATAGATTAGCCAGAAAAAACAATAGACCTGAGGATTGGGAGCAGTTTAAAATTCAACAAAGGAGAACCAAGGGATTGATTAAGAAGTGGAAAATAGAGAATGAAAATAAGCTCTCAAGGAACATAAAAACTGATTGTAAAAGTTTCTATACTATATAAATAGAAAAAAATTGACAAAAACGAATGTAGACCCATCAGTCAGAAACAGGGGAATTTATAATGGGGAGCAAAGAAATGGCTGACCAACTGAATACAAAGCACATATCCCATTATATGGGATCCAATAGGATTGGGGGTTATACATAGGTCTATGGCTGGGTAGGTTTTTGATGTGTTCGACACAACTTGTGGGCCAAAGGGCCTGTTTGTGCTGTAGTGTTCTATGTTCTAAAGGAGAACACAAATAATATACCAGAAATGTACGGGAGAAACACAGCATTTAGTGAGAGGCAGTAAATGAAGAAAATCAGTATTAGTAGAGAAATAATGTTGGTTAAACTGATAGGATTAAAGGCAAATAAATCCCAGGGATTGATAATCTACATCTAAGAGTGAGGAAGTGGATTTAGAAATAGTGGATGCATTGATGGGTATCTTCCAGGATACTATAGACTCTGGAACAATTTCTACAGATTGGAGGGTAACGAATTTCTTCTATGCTTCTGTGGGGAGTAAGCAGGGATGTGAGACTAAGTAGTTGGTCCTTGACAGAGCCAGCACAGAAACAAGAGGTCAAATCATAGAACATAGAACATTACAGCGCAGAACAGGCCCTTCGGCCTTCGATGTTGCGCCGACCAATTAGGAAAAAGCAATGACCCTCTAACCTAAACCATTCCGTTTTCGTCCATAAACTTATCTACTAACCTCTTAAACGCCACCAAACTTGGCGCATCTACAACTGCAGCAGGCAGGGCATTCCATACCCTTACCACCCTCTGGATAAAGAACCTACCTCTGACATCTGTCCTAAAACCACCACCCCTTAATTTAAAGCTATGTCTCCTCGTGCTAGCTTTCTCCATCCTAGGAAAAAGGCTATCACTGTCCACTCTATCTAAATCTCTAATCATCTTATATGTTTCAATAAGGTCTCCTCTTAGCCACCTTCTTTCTAACGAAAACCTCAAATCCCTCAGCCTCTCTTCATAAGACCTACCTTCCATACCAGGCAACATCCTGGTAAACCTCCTCTGTACCCTCTCCAATGCCTCTACATCTTTCTTATAATGTGGGGACCAGAACTGTACACAATACTCCAAGTGCAGCTGCACTAGAGTTTTGTACAGTTGGAACATGATGTTGCGGCTCCGAAATTCGATCCCCCTACCAATGAAAGCTAAGACTCCGAATGCCTTCTTAACAACCTTATCGACTTGATTGCCAACTTTCAGGGATCTATGCACATATACACCAAGATCCCGTTGTTCTTCAACACTATTAAGAGTCCTACCATTAGCCCTATACTCTACACATTTGTTTTTCCTTCCAAAGTGAATTACCTCACACTTTTCCGCATTAAACTCCATTTGCCACCTCTCGGCCCAGCTCTGCAACTTGTCCAAGTCTCTCTGCAAACTATAACCACTATCTACCACTGCTCCGACTTTGGTGTCATCCGCAAATTTACTAATCCATCCTTCAATACCCTCATCCAGATCATTTACAAAAATTACAAACAGCAGGGGCCCCAAAACAGACCCCTGAGGTACACCACTTGTAACCGAACTCCACGATGAATAATTTCCATCAACCACCACCCTCTGTCTACTATCAGCTAGCCAATTCCTAATCCAATTAGCTAAATCACCCTCAATCCCATACGTCTGCATTTTCTGCAGAAGCCTTCCATGGGGCACCTTTATCAAATAGAACATAGAACATTACAGCATAGAACAGGCCCTTCGGTCTTCGATGTTGCGCCGACCAATATAAAAAGCAATGCCCCTCCAAACTAAACCATTCCCTTCTCTTCCATATGCTTATCAACTAACCTCTTAAACGCCACCAAACTTGGCGCATCTACAACTGCCGCAGGCAGGGCACTCCACTCCCGAACCACCCTTTGGGTAAAGAACCTACCACTGATATCTGTCCCATAACTATCACCCCTTAATTTAAAGCTGTGTCCCCTCGTGCTAGCTTTCTCCATCCTAGGAAAAAGGCTATCACTGTCCACCCTATCTAAACCTCTAATCATCTTATATGTTTCGATTAGGTCCCCTCTTAGCCGCCTCCTTTCGAACGAAAACAACCTCAAATCCCTCAGCCTCTCTTCATAAGACCTGCCCTCCATACCAGGCAACATCCTGTAAACCTCCTCTGTACCCTCTCCAATGCCTCCACATCTTTCTTATAATGTGGGGACCAGAACTGCACACAATACTCCAAGTGCGGCCGCACTAGAGGTTTGTACAGTTGCAACATGACGTTGCGGCTCCGAAATTCAATCCCCCTACCAATAAAGGCTAAGACTCCATATGCCTTCTTAACAACCTTATTGACTTGACTGCCTACTTTCAGGGATCTATGCACAAATACACCAAGATCCCTCTGCTCATCAACACTATTAAGAATCCTACCATTAGCCCTATACTCTACACATTTATTATTCCTGCAAAAGTGCATTACCTCACACTTTTCCACATTAAACTCCATTTGCCACCTCTCGGCCCAGCTCTGCAACTTGTCCAAGTCTCTCTGCAAACTATAACACCCCTCTTCACTATCTACCATTCCACCGACTTTAGTGTCATCTGCAAATTTACTAATCCATCCTTCAATACCGTCATCCAGATCATTTATAAAAATTACAAACAGCAGGGGCCCCAAAACAGACCCCTGAGGTACACCACTTGTCACCGAACTTCAAGATGAATATCTCCCATCAACCACCATCCTCTGTCTTCTATCTGCTAGCCAATTCCTAACCCAATTAGCTAAATCACCCTCTATCCCATACATCTTCATTTTCTGCAGAAGTCTTCCATGGGCCACCTTATCAAACGCCTTACTAAAGTCCATATATCCCACATCAACCGCCTTACCCCCATCCACCTCCTTAGTCACTTTTTCAAAAAACTCAATGAGGTTAGTAAGGCACGACCTACCCTTCACAAAACCATGCTGACTATCCCCAATCATTTCATTTCTCTCTAAATAACTATAAATCCTATCCCTAATAATTCTCTCCAATACTTTGCCCACAACAGAAGTAAGACTCACTGGCCTATAATTCCCTGGAAGGTCTCTCTTCCCCTTCTTGAGCAATGGGACCACATTCGCTATCCTCCAGTCCTCCGGAACCACACCCGTAACCAACGAGGACCTGAAGATCAGAGCCAGAGGCTCTGCAATCTCCTCTCTCGCCTCCCAGAGAATTCTAGGGTAAATCCCGTCCGGCCCAGGGGACTTATCTAACTTCAAACCCTCAAGAATATCTAGCACATCCTCCTTATCTACTTCCATACTTTCCAGTTTGCAACCCTGTATCCCAGTGTTCTCCACAACTACATTTACATCTCCCTGCGTGAATATCGAAGAGAAATATTTGTTCAGTGCCTCTCCAATCTCTTCAGGCTCCACGCACAACTTCCCACTGCTGTCTCTGACTGGCCCTAATCTTGCCCTAACCAATCTTCTATTCTTAACATATCTAAAGAAAGCTTTAGGATTCTCCTTGATCCTATCAGCCAAAGTCTTCTCGTGTCCTCCTTTAGCTCTTCTCAACCCACTCTTTAGCTCCCTCCTGGCTAATCTATAGCTGTCCAGTGCACTAACTGAGCCTTCAAACTTCATCCTGACATAAGCCTCCTTTTTCCTTTTAACCAGCAAATTAACTTTTTTAGTACACCATGGCTCCCTTACTCAACCATTTCCTCCTTGCCTGACAGGGACATACTTGTCAAGGACTCGCAGCAGCTGCTCCTTGAATAAGCTCCACATTTCCGATGTTCTCAGTCCCTGTAGTTTCCTAGTCCCATCTATGCACCCTAATTCCCTCCTAATGGCCTCATAATTACCATTCCCCCAGCTATAACTACTGACCCCAGCTTCATGCCTATTGCTATCCATCACTAAGGTGAACGTAACCGAATTGTGGTCACTATCACCAAAATGTTCACCAACTTCCAAGTCTAACATCTGGTCTGGCTCATTGCCCAGCACCAAATCCAATGTAGCCTCACCTCTAGTTGGCCTATCTACATACTGAGTCAAAAAACCTTCCTGCACACTTTGTACGAAAATTGACCCTTCTAACAAGCTAGAGCTATAGCTATTCCAATCAATATTAGTAAAGTTAAAGTCCCCCATAACAATTACCCTATTACTTTCACTCCTGTCCAGGATCGACTTTTCAATCCTTTCCTCCACCTCTCTAGAACTTTTAGGAGGTCTATAAAAGACTCCCAACAGGGTGACCTCTCCTCTCCTGATTCTAATCTCAGCCCATACTACCTCAACAGACAAGTCCTCATCAAACTTCCTTTGTGTCACTGTGATACAGTCTTTGATTAATAATGCCATTCCTCCTTCCCTTCTACCTCCTTCTCTACTCTGACTGAAGCATTTGAACCCTGGAACCTGCAACAACCATTCCTGTCCCTGCTCTATCCATGTCTCTGAAATGGCCACAACATCGAAGTTCCAAGTACTGATCCAAGCTGCAAGTTCCTCCACCTTATTGCGAATACTTCTTGCATTAAAGTATACACATTTCAAACCATGCCCTACCCCACCCGTACGCTGCTGTGCTTTACAGTTGTCGTCTATGACCCACCTATTCTCGTCCCTCTTAACATCCAAGCTACTCAGGATCCCAGCCCGCCTCTGAATCAGTTTAAACCCCCCTGCATAGCCTTTGCAAATTTTTCCCCCAAGATATTGGTTCCCCTCTGGTTCAGGTGTAGACCATCTCTCTTGTAGAGGTCCCACCTACCCCAGACTGAGCCCTAATTGTTCAAGAACCTGAACCCCTCCCTCCTGCACCATCCCCGCAGCCACAAGTTCAAACGTTCTCTCTCTCTGTTCTTCTCTAAACTATCCCGTGGCACAGGCAAGAGTCCAGAGATAACCACTGTGTTTGTTTTGGCCCTAAGCTTCCACCCCAACTCCATAAATTTCTGTTTAATATCCCCTTCCCTTGTCCTACCTACATCGTGTGTCCCTACATGAACTATGACTTGGGGCTGACTCCCCTCTCCCTTAAGAATCTTGAAAACCTGCTCTGAGATGTCCTGGACCCCAGCACCTGGGAGGCAACACACCAGCCCTGAGTCCCTTTTATTACTATTTACTCTCCTATCTGTCCCTCTAACTATGGAGTCTCCAATTACCAGGCCCAATCTCTTATTCCCCCTACCTACCTGAGCATTCACAGCAGGCTCACCCCCAGAGACCTGCTCCCTTTGGCCATCTCCAGTTGATTCATCCTCAACTGTAGCCTCCAGGACAGAAAATTTTTATTATTAGGTTAGAGGAGTGGGGAGGGTGGGATACTCTACCCGTGTAGAGTATCAGGTTTCCTCTCTGTACCAATTTATTGAGACAGAGAGAAAAACTACAACTACCGGTAAGCCTCCTTATGACGACTTCCGGTTTCCAGTTAGTTTGAAAAAACGGCAAAAAACTACCACTGCTCGCTACTGTAACCAAAAAGAAAATGTTAAAAATAACAACACTCGAACTTTACACTTGCCCAAATCGCTGCCTCTCTGCGCTGCTACACAGGAACAATCAATGGGCTAAATAGCTTCTTTCTGCATTGTCAGAATTCTATGATTCTAATGCAATCCCACCACATAAAAAGAGAAGTGGAAAACAGAATTATAGACCAGTCAGCCTTCTGTTGGTCATAGGGAAAATTCTAGAGTTCATTCTCAAAGCACTTGGAAAACAGTAGTGGAATTGAACAGAGTCAGCATGGAAGGGAAATCATGTTTGACAAATCTACTGGAATTCTTTGAGGATATAACAAATAGAGTTGATGAGGGGGAGCCAGTGGATGTGATTTAACTTTGTCAAAAGCTTTCTGAAAGCTTTTGACAAAGTCCCACATAAAAGATGAGTGTGTAAAATTAAAGCGTATGTCATTGGGGAAATGTTTTGAGATGGATAAAAAACTGGTTGGCAGACAGGAAACAAAAAAGTAGGAAGAAGCAGGTCTTTTTCCAAATGTCAGTGACGAGTGGGGTAACATATGGATCAATGATTGGACCCCAGCTATTCACTATGTATATAATGATTAAAATAAGAGAACTGAAATGGGAGCAGCGTGTTTGCAAGGAGGTTTGCTAGTGCTGTTGGGGAGGGTTTAAACTAACCTGATAGGGCAGTTGGATCCTGAGAGAAAGTTCTGCAGGTCAACTGCTATTAGAAGAGATAGCAAGTGAGCTGGAAGGAATAGAGCTTATAGGTCAGGCAAGGTACCAGGGAGCTGAGCAAGATTGGAAGGTGTTTATTTTTATGCAAAGAGTCTGATAAACAAGGCAGATGAATTGAAGCACAAACATGGAGTATGATGTGATTGCTGTGTCTGAGACATGTTTGAGAATGGGGCTGGATTAGCAGCTCAATAATCCAAGATATAGGATCTTCAGTCGAGACAGAGAAGGAGGTTAAAAAGAAAGCAGATGTCGCAGTTGATTTGATTTGACTTTGAAAAATGTTGTTTATTGCACGCTATATAGAGAAACATGGTGTTCATACAGAAAGAAAGGAGAGAATGCACAATGTAGTGTTACAGTCACGTTCAGAGAAAGAGGGAAAGTGGAACTGATCCACTACAGATCAGCCATGATCTTATTGAATGGCAGGGCAGGCTCCTGCTCTTATTTCTTATGTTCTTATGTCACAGCTAGGGTGTAGAGAATGATAAACTTAATGCAAGGTAGGTCCATTCAAAAGCCTGACAGCAACAGGGAAAAAGCTGTTCTTAAGTTGGTTGGTACATGACCTCAGACTTTTTATCTTTTTCCCAATGGAAGAAGGTGGAAGACAGAGAGAGACAGACAGAGCCAACTATACTGGCTGCTTTGACGAGGCAGCAGGAAGTGTAGACAGAATCAGTGGGTTGAAGGCTGGTTTGTGTGTAATGGATTGGGCTACATTCATGACCTTTTGTCGTTCTTTGCAGTCTTGGTCCGAGCAGGAGCCCTTACCAAGCTGTGATACAACCAGAAAGAATGCTTTCTATGGTGCATCTGTAAAGGTTGCTGACAGTCATAGCTGACGTGCCAAATTTCCTTAGGCTTCTGAGAAAGTAGAGGCATTGGTGGGCTTTCTGAATTATAGTGTCCGCATGGGGGGACCAGGAAAGATTGTTGGTGATTTGGACATCTAAAAAATTGAAGCTCTTGACCATTTCTACTTCATCTCCATTGATGTAGACAGATGTTGAAATTGAAGAAGAGATTATTGTTGCTGTACCATTTTGCCAGATTCTCGATCTCATTCCTGTACTCTATCTCATCATTGTTTGAGATCGAACCCACTATGGTGATGTCATCAGCAAACTTGAAAATCGAGTTGGAGAGGAATTTGGCCACACAGTTAAAGGTGTATAAGGAGTATAGTAGGGGACTGAGAACACATCCTTGTGGGACACTGGTGTTGAGGCTGATTGTGGAGGAGGTGTTGTTGCCTATCCTTACTGATTGCGGTCTGTGATTTAGGAAGTTCAGAATCTGGTCGCAGAGGGAGGTGCTGAGGCCCAGAGTTTGGAGATAGGTTTTGTGGGAATAATAGTGTTGAAAACTGAGCTGTAGTCAACAAATAGGAGTCTGATATAGGAGTCCTTGTTATCTCGGTGTTCCGGGGTTGAGTGCACGGTTGGAGATGGTGTCTGCTGTGGACCTGTTGACTGTAGTGGATCTGGGTAGTTAAGGAGGCTGGAATTGATTTGTGCCATGTCTAGCCTCTTGAAGCATTTCACAATGATGGGTGTCAGAGCCACCAGCCGATAATCATTAAGGCATTCTGCTTTGGTTCCCTTAGGTACTGGGATGATTGTTGCCTTCTTGAAGCAGATAGAGGGAGCTCAGCTTGTTATAAAGAAAGGTTGAAGATGTCTGTGAATACCCTCGCTAGCTGATCCCCACAGGATCTGAGTGTTCGCCTGGGTACCCCCATCACTTTCCGTGGGTTGACCTTTGAGAAAGCTGCTCTGATATCTGCAGTGCTGACCCCAGATACAGGTTCATTCAGAGTTTCCAAGGTAGAGGGCATCCTCTCGCTGATCTCCTGCTCAAATCGGGTGTAGAATGCATTGAGCTTATCAGGGAGGGGGCGCGTGGGACTGATGATTTTACACACCTTCATCTTGTAATCTGATATGCCTTGCAGACCTTGCCATATTTGGCAAGGGGGAGTGTGGCTAGCCTAGGATTCCAGCTTGGTGCGGGACTGCCTTTTAGCATCTTTAATGGATCTCCTTAGATCGTATCCTCCGGAGGACTGGAGGATAGCGAATGTGGTCCCATTGTTTAAGAAGGGGAAGAGAGACCTTCCAGGGAATTATAGGCCAGTGAGTCTTACTTCTGTTGTGGGCAAGGTATTGGAGCGAATTATTAGGGATAGGATTTATAGTTATTTAGAGAGAAATGAATTGATTGGGGATAGTCAGCATGGTTTCGTGAAGGGTAGGTCATGCCTTACTAACCTCATTGAGTTTTTTGAGAAAGTGACCAGAGAGGTGGATGGGGGAAAGGCGGTTGATGTAGTATATATGGACTTTAGTAAGGCGTTTGATAAGGTGGCCCAGGGAAGACTTCTACAGAAAATGCAGATGTGTGGAATAGAGGGTGATTTAGCTAATTGGATTAGGAATTGGCTGGCAGATAGAAGACAGAGGGTGGTGGTTGATGGGAGATATTCATCGTGGAGTTCGGTGACAAGTGGTGTACCTCAGGGGTCTGTTTTGGGGCCCCTGCGGTTTGTAATTTTTATAAATGATCTGGATGAGGGTATTGAAGGATGGATTAGTAAATTTGCAGATGACACTAAGTCGGTGGAGTGGTAGATAGTGAAGAGGGGTGTTATAGTTTGCAGAGAGACTTGGACAAGTTACAGAGCTGGGCCAAGAGGTGGCAAATGGAGTTTAATGTGGAAAAGTGTGAGGTAATTCACTTTGGCAGGAATAATAAATGTGTAGAGTATCGGGCTAATGGTAGGACTCTTAATAGTGTTGAAGAACAGAGGGATCTCGGTGTATATGTGCATAGATCCCTGAAAGTTGGCAATCAAGTCGATAAGGTTGTTAAGAAGGCATACGGAGTCTTAGCTTTTATTGTAGGGGGATTGAATTTCGGAGCCGCAACGTCATGTTGCAACTGTACAAAACTCTAGTGCGGCCGCACTTGGAGTATTGTGTGCAGTTTTGGTCCCCACATTATAAGAAAGATGTGGAGACATTGGAGAGGGTACAGAGGAGGTTTACCAGGATGTTGCCTGGTATGGAGGGCAGGTCTTATGAAGAGAGGCTGAGGGATTTGAGGTTGTTTTCGTTAGAAAGGCGGCGGCTAAGAGGGGACCTAATCGAAACATATAAGATGATTAGAGGTTTAGATAGGGTGGACAGTGATAGCCTTTTTCCTAGGATGGAGAAAGCTAGCACGAGGGGACACAGCTTTAAAGTAAGGGGTATGAGTTATAGGACGGATATCAGAGGTAGGTTCTTTACTCAAAGAGTGATTCGGGAGTGGAATGCCCTGCCTGCAGCTGTTGTAGATGCGCCAAGTTTGGTGGCGTTTAAGAGGTTAGTTGATAAGTATATGGATGAGAAGGGAATGTTTTAGTTAGGAGGGGCATTGCTTTTTATTTTGGTCGGCACAACATCGAAGGCCGAAGGGCCTGTTCTGTGCTGTAATGTTCTATGTTCTATGTTCTATGTATCTGGCTTTCAGTGTTACCTGACTTGAATGCCTCAGACCTGGACTTCAACAAGCAGGGGTATCCCTGTTCATCTATGGTTTCCAGTTGGGGAACACACGGATTTGCTTCTTTGGCACACAGTCTATTACACACATCCTAATGAAATCAGTTACTGTAATTCACACTAGCCACAGAATTTATTGACCTGTCTATTGATTCCAAGCAACCTCGTAGGAGATGATCTGATTCCTCAGACAACATTGCACAGTTTTCTTTGATGGATTCTCCCATTTCAGATTTGTTTGTAAGCCAGGAGCAGGAGCACAATCTTGTGGTCTGATTTGACAAAGTGTGGGCGGGTGATAGAGCTAGGCATGTTTGATATTTGTGTAACAATGGTCTAGGATGTTTGGGCCTTTGGTGGAACAGATGGATTGGTGATATCTTGATACGATATTCCTGAGCTTGTTCTGATTGAATCCCTGGCCACAATGAACAAGGCCTCAGGGTGTTTTGTCTCAAGGCTATTTGTAGTCGTATATATTTTGTCCAGTGCAATCTTGACCTCCCCATGGGGTGGCTTTGATCAGGGAACCAATTACGGCAGCGAGGAGAAACGACACCTTCAAAAATTCTTCTAATGAAACCATATGGGTAGAAGCGAAAAACCAAAAAGGAGTAATCACATTGCTGGAGTGTTCGAAAGGCCCCCCTAACATTCCAAGAGGAATAGAAGAACAGATATGTAAGCAAATGTCAGACAAATATAAAAGTAATAGAATTGTCGTAGTGGGGGTTTCAATTTCCACAACATTAAATGGCAGAGGTGCTTAACGAGTACTTTGCCTCAGTATTCACGGTGGAAAGTGACCTGGGAGGTTGTACAACAGGTTTGCGGCATACGGAAAAGATTGAGTATGTGGATGTTAGGAAAGAGGATGTGTTAGAACTTTTAAATTCTATCAAGATAGACAAGTCGCCGGGACCAGATGGGATGTGCCCCAGGTTATCCCCGCTACGCGAGGACACAGATTTAAGGTGCAGGGAAGCAAATACAGGGGAGATGTTAGGGGTAAGCTTTTCATTCAGAGAGTGGTGAGTGAATGGAATCGGCTGCCCGTCGGAGGTTGTTGAGGCAAACTCACTGGGGTCTTTTAAGAGACTTCTGGATGAGTATATGGAAAAGAATAGGATAGGGGGTTATAGATAGGTCTGTGGATTGGTAGATGTGATCGGCGCAACTCGTGGGCCAAAGGTCCTGTTTGTGCTGTATTGTTCTGTGTTCTAGTCATAGTGTGAAAGGTTTAGAGGGAGCAGAATTCTTAAAATGTATTCAGGAGAGATTTTTAAGCCAGTGTAAAAAGCCCTATAAGAGAGGGTGTGGGCCTGGACATTATTCAGGTAACAAAGCCTGACAAGTGATTGGATTGTCAGTGGGGAAGCATTTTGCAGATAGTAATCATAACTCAGTTGGATTGAATGAAGATTGTTCTGGAAAAGTTCAAGGATGGGAAATCAAAGTTTTAACTGGGAGAAGGCTGAATTTAATAAGATCAGAAATGATTTGGCCAGAGAGGACTGGAAGTCGACAGTTTTAGGTAAATCTGTGACAGTAGGATATTTTCAAGAAGGAAATAGGGAGAGTTCTGTATTCCAATAAGGAAAACAGGTGGGACCAACAAATCCAATGAAACTGGATGTGGAGGGGTATACAGTATTGGATAAAGAGAAAAAGGGAGGATTATGGCCTGGAGGGCTTGAAACAGCAGCAGCCGTAGAGAAGTATGGAATGTCATAGAGGTTTACAGCATGGAAACAGGTTCTTCAGCCCAACTTGTCCGTGTTGCCCTTTTTTTTTGAATCACTAAGCTAATCCCAGTTGTCCGCATTTGGCCCATATCCCTCTATACCCATCTTAACCATGTAACTGTCTCAATGCTTTTCCACTTTTCCCCATTAATGTAGAATGGGGCATGTTCTCCTTTACACTTCCTGAAGTCGATGACAATCCCCTTTGTTTTGTTGATATTGAGGTAGAGATTATTGTTGCTGCACCAATTCACCAGATTCTCTATCTCATTCCTGTACTCTGTCTCATCATTGTTTGCGATCCGACTCAAGTTAGCTGATGATAGTGATGTTATCAGCTAACTTGAAAATGGAGTTGAAAGGGAATTTGGCCACACAGTCAGAGGTGTATAAGTAGTATAGTAGGGGGCTGAGAACACAGCCTTGTGGGGCACCGGTGCTGAGGATGATTGTGGAACATAGAACATTACAGCACAGAACAGGCCCTTCGGCCTTCGATGTTGCGCCGACCAATATAAAAAGGAGAAGATGTTGTTACCAATCTTTACTGATTGTGGTCTGAGAGTTAGGAAGTTCAGGATCCAGTCACAGAGAGAGGTGCTGAGGCCCAGGCCATGGAGTTTGGAAATGAGTTTTGTGGGAATAATGGTGTTGCAGGCAGAGCTGTAGTCCATAAATAGGAATCTGACATAGGTGTTCTTGTTATCTAAGTTTTCCAGGGATGAGAAACTCCAGCTGTGAGGAGAGATTGGAGAGGTTGGGATCTCAGAGAGAAGAGGCTGACAGGAGATTCGATAGAGATGGTCAAAATCATGAGGAGTTTGGATAGAGTCAATTGGAAGAAATTGTTCCTGCTCGGAAAAGGATGGAAAATGAGGGGCACAGATTGAAAGTGATTTAATTAAAAAAAAAATTTTCATCCAGTGAGTGGTTGGGTTCTGAAACGGTCTGTCTGCAAGTTGCTGGAGGCAGCTTCAGTCCAGGCATTTGAGAGAGAACTCTATTCTATCAAATAATCAATGTGTAGGGGGATGGGGGGAAAGGCGGGGGGGGAAAGGGCTGGGGGATGGTGGAAAAGGCAGGGGTGACAGAGGAAAAGGTGAGGGGATGGAGGAAAAGGCAGTGAGATTGTTTGGTGGTCTAATTATGGACATTAAGGAATCACGAGGTAAGTAGGTCTAAAACAGACAGGAGTGGTTTTTCCAACAGTGAATCAAATGGTCTCCTTCTGCACTGTAACAAGGCTATGATTCTGTGTATCTGGGTTTAAGGTGCTAGGTAGAAAATTAGCAAGCTGGACCTCAAACTTAGTGAACTCCAAATTATTCCCAGTACCTCATTTGAGACCACAAATAAGATGATAACTCTGATAATTATGTGACTGGAAAGATTGTGCAGAAGGGCTTTAGATTCCTACGAGTAAGAATGAGGAGGTGGATTGTTATTTAAATGGAGAGAGACTGCAGAGAGCTGCAGTTCCAAAGTACTTGTGGGGTTCTTGTTCCTGAAACCCAGAAAGCGAGTGTAGAGGCTTGACATCAAAATATATGACAGCACTGCGACAGAGGCTGGGGGGAGACCTGATAGAAATCTACAAGATTGTGAGAGGCTTGGACAGAGTTCATAGAAGCTTTTTCCCCAGGGTGGAAGAGTCAATTACTAGGGGGACACGGGTTTAAGGTGTGAGGGGCAAGGTTTAAAGGAGATGTACGAGGCAGATTTTTTTACATTAATGGATGCCTGGATCTCGTTCCTGGGGGAGGTAGTGGAAACGGATACGATAATGACTTTTAAGGGGCATCTTGACAAATCCATGAATAAGATGGGAATAGAGGGATACGGTCCCTGGAAGTTTAGTTCAGTCGGGCAGCATGGTCGGTGCAGGCTTGGAGGGCCGAAGGGCCTGTTCCTGTACTGATCCTTTATTTTTTGTATAACAGATTCTTGTTAGGCAATGGAATCAAATTTTATTGGGGATTAAATGAGACTGTAGAATTTAAAACAAATAAATCAGCCACCGGGTGATGATCCGGTTATGCCACAGGTCGCAGGGTCGAATGGCCAATGTGAGCTCCTGTGTTGTATGGAGCTGTCTTGCTAATAGTGGGATGTGTTCTGTCTGTTATATTGAGATATTAGAATGCAAGAGAGTAAACGTTTTAGTCCAGTGACACAAGGTCCTGGTTAGATCACACCTGGAGTCATTGAGAGTCGTTCTAGCTACCACACCTTCAATAGGTCATGCCTCACAAACCTTATTGAGTTTTTTGAGGAGGTGACCAAAGAGGTGGATAAGGGTAAGGCAGTTGATGTGGTGTACATGGATTTTAGTAAAGTGTTTGATAAGGTTCCCCATGGTAGACTACTGCACAAAATGCAGATGCATGGGATTGAGGGAGATTTAGCAATTTGGATTAGGAATTGGCTAGCTGATAGAAGGAACTCAGTAAGAATTTAGCAACACCAATTTTAAATCCAACCGATTTATTTGATAGTAAATTTGCGAGCTTTCGATCTTTTCGTCTTTGTCAGGCAAATGCAGTGTTCTGGTCTGCAATAGCACACATCAGCACAGACAGTCACAGATTGCTGATTAGAATGCGAATCCTTACATCTAACCTGCTATTCAAGTGTTAAAGTGGCTAACAATGTGTGTGAAGGGAATCCTGAGCATTGGGTAGAGAATTGTGTATTTTCTCCAGACAGCACAGTAAGTGAGGTTTTTTGCTAACCCAGGCAAGTTACGGGGATTACAGATAGTGTGACATGAAGCCAAGATCCCTGTTAAGACCGTCCTCATGTGTGCGGAGCTTGGCTATCAGTCTCTGCTCAGCGACTCTGCGCTGTCATGTGTCACGAAGGCCCCCTTGAAGAACATTTACCCGCAGGTCGGAGGCCGAATGCCCATGACTGCTGAAGTGTTCGCCCACAGGAAGGGAACTGTTTTGCCTGGTGATTGTTGAGCGATGCTCATTCATCCGCTGTCGTAGTGTCTGCATGGTCTCCCCAATATACCATGCTTCGGGACATCCTTTCTTGCAACGTATTAGGTAGACAACGTTGGCCGAGTTGCAAGAGTATGTACCGTGTACCTGGTGAATGGTATCCTCACGTTTGATGATGTCGTCCATGTCTATGATCTGGCATGTCTTGCAGAGGTTGCTGTGGCAGGGTTGTGTGGTATTGTGGTCACTGTTCTCCTGAAGGTTGGGTAGTTTGCTGCGAACAATGATCTGTTTGAGGTTGTGCGGTTGTCTGAAAGCAAGAAGTGGGGGGGTGGGGATGGCCCTAGCGAGATGTTCATCATCATCAATGATATGTTGAAGACTCCAGAGAAGATGTCGTAGCTTCTCCGCTCCGGGGAAATACTGGACAACAAAGGGTACTCTGTCCACCATGTCCTGTGTTCGTCTTCTGAGAAGGTCAGTGCGGTTTTAGTTGATAAGTATATGGAAGAGAAGGGAATGGTTTAGTTTGGAGGGTCATTGCTTTTTATATTGGTCGGCGCAACATCGAAGGCCGAAGGGCCTGTTCTGTGCTGTAATGTTCTATGTTTATCGCTGTGGCACGTCGGAACTGTCGATCGATGAGTTGAGTGCCATATCCTGTTCTCACGAGGGCATCTTTCAGCATCTGGAGATGTCTGTCACGATCCTCCTCATCTGAGCAAATTCTGTGTATACGGAGGGCTTGTCCGTAGGGAATGGCTTCTTTAACGTGTCTAGGGTGGAAGCTGGAGAAGTGGAGCATTGTGAGGTTGTCTGTCGGTTTGCGGTACAGTGAGGTGCTGAGGTGACCGTCCTTGATGGAGATGCGTGTGTCTAAGAATGCAACTGATTCTGGAGAATAGTCCATGGTGAGTCTGATGGTGGGATGGAACTTGTTGATATCATCATACAGTTGTTTCAATGATTGTTCACCATGAGTCCAAAGGAAAAAGATGTCATCAATGTATCTAGTATATAACCTTGGTTGGAGATCTCGTGTGGTGAAGAAGTCTTGTTCGAACCTGTGCATGAAGATGTTGGCATACTGAGGTGCAAATTTGGTCCCCATGGCTGTTCCGTGTGTCTGGATGAAAAGCTGATTGTTGAAGGTGAAGGCATTGTGGTCCAAGATGAAGCGGATGAGTTGTAAAATTGCATCCGGAAACTGGCAGTTGTTGGCATTGAATACTGAGGCAGTTGCAGCAATACCATCGTCGTGGGGGATGTTGGTGTAGAGCGCCGAGACATCCATTGTGACAAGGAGTGTCTACACCGTAGCTGATAGAAGACAGAGGGTGGTGGTTGATGGGATATATTCAACCTGGTTACTAGTAGTTACTAGTAGTGTAGTAACCTGGTAGTTACTAGTGGTGTACCTCAGGGATCTGTTTTGGGGCCATTGCTGTTTGTTATTTTTATAAATGACCTAGATGAGGGTGTAGAGGGTTGGATTAGTAAATTTGCTGATGACACCAAAGTCAGAGGAGGTGTAGACAGTGAGGATGGATGTTACAATTTGCAGAGGGACATAGATAAGCTGCAGAGCTGGGCCGAGAGATGGCAAATGGAGTTTAATGTGGAAAAGTGTGAGGTGATTCACTTTGGTAAGAGTAATATGTGTGCAGAATATAGGGCTAATGGTAGGACTCTTAGTAGTGTCAATGAGCAGAGAGATCTTGGCGTACAGGTGCATAGATCTCTGAAAGTTGACACCCAGGTTGATAAGGTTGTTGAGAAGCATATAGTGTGTTCGCTTTTATTGGTAGATTGAATTTTGGAGCCGAGATGTCATGTTGCAACTGTACAAAACTTTGGTGCGGCCGCACTTGGAGTATTGTGTACAGTTCTGGTCGCCACATTATAAGAAAGATGTGGAAGCATTGGAAAGGGTGCAGAGGAGGTTTACCAGGATGTTGCCTGGTATGGAGGGCAGGTCTTATGAGGAAAGGCTGAGGGACCTGAGGTTATTTTCATTAGAGAGAAGAAGGTTAAGAGGTGATCTATCGAGGCATATAAGATGACCAGAGGATTAGATAGGATGGATAGCGAGAGCCTTTTTCCTCGGATGGAGATGGATAACACAAGGGGACAAATTAAGGGGTGGTGGTTTTAGGACAGATGTCAGAGGTAGGTTCTTTACTCAGAGGGTAGTAAGGGCGTGGAATGCCCTGCCTGCAGCAGTTGTGAACTCGTCAAGTTTAACGGCGTTCAAACGGTCAGTGGATAGGTATATGGATAGCATTGGAATAGTTGAGGTTAGAGGGTCATTAGATTGGTTCCACTGGTCGGCGCAACATCAAGGGCCAAAGGGCCTGTACTGTACTGTAATGTTCTATATATACTCCACCCCCACAACCACACACCCCCACCCATCACCCCACACCCTCATATGCCCCCACCACCCCACTCACCACCTCCTAGCCCCATGCCCACCCTACAACCCCCACCTCCCACCCTGCACCCACCCCCGCATCTCCCCACCCTCCGCGCAACCCCCTACCCCCACATCCACCAACCACTCCCCCCACCCACCGTGTCCCCCACCCACCCAAGAAAGAAGCAGATATACTCCCTGTTCCCCCTCCCTCCCTCTCCCTCTCCCATACCCCGTCCCCCCTCAGTCCCGTCCCACCCCTCCCCTCCCTCTCCCCCCATACCCCGTCCCCCCTCAGCCCAGTCCCATCCCACCCCTCCCCTCCCTCTCCCCCCCCTCCCCCCCATACCCCATCCCCCCCTCAGCCCCCGTCCCACCTCTCCCCACTCCCACCCTCTCCCCTCCATTCTCCCGTCCCACACCTCCCCTCCCTTCCCCTCCACCATTTCCCCCTCCCCCTCCCCCTCCCCCCCCCTCCCGTCCCACTCTCCCCTCCCCTCTCTCCGTCCCCCTCTCCCGTCCCCCCCTCCTGTCCTCCCCTCCCCTCTCCTCCCCCTCTCCCCTCCCCCCTCCCCTCCCCCCTCCCTCCCCTTCCCCTCCCCCGTTCCCCCTACCCCCGTTCCCCCCTACCCTCCCCTCCCCCGTTCCCCCATCCCCGTGTTCAGTTCTGAAAGGTTTATAAAATGTTGAGAGGAATAGAACATATAGAACATAGAATAGATAGAGTGGACTCTCAGAGACTATTTCCCCGAGCTGAAATGGTCACTACGAGAGGACACAGATTTAAGGTGCAGGGAAGCAAATACAAAGGAGATGTCAGGGGTAAGTTTTTCACTCAGAGGATGGTGAGTGAATGGAACCGACTGCTGTCGGAGGTTGTTGAGGCAAACTCACTGGGGTTTTTTAAGAGACTTCAGGATGAGTATATGGGAAAGAATAGGATAGGGTGTTATTAGATAGGTCTGTGGATTGGTAGATGTGATCAGCGCAACTCGTGGGCCTAACACTGTCTAACACTGTTGGAATTTTATACGTTTCTATTAGATCCCCTCTCACTCTGAGCTGTAGTGAATATAATCCTAAGTAAGAAGTTGCAGGGTCAGCAAGGGCTTGTGTGAACTGCCGTTTGTGGCAATATGCCCCACCTTACCCAGCGGGTCTCAGAGTATCGTTGTGTGCAGAGGCCCTTCGGCCCACCCAGTCTGCAATCCCCATTTCCCAGCACCTGTGCCAGACCTCTGACGGCTGTGCTAATTCCAGTGTTCCTCCAAGAATGTGGAGACCTTTAGCACCCCCTCATCACTGGGGAACGCAGGAATCTGAGCTCTGGTCCTCCTGTCCCCATTGACTGTCCAACAGGTTCAGCATGGCATCCTCATCACTGGGTGGATCCTAGGACCACCTCCCCACCTCTGGGCGTTGAGCTGCACTGATTTTTCACTTGGACATGGTCCTGAATGCTGGTGTGCAGTCAGAGGTCAGCCAGGAGTCACAAATAGCAAGTCATCAGCCCCCTGCCTGGACCTCACTAACACGGCCAAGCCAGGCCACTCCACCAGTGTAATGGCAAAGGATCTGAACCAGGATATGGGGGCAAGAGGGTGGGAGTTAAAGATCCCTGGCTGTGCTGCATGGATGGGAGGATGGAGCTTTTCGACTCTACACAGAAACACAGAACAGTACTGCACAGTACAGGCCCTTCAGCCCTCAATGTTGTGCCGAGTTATGTTCAATCCCAAGATCAAGCTATCCCACTCCCTATCATTCTGGTGTGCTCCATGTGCCTATCCAATAACCGCTTGAAAGCTCCTAAAGTGTCCGACTCCACTATCACAACAGACAGTCTATTCCACACTCCAACCACTCTCTGAGTGAAGAAAACTCTACATCACCTATTGGGAGAATCTTATTGCAATTAGGACTCCCTTCATTGTCCTGCTCTGCTGGACTTTGCCATGATTTCTCCTCCATCCCCCTTGTCCTCCTCCATCCTCTCTCCTCCTCCTCCTCCTCCTCAGCGGTGTCAGTGAGGTTGGGAGTTGACCTCATTAGCAGCCTCAGGGATGTGGGTAAGGGGAATGTGAACAGCAGGAGCCCAAGCTCAGCGCTGACGCCTAACCCAGAGCCAACCCCCGACCTAGCACCCACTCCCCCACCCCTGACCAAGCGCCCCCCCCGACTCAGCGCCGAACCCCTACCCAGCACCAACGCCCGACCCAGCACCCATCCCCCCACCCCCCGACCCCCGACCCCCTCGTCAGCAGCATCCCCTTCGCAACACACACCACCAGTATTGGGGTCCTCCCAATGTGTCCCCCTTAATTCTTCCCACTGTCCCTGTGCCCAAGGGTCAGATGATCCTGGAGCTGGGAGAATCTGGCATTGGACAAGCTTTGCATATTTAAATATGATAATTGTAGCCTGTCAGAGTGGGATCGGGTTTGAACCATTAGAGAATGGAACAATTGTTACGTGTTGGATGGGAGATTGATTTTTTCGGCTGATTTCCAGGATTGGAATGATCTGCAGTGGATACGACAAGGTCAGAAAGTCCCATTCACGGCCACCTTGTCTCCACCGGATGGAAACCATTCCAAACACTTGATACTTCACTGAGCTCCTTCAGAGGCTGAAGTAAAGATGTGTCCTAGTCTTCTGGGTTCACAGGATAGAATTTGCTGAGATTAAATGGAAGCTTCATTTCACTGTAAACAGTGAGAGAATTTTTGGGAAAAGCTGAGGTGCAGTCAGCAATATCACAGTAAAACTAGACCAGAAAACCTGCAGCTAGATTTGCATCAGGATGTGATGAAGGGTGAAGTGTTGAGGGAGTGTGTGGGATTTGCATGTGGCTTTTGTGTTTGTGAAGAAGGTGGAGTTACACAGCTCAGAGAGAGAGAGAATGACACACAATCAAACATAACAGGAACTGAGACTCAGTCACATCAACAAGACAGACTGCAGAAGATTGCAACGTAGAATCAAATCAACATGGAGCCAGGGATTAGCACAGAGACACTCCGTATGGACACAGGTCAGTATACGGGTGCCAGTTCACCAATCAATGGGAATCTTTCAGCCCAGTTATTCAGGTGAATCTTCCCACACTTCGCCAGCTGGGAGATTCACACCGGTCATGCTGGGGCTGGGGGTGGGGGTGACGGGAGTTGAGGGGAGCCTACATATGCCGAGTAAAGGGATTCAGAGCACACGGGCACCCAATCTCCCAGTGCAAACTGGGGAGACAAACCCCCTCCCATTCCCCATAAAGAACAAAGAAAATTACAGCACAGGAACAGCCTCTTCAGCCCTCCAAGCCTGCACCGACCATGCTGCCCCACTGAACTAAACCCCCCTACCCTTCCGGGGACCATATCCTTCTATTCCCATTCTATTCATGTACTTATCCAGAGGCCCCTTAAAAATCACTATTGTATCCGCTTCCACTATCTCCCCCAGCAATGAGTTCCAGGCACCCACCACACTCTGCCTCGAACATCTCCTTTAAACCTTGCCCCTCGCACCTTAAACCTGTGTCCCCAAGTAATTGATTCTTCCACCCTGGGAAAAAGCTTCTGACTATCCACTCTGTCCATGCCTCTCATAATCTTGTAGATTTCTATCAGGTCTCCCCTCAACCTCCATTGCTCCAGTGAGAACAAACCAAGTTTCTCCAACCTCTCCTCATAGCTAATGCCCTCCATAGCAGGCAACATCCTGGTAAATCTTTTCTGTACCCTCTCCAAAGCCTCCACATCCTTCTGGTAGTGTGGCGACCAGAATTGAACACTATATTCCAAACACAACCTCACTAAGGTTCTATAAAGCTGCAACATGACTTGCCAATTTTTAGACTCAGTACCTCTGCCAATGAAAGCAAACATGCTGTATGCCTTCTTGACTACCTTCTCCAACTGCATTGCCACTTTCATTGACCTGTCTACCTGTACACCATGATCCCTCTACCTATCCATACTCTTAAGGATTCTACCATTTACTGTATATTTCCTATCTGTATTAGATCTTCCAAAATGCATTACCTCACATTTGTCCGGATTAAACTCCATCTGCCATCTCTCCGCTCAAGTCTCCAACTGATGTATATCCTGCTGGATCCTCTGATGGTTCTCATCACTATCCACAAATTCGCCAACCTTTGTGTCGTCCGAAAACTTACTAATCAATCCAGTTACATTTTCCTCCAAATCATTTAGATATATTACAAACAGCAAACATCCCAGTGGAACACCACTTGTGATGTGAAATGGGGGTGTTGGACTGGGGTAAACACAGTAAGAAGTCTGACAACACCAGGTTAAAATCCAATAGGTTTATTTGATAGTAAACTGACAAACTTTCGGGGTTTGCCCCTTCGTCAGGTGAAAGGAAAGTTCAGAACTCTGTACTTGAACATAGCTTTAAATTAAGGGGTGGTAGTTATAGGACGGTTATCAGAGGTAGGTTCTTTACTCAGAGGGTAGTAAGGGTGTGGAATGCCCTGCCTGCTGCAGTTGTGGACTCATCAACTTTATAGGTGTTCAAATGGTCAGTGGATAGGCATATGGATAATATTGGAATAGTTTAGGTTAGAGGGTCATAAAATTGGTTCCACTGGTCAGCGCAACATAGAACATTACAGTGCAGAACAGGCCCTTTGGCCTTCGATGTTGCGCCGACCAATTAAGAAAAAGCAATGACCCTCTAACCTAAACCATTCCCTCCCTTTCATCCATAAACTTATCTACTAACCTCTTAAACACCACCAAACTTGGCGCATCTACAACTGCCAGGCAGGGCATTCCATACCCTGACCACACTCTGGGTAAAGAACCTACCTCTGATATCCGTCCTATAACCACCACCCCTTAATTTAAAGCTATGTCCCCTCGTGCTAGCTTTCTCTTTCTTGAGAAGAGAAGGGATAGGACCTATAAAAGGTGAAGGGGGAAAAGTCTGTATGGAACCGGAAGAAATGGCAGAGGTGCTTAATGAGTACTTTGCCTCAGTATTCATGGTGGAAAGTGATCTGGGAGGATGCACTACAAGTTTGTGGCAGACTGAAAAGATTGAGTATGTAGATATTAAGGAAGCGGATGTGTTAGAACTTTTAAATGCTATCAAGATAGACAAGTCTCCGGGACCAGATGGGATGTACCCCAGGTTATTGTGGGAGGTGAGGGATGTCATTGCAGAGCCCCTGGCGATGATCTTTGCGTCGTCGATGGAGACGGGAGAGGTTCCGGAGGATTGGAGGATTGCGGATGTGGTCCCTATTTTCAAGAAAGGGAACAGGGATAGTCCTGGAAATTACCGACCGGTGAGTCTGACCTCAGTGGTTGGTAAGCTGATGGAGAGGCTTCTGAGGGACAAGATTTACGAGCATTTGGAGAAGTTTAGGTTGATTAGAAATAGTCAGCATGGTTTTGTAAAAGGCAGGTCGTGCCTTACGAGCTTAATTGAGTTCTTCGAAAATGTGACTGAACACATTGACGAAGGAAGAGCAGTGGACGTGGTGTACATGGACTTCAGCAAGGCATTTGACAAGGTCCCACATGCAAGACTTCTTGAGAAGGTGAGAGGCCATGGGATCCAAGGGGCTTTGGCCTTGTGGATCCAGAACTGGCTTGCCTGCAGAAGGCAGAGGGTGGTTGTGGATGGCTCTTTTTCTGCATGGAGGTCGGTCACCAGTGGAGTGCCCCAGGGATCTGTTCTAGGACCCTTGCTGTTTGTCATTTTCATAAATGACCTGGATGAGGAAGTGGAGGGATGGGTGAGTAAGTTCGCCGATGACACGAAGGTCGGTGGTGTTGTGGATGGTCTGGAGGGATGTCAGAAGTTGCAGCATGACATCGACAGGATGCAAGACTGGGCGGAGAAGTGGCAGATGGACTTCAACGCGGATAAATGTGTTGTGGTCCATTTTGGCAGATCCAACGGGATGAATGAGTACACTATCAAAGGTAGGAGTCTTAGCTGTGTGGAAGAGCAGAGGGATCTTGGGGTCCGGGTCCATAAGACTCTCAAATCGGCCTCCCAGGTGGAGGATGTGGTTAAGAAAGCTTACGGTGTACTGGCCTTCATTCATCGAGGGATTGAGTTCAGGAGTCAGGAGGTAATGCTGCAGCTTTATAGGACCCTTGTCAGACCACACTTGGAGTACTGTGCGCAGTTCTGGTCGCCTCACTATAGGAAGGACGTGGAAGCTATTGAAAGGGTGCAGAGGAGATTTACAAGGATGTTGCCTGGATTGGGAGGCATGCCTTATGAAGACAGGTTGAGGGAGCTGGGACTGTTCTCCCTGGAGAGACGAAGGTTGAGAGGCGACCTGATAGAGGTTTACAAGATGTTGAGAGGAATAGATAGGGTGGAGAGGGCACAGATTTAAGGTGCAGGGAAGCAAGTACAGAGGGGATGCTAGGGGAAAGTTTTTCACTCAGAGGGTGGTGAGTGAATGGAA
This sequence comes from Sphyrna mokarran, assembly GCA_024679065.1. Classification (NCBI taxonomy): domain Eukaryota; kingdom Metazoa; phylum Chordata; class Chondrichthyes; order Carcharhiniformes; family Carcharhinidae; genus Sphyrna; species Sphyrna mokarran. The sequence continues at coordinate 1,788,663 of JAGIQG010000002.1, forward strand.
TCGGCTGCCGTCGGTGGTGGTCGAGGCGAACTCGCTGGGGTCTTTTAAAAGACTTCTGGATGAGTATATGGGATCCAATGGGATTGGGGGTTATAGATAGGTCTATGGCTGGGTAGGTTTTGATGTGTTCGGCACAACTTGTGGGCCGAAGGGCCTGTTTGTGCTGTAGTGTTCTATGTTCATGTTCTATGTTCTATGTTCTCCATCCTAGGAAAAGGCTATCACTGTCCACCCTATCTAAACCTCTAATCATCTTATATGTTTCAATAAGGTCTTCTCTTAGCCGCCTTCTTTCTAACGAAAACAACCTCAAATCCCTCAGCCTCTCTTCATAAGACCTGCCCTCCATACCAGGCAACATCCTGGTAAACCTCCTCTGTACCCTCTCCAATGCCCCACATCTTTCTTATAATGTGGGGACCAGAACTGCACACAATACTCCAAGTGCGGCCGCACTAGAGTTTTGCACAGTTGCAACATGACGTTGCGGCTCCGAGATTCAATCCCCCTACCAATAAAAGCTAAGACTCCGTATGCCTTCTTAACAACCTTATCGACTTGATTGCCTACTTTCAGGGATCTATGCACAAATACACCAAGATCCCTCTGTTCATCACACTATTAAGAATCCTACCATAGCCCTTACTCTCCACATTTATTGTTCCTGCCATAGGGCATTACCTCACACTTTTCCACATTAAACTCCATTTGCCACCTCTCGGCCCAGCTCTGCAACTTGTCCAAGTCTCTCTGCAAACTATAAAACCCCTCTTCACTACTACCACTCCACCGACTTAGTGTCATCTGCAAATTTACTAATCCATCCTTCAACACCCTCATCCAGATCATTTATAAAAATTACAAACAGCAGGGGCCCCAAAGCAGATTCTTGAGGTACACCACTTGTAACCGAACCCCACGATGAAGGGCCTGTACTGCATTGTAATGTTCTATGTTCTATCCTTTCCCAGACTCTTTGGTGATACTGACACAAAGTACTCATTTAATACCTCACCCAGTCGCTCCCAGACTCCCCCATTCTTGAATGGGCCAACCCTCTGCCTGGCTACCCTCTTGTTCTTTATTTATGTGTGTGAAATGCTTGGGATTTTCCTTAATCCTGCTGGCTAATCCTTTTTCATTGGTGAAGAAAACCATCCTGTATATACTCCAAGAATTCCTGCTCTACGGCATTGTGACTAATTTGATTTGCCCAGTCTATGTGCAGATTAAAATCACCCACCATCATCGATATTCTCTCATCTCATACATCTCTAATTTTGTGTTAATGCCATTCCCAACATCACCGCTGTAGTTTCGGGTCTATATATGACATCCACTAATGTTTTTCGTCCCTTGGTATTTCTCAACTCTACCCATAGAGGCTCCACGTTGTCAGCGTGAATATCCTTTCTCACTATTGTATAAATTTCCTCTTTAACCAGCTGTGCCACTCCACCACTTTTCCTTTATGTCCGTCCTTCCTAAATATTAAATACCCTGGGACATTCAATTCCCACCCCGGTCACCCTGCAGCCATGTCTCCCTAATCCCAATTATATCGTAACCGTTTACATCTGTCTGCGTGATTAGTTCATTCACTTTATTGTGAATGCTCTGTGCATTAAGGTTCAGAGTCTTTAAACTTGAATTTTTAATATTGATTCATTCCTAATATTTTTCTCTATAGCCCTGTTTGAATTTTGTCCTTAGATTCTCAGCCTATTACTTTTCTTATTCCCTTTTCTATTTTTGGTTTCTGTCCTTGCCCTCTCCTTGTATAGATTCACATCATCCCAGTACTGTACCAAACAGTCTCTCTACGACATCAGCCCCAATCTGTCCAGGTATAACCTGTCCACCAGTTACTAGTCGTGTACCGCAAGGATCTGTTTTGGGGCCACTGTTGTCTGTTATTTTTATAAATGACCTGGATGAGGGTGTAGAGGGATGGGTTAGTAAATTTGCTGACGACACCAAAGTCGGAGGAGTTGTAGACAGTGAGGATGGATGTTACAGTTTGCAGAGGGACACAGATAAGTTGCAGAGCTGGGCCAAGAAGTGACAAATGGAGTTTAATGTGGAAAAGTGTGAGGTGATTCACTTTGGTAAGAGTAATATGTGTGCAGAATATAGGGCAAATGGTAGGACTCTTAGTAGTGTAGATGAGCAGAGAGATCTCAGTGTACAGGTGCATAGATCCCTGAAAGTTGGCACCCAGATTGATAAGGTTGTTAAGAAAGCGTATAGTGTGTTAGCATTTATTCGTAGAGGGATTGAATTTTGTAGCCGTGAGGTCATGTTGCAACTATACAAAACTCTGGTGCGGCCGCACTTGGAGTATTGTGTACAGTTCTGGTCGCCATATTATAAGAAAGATGTGGAAGCATTGGAAAGGGTACAGAGGAGGTTTACCAGGATGTTGCCTGGTATGGTGGGTAGGTCCTATGAGGAAAGGCTGAGGGACTTGAGGTTATTTTCATTAGAGAGAAGAAGTTTAAGAGGTGACCTAATTGAGACATATAAGATGATCAGAGGGTTAGATAGGGTGGATAGTGAGAACCTTTTTCCTCGGATGGAGATGGATAACTTGAGGGGACATAGCTTTAAATTAAGAGGTGGTAGTTATAGGATGGATGTCAGAAGTAGGTTCTTTACCCAGAGGGTGGTAAGGGTATGGAATGCCCTGCCTGCTGCAGTTGTGGACTGGTCAACTTTAAGGATGTTCACATGGTCAGTGAATAGGCATATGGATAGCATTGGAATAGTTTAGGATAGAGGGTCATTAGATCAGTTCCACTGGTCGGCACAACATCGAGGGCTGAAGGGCCTGTACTTTTAGAACATAGAACATAGAACACTACAGCACAAACAGGCCCTTCGGCCCACAAATTGTGCCGAACACATCAAAACCTACCCAGCCATAGACCTATATATAACCCCCAATCCCATTGGATCCCATATGCTCATCCAGAAGTCTTTTAAAAGACCCCAGCGAGTTCGCCTCGACCACCACCGACGGCAGCCGATTCCATTCACTCACCACCCTATGAGTGAAAAACTTTCCCCTAGCATCCCCTCTGTACTTGCTTCCCTGCACCTTAAATCTGTGCCCTCTCGCTGCGACCATTTCAGCTCGGGGAAATAGTCTCTGAGAGTACTGTGCTGTAATGTTCTATGTTCTAATTTGTATAGATTGCACCTCTCCCAGAACCGATCCCAATGCCTCAGGAATCTGAAACTCTTCCACTCACACCATCTCTTCTGCGATGAATTTTTCCGATATATTCTGTCACTTCTACTGTCACTGTAGTAATCCTGAGAACACAAGCTTTAAGGTCTGATTTCTTAACTTGCTTCCGAGCTCCCTGTGTCCTGCTTTTAGGACCCCATTCCTTTCTTAACTTATGTTGTTTGTCCCAGTATGAACTATGACACTGGCTGTTCATTCTCTCCCTTCAGAATATCCTGCAGACGCTCTGAGACATCCTTGACCCGAGCACCAAGGAGCTAATAAACTATCCTGGAGTCTCATTTGCAGCCACAGAAACACCTCTCTATTTCCCTTATAATTAAACACTCTGTAACTATCGCATTCTCACGCTTTTCACTCTCCCCTCGGCAGCATATGTAACCGTGGAGCAATGGATTTAGCTGTTGCTTTCCCCTGAAAGGCCACTCCCCTCGACAATATCCAAGTGGTTTATCTGTTTGCAGAGGAATAAATAGAGATAAACCTGAGAACTACAGAGCAAAACGATTGGAGAAACTTTTGAAGGTGAGTATCTATCTCCAGTAAAGCTTAATCAGGGATAGTCAACATGGGTTCTTCAGAGGGAGGTCATACCTAACAAATTCGATAGAATTCTTTAAGGAGATGGCCAGGCGTGTAGATGAGGGTGGTGTAGTCAATGTAGTTTATATGGATTTCAGTAAAGCCTTGACAAGGCTCATCTCTCCCCCACTCGCCGGCGCTCTCCCCCCTCACTGGCTGTCCTGTCCTCAGTGATATTTTCTTTGTAATCCTTTCTCTCTCTTTTCAGATGATGACGAGATTCAGAGGGAAGTGTTTGAGAAATGGATGAATTTCCAGTTGGAGAAGGTCAGTAAGGGGAGTGTGGGAAAGAGGGAATGTTGTTCAGAGACACGGAATCTGTGCGGCACTGAGTACAGAGGAATGTTGGGGGAGGGGGTGTGGTGAAGGCTGGGGTAGGGGGGAGAACTAGAATCATCCCTGGGATGAGGGAATGCAGTGAATGTGGAGAGAGGGGTGAGACTGGAACTGTTCTCCTCAGAGAAGGAGAAGGTATACAATACCTGCAGGAGTGGATAAGGAGAAAGTGTTCTCTGTGACAGGAGGGTCACAGATTAAAAAGAATCAGGAAAAGAAGCCAAGGAGCGTTTCCACACAGCAAGTCAGGAGGCTTCTGAATGGACAGTGATTCAGTAAGATCTTTCAAACAGGAATTAGATAAATACTCAGATGGGAAAATATTGTAGGGCTGTGGAGAAATACCACCAGGAGTGAGATTTCTCTGTATAGCTCTTCAAAGAGCCAGTACCGACGCGATGGGCTGAAGAGCCTCCTGTGCTATAATTCCATGTTGATTCTATTCTCAGAATCTGATTGGGTTAGAAGATCTGCACTATCCCTCTCCCATTCTGAGAGGAGAGGCTGTACTTGACCTGGTGCTGGCTAATGAACCAGGACAGGTGTCGGATCTCTCGGTAGGAGATCATCTCGGAAATAGAACATAGAACATTACAGTGCAGAACAGGCCCTTCGGCCTCCGATGTTGCGCTGACCAATTAGGAAAAAGCAATGACCCTCTAACCTAAACCATTCCCTTTTCGTCCATAAACTTATCTACTAACCTCTTAAACGCCACCAAATCTGGCGCATTTACAACTGCAGCAGGCAGGGCATTCCATACCCTTACCACCCTCTGGGTAAAGAACCTACCTCTGACATCCGTCCTATAACTACCACCCCTTAGTCCGGTGAGACAAGAAGATTTTGGTAGGTCGAGTGAACCATGGTGCACAAAGGTTGTGATGAACCTAGTTAGGAAGAAAAGAAAGTTGTACAATATGTTCAGGGAGCTAGAGGATGTTAAGGATCTAGAGGAGTATAAGACTTGTAGAAGGGAGCTTAAAAAGGAAATTAGAAGAGCCAGAAGGGGTCACGAGAAGGCTTTGGCGGGTAGGATTAAGGAGAATCCCAAGGCATTCTATAAATATGTGAAGAGTAAAAGGATGTGAAGAGAAGGGATAGGACCTATAAAAGGTGAAGGGGGAAAAGTCTGTGTGGAACCAGAAGAAATGGCAGAGGTGCTTAACAAGTACTTTGCCTCAGTATTCACAGTGGAGAGTGATCTGGGGGGTCGTACTACAGGAATGCAGCAAACTGCAAAGATTGAGTATGTGGACATTAAGAAAGAGGAGGTGTTGGAACTGTTAAATTCCATCAAGGTAGATAAGTCGCCGGGTCTGGATGGGACGTACCCCAGGTTATTGTGGGAGGTGAGGGAAGCGATTGCAGAGCCCCTGGCGATGATCTTTGCGTCGTCGATGGAGACGGGAGAGGTTCCAGAAGATTGGAGGATTGCGGATGTGGTGCCTATTTTCAAGAAGGGGAACAGGGATAGCCCGGGGAATTACTGACCAGTGAGTCTGACCTCAGTGGTCAGTAAGTTGATGGAGAGGATTTTGAGAGATAGGGTTTATGAGCATTAGAGAAATTCAATATGATCAGGAATAGTAAACATGGTTCTGTCAAGGGCAGGTCATGCCTTATGAGCCCAGCTGAATTCTTCGAAAATGTGACTGAACATATTGAAGGAAGGGCGGTGGACGTGGTTTACATGGATTTCAGCAAGGCGTTTGATAAGGTCCCCCATGCAAGACTTCTGGTCAGGAGTGAAAGTAATAGGGTAATTGTGATGGGGGACTTTAACTTTACTAATATTGATTGGAATAGCTATAGCTCTAGCTCGTTAGAGGGGTCAGTTTTCATACAAAGTGTGCAGGAGGGTTTTTTGACTCAGTATGTAGATAGGCCAACTAGAGGTGAGGCTACATTGATTTGGTGCTGGGCAATGAGCCAGACCAGGTGTTAGGCTTGGAAGTTAGTGAACATTTTGGTGATAGTGACCACAATTCGGTTACGTTGACCTTAGTGATGGACAGGGATAGGCATGAAGCTGGGGGCAGTAGTTATAGCTGGGGGAAGGGTAATTATGAGGCCATCAGGAGAGAATTAGGGGGCATAGATTGGACTAGGAAGCTACAGGGACTGGGAACATCTGGAATGTGGAGCTTATTCAAGGAGCAGCTGCTGCGGGTCCTTGATAAGTATGTCCCTGTCAGGCAAGGAGGAAATGGTCGAGTAAGAGAACCTTGGTGTACGAACAAAGTTGATTTGCTGGTTAAAAGGAAAAAGGAGGCTTATGTCAGGATGAGGCTTGAAGGCTCGGTTAGTGCAATGGATAGCTATAGATTAGCCAGGAGGGAGCTAAAGAGTGAATTGAGGAGAGCAAAGAGAGGACATGAGAAGACTTTGGCTGATAGGATTAAGGAGAATCCTAAAGCTTTCTTTAGATATGTTAAGAATAGAATATTGGTTAGGACAAGACTAGGGCCAGTCATAGACAGCAGTGGGAAGTTGTGCATGGAGCCTGAAGAGATTGGAGAGGTACTGAATAAATATTTCTCTTCGGTATTCACGCAGGGTGATGTAAATGCAGTTATGGAGAACACTGAGGTACAGGGTAGCAAGCTGGAAGGTATCGAAGTAGATAGGGAGGATGTGCTAGATATTCTCGAGGGTTTGAAGTTGGCTAAGTCCCCTGGGCCGGACGGGATTTACCCTAGGATTCTCTGGGAGGCAAGAGAGGAGATTGCAGAGCCTCTGGCTCTGATCTTCAGGTCGTCGTTGGTTACGGGTGTGGTTCCGGAGGACTGGAGGATAGCGAATGTGGTCGCGTTGTTCAAGAAGGGGAAGAGAGACCTTCCAGGGAATTATAGGCCAGTGAGTCTTACTTCTGTTGTGGGCAAAGTATTGGAGAGAATAATTAGGGATAGGATTTGTAGTTATTTAGAGAGAAATGAATTGATTGGGGATAGTCAGCATGGTTTTGTGAAGGGTAGGTCGTGCCTTACTAACCTCATTGAGTTTTTGAAAAAGTGACTAAAGAGGTGGATGGGGGTAAGGCGGTTGATGTGGTATATATGGACTTTATTAAGGCGTTTGATAAGGTGGCCCATGGAAGACTTCTGCAGAAAATGCAGATGTATGGGATAGAGGGTGATTTAGCTAATTGGGTTAGGAATTGGCTATCAGATAGAAGACAGAGGGTGGTGGTTGATGGGAGATATTCATCTTGGAGTTCGGTGACAAGTGGTGTACCTCAGGGGTCTGTTTTGGGGCCCCTGCTGTTTGTAATTTTTATAAATGATCTGGATGAGGGTATTGAAGGATGGATTAGTAAATTTGCAGATGACACTACAGTCGGTGGAGTGGTAGATAGTGAAGAGGGGTGTTATAGTTTGCAGAGGGACTTGGACAGTTGCAGAGCTGGGCCGAGAGGTGGCAAATGGAGTTTAATGTGGAAAAGTGTGAGGTAATGCACTATGGCAGAAATAATAAATGTGGAGAGTATAGGGCAAATGGTATAGGATTAGAACATAGAACATAGAACATACAGCACAGAACAGGCCCTTCGGCCTTCGATGTTGTGCCGACCAAAATAAAAGCAATGCCCCTCCAAACTAAAACCATTCCCTTCTCTTCCATATACTTATCAACTAACCTCTTAAACGCCACCAAACTTGGCGCATCTACAACAGCTGCAGGCAGGGCATTCCACTCCCTAATCACTCTTTGAGTAAAGAACCTACCTCTGATATCCGTCTATAACTCATACCCCTTAATTTAAAGCTGTGTCCCCTCGTGCTAGCTTTCTCCATCCTAGGAAAAAGGCTATCACTGTCCACCCTATCTAAACCTCTAATCATCTTATATGCTTCAATAAGATCCCTCTTAGCCGCCTCTTTCTAACGAAAACAACCTCAAATCCCTCAACCTCTCTTCATAGGACCTGCCCTCCATACCAGGCAACATCCTGGTAAACCTCCTCTGTACCCTCTCCAATGCCTCCACATCTTTCTTATAATGTGGCGACCAGAACTGCACACAATACTCCAAGTGCGGCCGCACTAGAGTTTTGTACAGTTGCAACATGATGCTGCGGCTCCTAAATTCAATCCCCCTACCAATAAAAGCTAAGACTCCATATGCCTTCTTAACAACTTTATCCACTTGACTGCCTACTTTCAGGGATCTATTGACACATACACCAAATCCTTCTGTTCCTCAACACTATTAAGAGCCCTACCATTAGCCCTATACTCTACACATTTATTGTTCCTGCCAAAGTGCATTACCTCAACTTTTCCACATTAAACTCCATTTGCCACCTCTCGGCCCAGCTCTGCAACTTGTCCAAGTCCTCTGTAAACTATAACACCCCTCTTCACTATCTATCTACCACTCCACCGACTTTAGTGTCATCTGCAAAGTTTATTAGTTTTTTTCTTAGATATCTTAGTAGTCTAGTATGAACAGATTCTAGGCATTCTTTAGTAGTCTGATGAACAGATGGATCTGGTGTAATGTGCAAATAGATCCCTGAAAGTAGGCAGTCCAGGTTGAGAAGGTTGTTAGGAAGGCATAGGAAGTCTTGGCTTTTATTGGTAGAGGGATTGAATTAGAGCCGCAGTCATGTTGCAACTGTACAAAACTCTAGTGCGGCCGCACTTGGAGTGTTTGTGTGCAGTTCTGGTCCCCACATTATAAGAAAGATGGGAAGGCATTGGAGAGGGTACAGAGGAGGTTTACAGGATGTTGCCTGGTATGGAGGGCAGGTCTTATGAGGAGAGGCTGAGGGATTTGAGGTTGTTTTCGTTAGAAAGGAGGGGCTAAGAGGGGATCTGATCGAAACATTAAAGATGATTAGAGGTTTAGATAGGGTGGACAGTGATAGCCTTGTTTCCTAGGATGGAAAAGCTAGCACGAGGGGGACACAGCTTTAAATTAAGGGGTGATAGTTATAGGACGGATATCAGAGGCAGGTCCTTTACCCAAAGGTGGTTCGGGAGTGGAAGCCCTGCCTGCAGCGTGTTGTAGATGCGCCAAGTTTGGTGGCGTTTAAGAGGTTAGTTGATAAGTATATGGAAGAGAAGGGAAATGGTTTTTTGGAGGGGCATTGCTTTTTATATTGGTCGGCGCCAACATCGAAGGCCGAAGGGCCTGTTCTGTGCTGTTATATTTCTATTTCTAGGTGAGAGGGGAGGATCCAAGGGGCTTTGGCCTTGTGGATCCAGAACGGCTTGTCGGAAGAAGGCAGTGAGTGGTTGTGGATGGGTCTTGTTCTGCATGGAGGTCGGTAACCAGTGGAGTGCCCCAGGGATCTGTTCTGGGACCCCTGCTGTTTGTCATTTTCATAAATGATCTGGGTGAGGAAGTGGAGGGATGGCTTAGTAAGTTCGCCGACGATACGAAGATCGGTGGTGTTGTGGATGGTCTAGAGGGATGTCTGAAGTTGCAGTGAGACATAGATAGGATGCAAGACTGGGAGGAGAAGTGGCAGATGGACTTCAACGCAGATAAATGTGTGGTGGTCCATTTTGGCAGGACCATTGGGATGAAGCAGTATAATATCAAGGGTAGGAGTCTTGGCAGTGTTGAGGAGCAGAAGAATCTTGGGATCCGGGTCCATAGGACTCTTAAATCTGCCCCGCAAGTGGAGGATGTGGTCAAGAAGGCGTACGGTGTCCTGGCCTTCATTAATCGAGGGATTGAGTTTAGGAGTTGGGAGGTAATGCTGCAACTTTATAAGACCCTTGTCAGACCCCACTTGGAGTACTGTGCGCAGTTCTGGTCACCTCACTACAGGAAGATGTGGAAGCTATTGAGAGAGTTCAGAGGAGATTTACAAGATGCTGCCTGGATTGGGAGGCAGGCCTTATGAAGAAGGTTGAGAGAGCTGGGACTCTTCTCACTGGAGAGACGTAGGTTGAGAGGCGACCTGATAGAGGTTTATAAAATGTTGAGAGGAATAGATGAGTGGATTCTCGGATGCTATTTCCCAGGGCTGAAATGGTCGCTATGGAGGGCACAGGTTTAAGGTGCTGGGGGCAAGTACAGAGGAGATGTTAGGGGTAAGTTTTTCACTCAGAGGGTGGTGAGTGAATGGAATCGGCTGAAGTCATTGGTGGTAGAGGTGAACTTGCTGGGTCTTTTCAGAGACTTCTGGATGAGTACGTAGGATAGAAATAGAACAATACAGCACAAACAGGCCCTTCGGCCCATGAGTTGCGCCGATCACATCTACCAATCCACAGACCTATCTATAACCCCCTATCCTATTCTTTTCCATATACTCATCCAGAAGTCTCTTAAAAGACCCCAGTGAGTTTGCCTCAACAACCACCGACGGCAGTCAGTTCCATTCACTCACCACCCTCTTAGTGAAAAACGTACGTAGCAATGTAACGGGATTGGGATTTACAGACAGTTCTATGGCCTGATAGGTAGTGATATGATTGGCACAACTTGTGGGCCGAAGGGCCTGTTTGTGCTGTAGTGTTCTATGTTCGTTCCAGAATCGCCCATGTTGTCTGTCTGACACCCCCTCAAAATCTCTCAAGCGTTCTTTAGGCAGCACCTTCGAAACCCACAACCACTTCCATCTAGAAGGACATGGACAGCAGATACCTGGGAACACCCCCACCTGGAGATTCCCCTCTGAGTCACTCACTATCCTGACTTGGAAATATATCGGTCGTTCCTTCACTGTCACTGCGTCAGAATCCTGAAATTCCCTCCCTAACAGCACTGTGGGTGTACCTGCGCCTCAGGGACTGCAGCGGCTCAAAAAGGCAGCTCACCAACACCTTCTGAAGGGGCAATTAGGGTTGGGGAGTCTCTCCATGTTGTGACAATAATGTTTGTTTTCTCCATTATCCAGAGACAATCATTGAGACGGGTGTGGAATTTGTTTGAGGATTTGCGGAATGGAGAATTTTTCATCACCTTTCTTGAAGCATTGACTGGAGATGTCCTGGTGAGTCAGCTCAGCATTCTGCCTTCTCACAGGCTCAGAGCCACTGACAATAAGAAACTAGCACCAATGCATGCCACAATACCAACTCCGAACTCACCTAAAGCCCAGGATAATTGGATGAACCTCAAGTAAAACAGAATGAGGGATTTGGAGCAGGAAGGTCATTGGTCAAAGGGAAGGCAGCATAAGGTCAGAGAGCAGGGCTGGCTGCTGGAGCTGGTTAAGAGGCACCCCATCCCCAATCCTGAAGATTGGAAAGTGGCAAATGTTGAGTCTCTTAATGCCCATCCATCTGAATATTTATCTAATTCCTGTTTGAAAGATCTTACTGAATCACTGTCCATTCAAAGCCTCCTGACTCTTGCTATGGAAACATTCACCTCAACCCACCTTGGCTTCTTTTCCTGATTCTTTTTAATCTGTGACCCTCCTGTCACAGAGAACACTTTCTCCTTATCCACTCCTGCAGATATTTTACACCTTCTCCTTCTCTGAGGAGAAGTTCCAATCTCATCTAGAACATAGAACATAGAACATCACAGCGCAGTACAGGCCCTTCGGCCCTCGATGTTGCGCCGGCCAGTGGACCCTCTAACCTAAACTATTCCAATATCATCCATATGCCTATCCACCGAACATTTGAATGCTCCCAAAGTAGGCGAGTCCACAACTGCTGCAGGCAGGGCATTCCACGCCCTCACCACCCTCTGTGTAAAGAACCTGCCTCTGACATCCGTCCTATAACTACCACTCTTAATTTAAAGTTATGTCCCCTCGTGTTGGTCATCACCATCCGAGGAAAAAGGCTCTCACTATCCACCCTATCCAATCCCTTGATCATCTTATACGCCTCAATTAGGTCACCGCGTAACCTTCTTCTCTCTAATGAAAATAACCTCAGGTCCCTCAGCCTTTCCTCATAAGGCCTTCCCACCATACCAGGCAACATCCTGGTAAACCTCCTCTGCACCCTTTCCAATGCTTCCACATCTTTCTTATAATGCGGCGACCAGAACTGTACGCAATACTCCAAGTGCGGCCGCACCAGAGTTTTGTACAGTTGTAACATAACCTCACGGCTCCTAAATTCAATCCCTCTACCAATAAAAGCTAACACACCGTACGCCTTCTTAACAACTTTATCAACCTGGGTGCCAACTTTCAAAGAGCTATGTACTTGTACCCCAAGATCCCTCTGCTCGACAACACTATTAAGGGTCCTTCCATTAGCCCTATATTTCATATGCCTGTTATTCCTACCAAAGTGAATCACCTCACACTTATCCGTATTGAATTCCATTTGCCACCTCACGGCCCAGCTCTGCAACCTATCTATGTCCCTCTGCAAACTGTAACATCCATCCTCGCTGTCTACAACTCCCCCCACTTTGGTATCGTCAGCAAATTTACTAATCCAACCCTCTACACCCTCATCTAGGTCATTTATAAAAATGACAAACAGCAGTGGCCCTAAACAGATCCTTGAGGTACACCACTTGTAACTGCACTCCAGGTTGAATATTTCCCATCAACCACCACCCTCTGTCTTCTATCAGCTAGCCAATTACTAATCCAAACTGCTAAATCACCTTCAATCCCATGCATCTGCACTTTCTGCAGTAGCCTACCATGGGGAACCTTATCAAACGCTTTGCTAAAATCCATATACACTACATCAACTGCCTTACCCTTATCTACCTCTTTGGTCACCTCCTCAAAAAACTCAATAAGGTTTGTGAGGCACGACCTACCCTTGACAAAACCGTGCTGACTATCCCTAATCAATTTATTCTTCTCTCGATGCTTATAAATCCTATCCTATCCATCCTAGGATGGAGAAAGCTAGCACGAGGGGACACAGCTTTAAATTAAGGGGTATGAGTTATAGGACGGATATCAGAGGTAGGTTCTTTACTCAAAGAGTGATTAGGGAGTGGAATGCCCTGCCTGCAGCTGTTGTAGATGCGCCAAGTTTGGTGGCGTTTAAGAGGTAGTTGATAAGTATATGGAAGAGAAGGATGTTTAGTTGGAGGGGCATTGCTTTTTATTTTGGTCGGCACAACATCGAAGGCCGAAGGGCCTGTTCTTGCTGTAATGTTCTATGTTCTAATGTTGCCTGGATTGGGAGGCATGCCTTATAAAGACAGGTTGAGGGAGCTGGGACTGTTCTCCCTGGAGAGACGAAGGTTGAGAGGCGACCTGATAGAGGTTTACAAGATGTTGAGAGGAATAGATAGGGTGGACTCTCAGAGACTATTTCCCAGGGCTGAAATGGTCGCGACGAGAGGGCACAGATTTAAGGTGCAGGGAAGCAAGTACAGAGGGGATGCTAGGGGAAAGTTTTTCACTCAGAGGGTGGTGAGTGAATGGAATCGGCTGCCGTCGGTGGTGGTCGAGGCGAACTCGCTGGGGTCTTTTAAAAGACTTCTGGATGAGTATATGGGATCCAATGGGATTGGGGGTTATAGATAGGTCTATGGCTGGGTAGGTTTTGATGTGTTCGGCACAACTTGTGGGCCGAAGGGCCTGTTTGTGCTGTAGTGTTCTATGTTCTATAATTCTTTCCAAGACTTTGCCCACAACAGAAGTCAGGCTCACCGGTCTATAATTTCCAGGATGGTCCCTACTCCCCTTTTTGAACAAAGGGACAACATTTGCCATCCTCCAGTCTTCCGGCACTATACCTGTAGCTAACGACGACATGAAGATCAAAGCCAAAGGCTCTGCAATCTCCTCTCTAGCCTCCCAGAGAATCCTAGGGTAAATCCCATCTGGCCCAGGGGACTTATCAATTTTCATACCCTCAAGATTCGCTAACACCTCCTCCTTATGAACCTCAATCCTATCCAGTCTACAACCTGGCATCGCAGTATTCTCCCCGACAACACTGTCTTTCTCCTGCGTGAAGAGAAGAGAAGAGAAGGGATAGGACCTATAAAAGGTGAAGGGGGAAAAGTTGTATGGAACCGGAAGAAATGGCAGAGGTGCTTAATGAGTACTTGCCTCAGTATTCACGGTGGAAAGTGATCTGGGAGGATGCACTACAAGTTTGCGGCAGACTGAAAAGATTGAGTATGTAGATATTAAGGAAGCGGATGTGTTAGAACTTTTAAACGCTATCAAGATAGACAAGTCTCCGGGACCAGATGGGATGTACCCTAGGTTATTGTGGGAGGTGAGGGATGTCATTGCAGAGCCCCTGGCGATGATCTTTGCGTCGTCGATGGAGACGGGAGAGGTTCCGGAGGATTGGAGGATTGCGGATGTGGTCCCTATTTTCAAGAAAGGGAACAGGGATAGTCCTGGAAATTACAGACCGGTGAGTCTGACCTCAGTGGTTGGTAAGCTGATGGAGAGGCTTCTGAGGGACAAGATTTACGAGCATTTGGAGAAGTTTAGGTTGATTAGAAATAGTCAGCATGGTTTTGTAAAAGGCAGGTCGTGCCTTACAAGCTTAATTGAGTTCTTCGAAAATGTGACTGAACACATTGACGAAGGAAGAGCAGTGGACGTGGTGTACATGGACTTCAGCAAGGCATTTGACAAGGTCCCACATGCAAGACTTCTTGAGAAGGTGAGAGGCCATGGGATCCAAGGGGCTTTGGCCTTGTGGATCCAGAACTGGCTTGCCTGCAGAAGGCAGAGGGTGGTTGTGGATGGCTCTTTTTCTGCATGGAGGTCGGTCACCAGTGGAGTGCCCCAGGGATCTGTTCTAGGACCCTTGCTGTTTGTCATTTTCATAAATGACCTGGATGAGGAAGTGGAGGGATGGGTGAGTAAGTTCGCCGATGACACGAAGGTCGGTGGTGTTGTGGATGGTCTGGAGGGATGTCAGAAGTTGCAGCATGACATCGACAGGATGCAAGACTGGGCGGAGAAGTGGCAGATGGACTTCAACGCGGATAAATGTGTTGTGGTCCATTTTGGCAGATCCAACGGGATGAATGAGTACACTATCAAAGGTAGGAGTCTTAGCTGTGTGGAAGAGCAGAGGGATCTTGGGGTCTGGGTCCATAAGACTCTCAAATCGGCCTCCCAGGTGGAGGATGTGGTTAAGAAAGCTTACGGTGTACTGGCCTTCATTCATCGAGGGATTGAGTTCAGGAGTCAGGAGGTAATGCTGCAGCTTTATAGGATCCTTGTCAGACCACACTTGGAGTACTGTGCGCAGTTCTGGTCGCCTCACTATAGGAAGGACGTGGAAGCTATTGAAAGGGTGCAGAGGAGATTTACAAGGATGTTGCCTGGATTGGGAGGCATGCCTTATGAAGACAGGTTGAGGGAGCTGGGACTGTTCTCCCTGGAGAGACGAAGGTTGAGAGGCGACCTGATAGAGGTTTACAAGATGTTGAGAGGAATAGATAGGGTGGACTCTCAGAGACTATTTCCCAGGGCTGAAATGGTCGCGACGAGAGGGCACAGATTTAAGGTGCAGGGAAGCAAGTACAGAGGGGATGCTAGGGGAAAGTTTTTCACTCAGAGGGTGGTGAGTGAATGGAATCGGCTGCCGTCGGTGGTGGTCGAGGCGAACTCGCTGGGGTCTTTTAAAAGACTTCTGGATGAGTATATGGGATCCAATGGGATTGGGGGTTATAGATAGGTCTATGGCTGGGTAGGTTTTGATGTGTTCGGCACAACTTGTGGGCCGAAGGGCCTGTTTGTGCTGTAGTGTTCTATGTTCTATCCTAAATCTCTCCTAATAGCCTCATAATTACCTTTCCCCCAGCTATAACTACTGTTATTCGGTACGTGCCCATCCCTTTCCATCACTAAGGTAAACGTAACCGAATTGTGGTCATTATCACCAAAGTGCTCACCCACCTCCAAGTCTAACACCTGGTCTGGTTCATTACCCAGTACCAAATCCAATATAGCCTCACCTCTTGTTGGCCTATCTACATACTGAGTCATGAAACCTTCCTGCACACATTGAACAAAAACTGACCCCTCTAACGTACTTGAACTATAGCTTTTCCAATCGATATTAGAAAAGTTAAAGTCCCCCATTACAACTACCCTGTTACTTTCACACCTATCCAGGATCAACTTTGCAATCCCTTCCTCTACTTCTCTGGAACTTTTAGGAGGCCTATAAAAAACTCCAACAGTGTGACCTCTCCTTTCTTGTTTCTAATCTCAGCCCACACGACCTCAGCAGACAAGTCCACATCAAACGTCTTTTCTGCCACCGTAATGCTGTCCTTAACTAACAATGCCACTCCTCCCCCTCTTCTACCACCACCTCTGCTCTGACTGAAACATCTGAACCCCGGAACCTGCAACAACCATTCCTGCCCCTGCTCTATCCACGTCTCTGAAACGGCCACAACATCGAAGTCCCAAGCACCAATCCAGGCTGCAAGTTCATCCACCTTATTGCGTATGCTCCTCGCATTAAAGTATACACATTTCAAACCACCCTCCCGTTTGCCACTATACTGCTGCGACCTAGAAACCTTATCCGTGACCTCCCTATTCACATCCTCCTGTATACTGGCACAACAATTCAGGTTCCCATCCCCCCCCCGAATCAGTTTAAACCCCCCCAAATAGCACTGGCAAATTTACCCCCCAAGATATTGGTACCTCTCCGGTTCAGGTGCAGACCATCCCTCTTGTAGAGGTCCCACCTTCCCCAGAATGAGCCCCAATTGTCCAAATACCTGAACCCTTCCCTTCTGCACCATCCCTTTAGCCACGAGTTCAAATGTTCTCTCTCCCTATTCTTTTCTATGCTATCCCACGGCACAGGTAACAAACTGGAGATAACCACTCTGTTAGTTTTAGCCCTAAGTTTCCACCCTAACTCTCTGAATTCCTGCTTTATATCCCCATCCCTTTTCCTATCTACATCATGGGTACGTGCATGCACCACAATGCATTTAGAATACAAGAGTAGGAGTTTGATGTTGCAAGTGTATAGAACGTTGGTTAGGCCTCACTTGGAGTACTGCGTCCAGTTCTGGTCGCCGTACTACCGGAAGGATGTGGAGCCCTGGAGAGAGTGCAGAGGAGATTTACCAGGATGCTGCCTGGTATGGAAGGGCTGTCTTACGAGGAAAGATTGAACACACTGGGGTTGTTTTCCCTTGAAAGACGTCGGCTGAGAGGGGATCTATTAGAGGTATATAAGATTATGAGGGGTATAGATAGAGTAAATGGTGGTAAGCTTTTTCCACCATTAGATTCGGATAGAACGAGGGGTCACGGCCTTAGGGTGAGGGGGGCTATGTATAAGACTAATATTAGAGGGCATTTTTTCACACAAAGGGTAGTGGGGGTGTGGAATGCACTACCGAGTAAGGTGGTGGGAGCAGGCACGCTAGGGTTGTTTAAGGGTCTCTTGTACAGCCACATGAGCGGTCTGCAGATAGAGGGATATATGAGGACTGTTTAAATACTTTAATTGTTTCCACAGGCTATTCGGTCCACCTTGTTGACCAACAAGGTGCATGCATTCGGCAGGTCGTGCGAGGGCTGCTCCTGGAGGTTACTTCAGGAGTGGCCTAGTGCTTCACGTCGTTAGTGTATGCTTAAACTGGACCATCAGATGGGCAACATGACAGCTCAGAGACTATCGCTGTTGCTGTGCAGACACATGGATTTGGGCCTGTGTCTGCGGGAGTTTGCGCGTTCTCCCCGTGGTTGCGTGGGTTTTCTCCGGGTGCTCCGGTTTCCTCCCACATCCCAAAAATGTGCTCTTAGGCTGATTGGGTAACAAATTGTCCCTATATTGGTCTCTATAGAGAGACCTTCCCAAATTATAGGCCGTGAGTCTTATCTTTTGGGCAAGTATTGGAGAGAATTATTAGGGATGGATTTATAGTTATTTAGAGAGAAATGAATTGATTGGGATAGTCAGCATGGTTTTTGTGAAGGTAGTCGTGCCTTACTAACCTCATTGATTTTTTGAAAAAGTGAACAAGAGGTGGATGGGGGTAAGGCAGTTGATGTGGTTAATGGACTTTGGTAAGCCGTTCGATAGGTGGCCCATGGAAGGCTTCTGCAGAAAATGCAGATGTATGGATTGAGGGTGATTTAGCTAATTGGATTAGGAATTGGCTAGCAGATAGAAGACAGAGGGTGGTGGTTGATGGAGTTATTCATCGTGGAGTTCGGTTACAAGTGGTGTACCTCAGGGATCTGTTTTGGGGCCCCTGCTGTTTGTAATTTTTATAAATGATCTGGATGAGGGTATTGAAGGATGGATTAGTAAATTT
>JAGIQG010000002.1:1807108-1866810 GCA_024679065.1 Sphyrna mokarran
TGACACTAAAGTCGGTGGAGTGGTAGATAGTGAAGGGGTGTGTTATAGTTTGCAGAGAGACTTGGACAAGTTGCAGAGCTGGGCCGAGAGGTGGCAAATGGAGTTTAATGTGGAAAAGTGTGAGGTAATGGACTTTGGCAGGAATAAAAATGTGTAGAGTATAGGGCTAATGGTAGGATTCTTAATAGTGTTGATGAACAGAGGGATCTTGGTGTATATGTGCATAGATCCCTGAAGTGGCAATCAAGTCGATAAGGTTGTTAAGAAGGCATACGGAGGTCTTGGATTTTATTGGTTAGGGGGATTGGATTTCGGAGCCGCAACGTCATTGTTGCAACTGTACAAAACTTCTAGTGTGGCTGCACTTGGAGATTGTGTGCAGTTTGGTCCCCACATTTATTAGAAAGATGTGGAGGCATTGGAGAGGGTAGAGGAGGTTTACAGGATGTGCTGGTATGGAGGTGGCTAGAGGGAGACATTATTGAAACATATAAGATGATTTAGAGGGTTTAGATAGGGTGGACAGTGATAGCCTTTTTTCCTTAGGGGAGAAAGCTGCACGAGGGGACATAGCTTTAAGGAGGTGGTAGTATAGGATGGATGTCAGAGGTAGGTTCTTTACCCAGAGGGTGGTAAGGGTATGGAATGCCCTGCTTGCTTCAGTTGTAGATGCGCCAAGTTTGGTGGCGTTTAAGAGGTTAGTAGATAAGTTTATGGATGAAAAGGGAATGGTTTAGGTTAGAGGGTCATTGCTTTTTCCTAATTGGTCGGCGCAACATCGAAGGCCGAAGGGCCTGTTCTGCGCTGTAATGTTCTATGTTGGGGATTGAATTTAGGAGCCGCAGCATCATGTTGGAACTGTACAAAACTCTAGTGCGGCCGCACTTGGAGTATTGTGTGCAGTTCTGGTCGCGACATTATAAGAAAGATGTGGAGGCATTGGAGAGGGTACAGAGGAGGTTTACTAGGATGTTGCCTGGTATGGAGGGCAGGTCATATGAAGAGAGGTTGAAGGATTTGAGGTTGTTTTCGTTAGAAAGGAGGCGGCTAAGAGGGGATCTTATTGAAGCATATAAGATGATTAGAGGTTTAGATAGGGTGGACAGTGATAGCCTTTTTCCTAGGATGGAGAAAGCTAGCACGAGGGGACACAGCTTTAAATTAAGGGGTATGAGTTATAGGACGGATATCAGAGGTAGGTTCTTTACTCAAAGAGTGATTAGGGAGTGGAATGCCCTGCCTGCAGCTGTTGTAGATGCGCCAAGTTTGGTGGCGTTTAAGAGGTTAGTGGATAAGTATATGGATGAGAAGGGAATGGTTTAGTTAGGAGGGGCATTGCTTTTTATTTTGGTCGGCACAACATCGAAGGCCAAAGGGCCTGTTCTGTGCTGTAATGTTCTATGTTCTATTACTAAACTAGAAAGAGTGTAGAAAAGATTTACTAGGATGCTACCGGGACTTGATGGATTGAGTTATAAGGAGAGGCTGAATAGACTGGGACTTTTATTTCTGGGGCACAGGAGGCTCAGGGGTGATCTTATAGAGATCAATAAAATAATGAGGAGCAGAGACAAGGTAGATAGACAATATCTTTTCCCAAAGGTAGGGGGAGTCTAAAACTAGAGGGCAGAAGTTTAAAGTGAGAGGGAAGAGATACAAAATTGTCCAGAGGGACAAATTTTCCACATGGAGGATGGTGAGTGTCTGGAATAAGCTGCCAGAGGTAGTAGTAGAGGTGGGAACAATTTTATCTTTTAAGAAGAATTTAGATAATTACATGGGTACAATTGGTATAGAGCGATAGGGCCAAATGCTGGCAATTGGGATTAGTTTATGGATTAAAAATAAGGGCAGCATGGACAAGTTGGGCCGAAGGGCCTGTTTCCATGTTGTATACCTCTATGAGTCTATGAATGATGGTAATCAGTTTGAGAGGCATATTTCAATTTTATTTATGGATTGCGGGTCTTATTGTGTGGGCAGCATTATTACCCATCCCTAATTTCCCCTTCAGAAGGTGTTGGGGAGCTGCCTTCTTGAGCAGTTGTAGTCCCTGAGGTGTAGGTACACCCACAGTGCTGTTAGGGAGGGAGTTCCAGGATTCTGACCCAGTGACAGTGAAGGAACGGCCGATATATTTCCAAGTCAGGATAGTGAGTGACTCGGAAGGGAATCTCCAGGTGGGGATATTCCCAGGTATCTGCTGTTTTTATGTCCCTCCCTCTATTTCCCCATCTTTTTGTCTGTCCCTCATTCTCTCCTTTCCTGATTGGTCTGTGTGTTTATTCCAGCCGCGAATCACTGGTCCCTGGCTCTTTCTCACATTTTTCACCTACTGGAGATGGAGATGGAATGTGGAGATCACACTGCATTACCTGAATCAGCAACAGGTAACCACAAACAGCAGAGGACAAGACGGTGGGCAGGAGAGCCTGGCAGGAGAAGGCTAGAGGGAGAGTGGGCAGGGGAAGGGGCATTGGGGAAGAGCTCTCAGTTCAATCCGGAATGTCTGTTAACTATAGGATCGGTATGGAATGTCCATTTCCTGTAAGATTGATGCGGAGATGGGCGGTGGACATAGTGTACGTGGACTTTATTAAGGCATTTGATAAGATCCCCCATGCAAGGCTTCTGGAGAAGGTGAGAGGCCATGGGATCCAAGGGGCTTTGGCCTTGTGGATCCAGAACTGGCTTGCCTGCAGAAGGCAGAGAGTAGTTGTGGATGGGTCTTGTTCTGCATGGAGGTCGGTAACCAGTGGAGTGCCCTAGGGATCTGTTCTGGGACCCCTGCTGTTTGTCATTTTCATAAATGACCTGGATGAGGAAGTGGAGGGATGGGTTAGCAAGTTCGCCGACGATACAAAGGTCGGTGGTGTTGTGGATGGTCTGGAGGGATGCCAAAAGTTGCAGCGGGACAGAGACAGGATGTAAGATGGGCGGAGAAGTGGCAGATGGACTTCAACGCAGATAAATGTGTAGTGATCCATTTTGGCAGGAATAATGGGATGAAGGAGTACAATATAAGGGGTAGGAGTCTTAGCTGTGTTGAAGAGCAGAGGGATCTCGGGGTCCGGGTTCATAGGACTCTTAAATTGGCCTCGCAGGTGGAGGAAGTGGTCAAGAAGGCGTACGGTGTACTGGCCTTCATTAATCGAGGCATAGAGTTTGGGAGTCAGGAGGTAATGATGCAGCTCTATAAGTCTCTTGTCAGACCCCAGTTGGAGTATTGTGCGCAGTTCTGGTCCCCTCATTATAGGAAGGATAGAACATAGAACATTACAGCACAGAACAGGCCCTTCGGCCTTCGATGTTGCACCGACCAATATAAAAAGCAATGCCCCTCCAAACTAAACCATTCCCTTCTCTTCCATATACTTATCAACTAACCTCTTAAACGCCACCAAACTTGGCGCATCTACAACTGCTGCAGGCAGGGCATTCCACTCCCGAACCACCCTTTGGGTAAAGAACCTGCCTCTGATATCCGTCCTATAACTATCACCCCTTAATTTAAAGCTGTGTCCCCTCGTGCTAGCTTTTTCCATCCTAGGAAAAAGGCTATCACTGTCCACCCTATCTAAACCTCTAATCATCTTATATGTTTCGATTAGGTCCCCTCTTAGCCACCTTCTTTCTAACGAAAACAACCTCAAATCCCCCAGCCTCTCTTCATAGGACCTGCCCTCCATACCAGGCAACATCCTGGTAAACCTTCTCTGTACCCTCTCCAATGCCCCCACATCTTTCTTATAAGAGCGAGAAGTTCGATTGTTAAGTAGTTTTTTAACTTTTCTCTTTGTTTAAAACAGCGAGCGGGAGTAGTTTTTGCCGTTTTTTATTTAAACTAACTTGTAACCGGAAGTCGTCACTAGGAGGCTGCCGGTAGTTGTAGTTTTTCTCTCTGACTCTATAAATTGGTCCAGAGAGGTAACCCGATACTCTACACAGGTAAGTATCCCACCCTCCCCCCTCCTCTAACTTAATAATAATGTGTGTGAGAAGTTTTTTTTCTCTCCTGGAAATTAAAGTAACAGTGATGGCAGTGCAGGCAGTACGTTGCACCTCCTGCGGTATGTATGAGGTGAGGGACACCAGTAGTGTTCCTGCTGATTACACCTGCAGGAAGTGTGCACATTTGCAGCTCCTTGAGGATCGTGTTAAGGAGCTGGAGCTGGAATTAGAGGAACTCAGGGTAATTCGAGAGGTTGAGGAGGATATAGGCAGGAGTAACAAAGAGATAGTCACTCCTAAAAGTGATAATTGGGTAACTATTAGGAGGAGGGGTAAGAAGCAATCGGGGAGACAATCCCCTGGGGCTGTTCCCCTCCAAAATAAATTTTCTGTCTTGGAGGCTACAGTTGAGGAAGAATCAACTGGAGCTGACCAAAGGGAGCAGGTCTCTGGGGGTGAGCCTGCTGAGAATGCTCAGGTGGGTAGGGGGAATAAGAGATTGGGCCTAGTTATAGGAGACTCCATAGTTAGAGGGACAGATAGGAGGGTAAATAGTAATAAACGGGACTCAGGGCTGGTGTGTTGCCTCCCAGGGGCTGGGGTCCAGGATGTTGCAGATCGGGTTTTTAAGATTCTTAAGGGAGAGGGGAGTCAGCCCCAAGTCATTGTTCATGTAGGGACACATGATGTAGGTAGGACAAGGGAAGGGGATATTAAACAGAAATTTATGGAGTTAGGGTGGAAGCTTAGGTCCATAACAGGCAGAGTGGTTATCTCTGGACTCTTGCCTGTGCCAAGGGATAGTTTAGAGAAGAACAGAGAAAGGGAAAGTTTGAACTCATGGCTGTGTGGATGGTGCAGGAGGGAGGGGTTCAGGTTCCTTAACAATTGGGACTCATTCTGGGATAGGTGGGACCTCTTCAAGAGAGATGGTCTACACCTGAACCAGAGGGGGACTAATATCTTGGGGGGAAAATTTGCTAAGGCTTTAAACTGATTCGGGGGGGGGGTGGGATCCTAAGTAGTTGGGGTGCTGAGAGGGATGAGAGTAAGGGGGTCATAGAAGAGAGTTGTAAAACACAGCGGCGTACGGGTGGGGTGGGGCATGGTTTGAAATGCGTATACTTTAATGCAAGGAGTATTCGCAATAAGGGGGAGGAACTTGCAGCTTGGACCAGTACCTGGAACTTCGATGTTGTGGCCATTTCAGAGACTTGGGTAGAGCAGGGACAGGAATGGATGTTGCAGGTTCCGGGGTACAAATGCTTTAGTCGGAGTAGAGAAGGAGGTAGAAGGGGGGGAGGAGTGGCGTTACTGGTCAAAGACTGTATCACGGTGATAGAAAAGAAGTTTGATGAGGACTTGTCTGTTGAGGTAGTATGGGCTGAGATTAGAAACAGGAGAGGAGAGGTCACCCTGTTGGGAGTCTTTTACAGACCTCCTAATAGTTCTAGAGAGGTTGAGGAAAGGATTGCAAAGTCAATTCTGATTAGGAGTGAAAGTAGTAGGGTAATTGTGATGGGGGACTTTAACTTTGCTAATATTGATTGGAATAGCTATAGCTCTAGCTCGTTAGAGGGGTCAGTTTTCGTACAGAGTGTGCAGGAAGGTTTTTTGACTCAGTATGTAGATAGGCCAACTAGAGGTGAGGCTACATTGGATTTGGTGCTGGGCAATGAGCCAGACCAGGTGTTAGGCTTGGAAGTTAGTGAACATTTTGGTGACAGTGACCACAATTCGGTTACGTTCACCTTAGTGATGGACAGGGATAGGCATGAAGCTGGGGGCAGTAGTTATAGCTGGGGGAAGGGTAATTATGAGGCCATCAGGAGAGAATTAGGGTGCATAGATTGGACTGGAACTACAGGGACTGGGAACATCTGGAATGTGGTGCTTATTCAAGGAGCAGCTGCTGCGAGTCCTTGATAAGTATGTCCCTGTCAGGCAGGGAGGAAATGGTCGAGTAAGAGAGCCTTGGTGTACGAAAAAAGTTGATTTGCTGGTTAAAAGGAAAAAGGAGGCTTATGTCAGGATGAGGCTTGAAGGCTCAGTTAGTGCAATGGATAGCTATAGATTAGCCAGGAAGGAGGTAAAAAGTGAATTGAGGAGAGCTAAGAGGGGACACGAGAAGATGTTGGCTGATAGGATTAAGGAGAATCCTAAAGCTTTCTTTCGATATGTTAAGAATAGAAGATTGGTTAGGGCAAGATTAGGGCCAGTCATAGACAGCAGTGGGAAGTTGTGCGTGGAGCCTGAAGAGATTGGTGAGGCACTGAATAAATATTTCTCTTCGGTATTCACGCAGAGTGCTGGAAATGTAGCTATGGAGAACACTGAGGTACAGGGTTGCAAATTGGGGAGTATTGTAGTAGATAGGGAGGATGTGTTAGAAATTCTCGAGGGTTTGAAGTTGGATAAGTCCCCTGGGCCGGACGGGATTTACCCTAGGATTCTCTGGGAGGCAAGAGAGGAGATTGCAGAGCCTCTGGCTCTGATCTTCAGGTCGTCGTTGGTTACGGGTTTGGTTCCAGAGGACTGGAGGATAGCGAATGTGGTCCCATTGTTCAAGAAGGGGAAGAGAGACCTTCCGGGGAATTATAGGCCAGTGAGTCTTACTTCTGTTGTGGGCAAAGTATTGGAGAGAATTATTAGGGATAGGATTTATAGTTATTTAGAGGAAATGAATTGATTGGGGATAGTCAGCATGGTTTTGTGAAGGGTAGGTCGTACCTTACTAACCTTATTGAGTTTTTTGAGAAAGTGACCAGAGAGGTGGATGGGGTAAGGCGGTTGATGTAGTATATATGGACTTTAGTAAGGCGTTTGATAAGGTGGCCCATGGAAGACTTCTACAGAAAATGCAGATGTGTGGAATAGAGGGTGATTTAGCTAATTGGATTAGGAATTGGCTGGCAGATAGAAGACAGAGGGTGGTGGTTGATGGGAGATATTCATCGTGGAGTTCGGTGACGAGTGGTGTGCCTCAGGGGTCTGTTTTGGGGCCCCTGCTGTTTGTAATTTTTATAAATGATCTGGATGAGGGTATTGAGGATGGATCAGTAAATTTGCAGATGACACTAAAGTCGGTGGAGTGGTAGATAGTGAAGAGGGGTGTTATAGTTTACAAAGTGACTTGGACAAGTTGCAGAGCTGGGCCGAGAGGTGGCAAATGGAGTTTAATGTGGAAAAGTGTGAGGTAATGCACTTGGCAGGAACAATAAATGTGTAGAGTATAGGGCTAATGGTAGGGCTCTTAATAGTGTTGAGGAACAGAAGGATCTTGGTGTATGGTCAATAGATCCCTGAAAGTAGGCAGTCAAGTTGGATAAGGTTGTTAAGAAGGCATATGGAGTCTTAGCTTTTATTGGTAGGGGATTGAATTTAGGAGCCGCAGCATCATGTTGCAACTGTACAAAACTTCTAGTGCGGCCGCACTTGGAGTATTGTGTGCAGTTCTGGTCCCCACATTATAAGAAAGATGGAGGCATTGGAGAGGGTACAGAGGAGGTTTACCAGGATGTTGCCTGGTAGGAAGGCAGGTCTTATGAAGAGAGGCTGAGGGATTTGAGGTTGTTTTCGTTAGAAAGGAGGCGGCTAAGAGGGGACCTAATCGAAACATATAAGATGATTAGAGGTTTAGATAGGGTGGATAGTGATAGCCTTTTTCCTAGGATGGAGAAAGCTAGCACGAGGGGACACAGCTTTAAATTAAGGGGTGATAGTTATAGGACGGATATCAGAGGTAGGTTCTTTACCCAAAGGGTGGTTAGGGAGTGGAATGCCCTGCCTGCAGCAGTTGTAGATGCGCCAAGTTTGGTGGCGTTTAAGAGGTTAGTAGATAAGTATATGGAGAAGAGAAGGGAATGGTTTACTTTGGAGGGCATTGCTTTTTATTTTGGTCGGCACAACATCGAAGGCCGAGAAGGGGCTGTCTGTGCTGTAATGTTCTATGTTCTATGTACTTTGCCCACAGCAGAAGTAAGACTCACTGGCCTATAATTCCCTGGAAGGTCTCTCTTCCCCTTCTTGAACAACGGGACCACATTTGCTATCCTCCAGTCCTCCGGAACCACACCCGTAACCAACGACGACCTGAAGATCAGAGCCAGAGGCTCTGCAATCTCCTCTCTTGCCTCCCAGAGAATCCTAGGGTAAATCCCGTCCGGCCCAGGGGACTTATCCAACTTCAAACCCTCGAGAATATCTAGCACATCCTCCCTATCTACTACAATACTTTCCAGTTTGCTACCCTGTACCTCAGTGTTCTCCATAACTACATTTACATCACCCTGCGTGAATACCGAAGAGAAATATTTATTCAGTACCTCTCCAATCTCTTCAGGCTCCACGCACAACTTCCCACTGCTGTCTATGACTGGCCCTAATCTTGCCCTAACCAATCTTCTATTCTTAACATATCTAAAGAAAGCTTTAGGATTCTCCTTAATCCTATCAGCCAAAGTCTTCTCGTGTCCTCTCTTAGCTCTCCTCAATTCACTCTTTAGCTCCCTCCTGGCTAATCTATAGCTATCCAGTGCACTAACTGAGCCTTCAAGCCTCATCCTGACATAAGCCTCTTTTCCTTTTAACCAGCAAATCAACTTTTTTCGTACACCAAGGTTCTCTTACTCGACCATTTCCTCCTTGCCTGACAGGGACATACTTATCAAGGACTCGCAGCAGTTGCTCCTTGAATAAGCTCCACATTCCAGATGTTCCCAGTCCCTGTAGTTTCCTAGTCCAATCTATGCACCCTAATTCTCTCCTGATGGCCTCATAATTACCATTCCCCCAGCTATAACTACTGCCCCCATCTTCATGCCTATCCCTATCCATCACTAAGGTGAACGTAACCGAATTGTGGTCACTATGACCAAAATGTTCACTAACTTCCAAGCCTAACACCAGGTCTGGCTCATTGCCCAGCACCAAATCCAATGTAGCCTCACCTCTAGTTGGCCTATCTACATACTGAGTCAAAAAACCTTCCTGCACACTTTGTACGAAAGCTGACCCCTCTAACGAGCCAGAGCTGTAGCTATTCCAATCAATATTAGTAAAGTTAAAGTCCCCCATCACAATTACCCTATTACTTTCACTCCTGTCCAGAATTGACTTGGCAATCCTTTCCTCAACCTCTCTAGCACTTTTAGGAGGTCTATAAAAGACTCCCAACAGGGTGACCTCTCCTTTCCTGTTTCTAATCTCAGCCCATACTACCTCAACAGACAAGTCCTCATCAAACTTCTTCTCTGTCACTGTGATACAGTCTTTGACTAATAACGCCACTCCTCCCCCTCTTCTACCTCCTTCTCTACTCCGACTAAAGCATTTGAACCCCGGAACCTGCAACATCCATTCTTGTCCCTGCTCTACCCAAGTCTCTGAATTGGCCACAACATCGAAGTTCCAGGTACTGGTCCAAGCTGCAGGTTCCTCCCCCTTATTGCGAATACTCCTTGCATTAAAGTATACGCATTTCAAACCATGCCCTACCCCACCCGTATGCTGCTGTGTTCTACAGCTTTCCTCTATGACCCCCTTACTCTCATCCCTCTTAGCACCCCAACTACTTAGGATCCCACCCCCCCCCCTTCCCGAATCAGTTTAAAGCCCCCTGCATAGCCTTAGCAAATTTTCCCCCCAAGATATTAGTTCCCCTCTGGTTCAGGTGTAGACCATCTCTCTTGTAGAGGTCCTACCTATCCCAGAATGAGTCCCAATTGTTCAGGAACCTGAACCCCTCCCTCCTGCACCATCCCCGCAGCCACGAGTTCAAAGGATCAAAGTTCAAAGTTCGAGGATGTAAAGGCTATTGAGAGGGTTCAGAGGAGATTTACAAGGATGCTGCCTGGATTGGGAGGCAGGCCTTATGAAGATAGGTTGAGGGAGCTGGGACTCTTGTCCCTGGAGAGACATAGGTTGAGAGGCGACCTGATAGAGGTTTATAAAATGTTGAGAGGAATAGATAGGGTGGACTCTCAGAGACTATTTCCCCCGAGCTGAAATGGTCACTACGAGAGGACACAGATTTAAGGTGCAGGGAAGCAAATACAAAGGAGATGTCGGGGTAGGTTTTTCACTCAGAGGGTGGTGAGTGAATGGAACCGACTGCCATCGGAGGTTGTTGAGGCAAACTCACTGGGGTCTTTTAAAAGACTTCTGGATGAATATATGGAAAAGAATAGGATAGGGGGTTATAGATAGATCTGTGGATTGGTAGATGTGATCAGCGCAACTCGTGGGCCGAAGGGCCTGTTTGTGCTGTATTGTTCTATGTTCTATGCCTGTGTTGGACTGGGGTAAGCACAGTAAAAAATCTTACAAAACCAGGTTCAAGTCCTATAGGCCCGAGATTTCAGAGCCCCTTCATCAGGTGAATGGAGAGCTGAATTCACAAGACTCACATTCCAACCATGATCTTGTGTTGAGTTTTTGTCTCTCTGTGCCTGGTTTGTGAAACAAATTCTCCATTCATTTCGAAATCATAGAAACCCAATAGTGCAGAAGGAGGCCATTCAGCCCAATGAGTCTTCACCAATAACTATCCCACCCAGCCTCTATCCCTGCATATTTACCCATTAATCCCTCTAACCTATACATCCCAGGACACTAAGGGACAATTTTTAGCATGGCCAATCAACCTAATCTGCACATCTTTGAACTGTGGGAGGAAACCCATGCAGACATGGGAAGAATGTCTCTGTGGAGTTTGCACAGTGGCCCAAGCCAGGAATCGAACCCAGGGCCTTGGAGCTGTGAAGCAGCAGTGCTAACCACTGTGTTACCGTGCCGCCCTGATGAAGGGGCGGTGCTCCGAAAGCTCGTGCTACCAAATAAACCTGTTGGACTTTAACCTGGTGTGTGAGACTTCTTACTGTCCAATAGGAAGAGTCTGGAATGTCTGTCATTGGGGGGGTTTAGTGTCAAAATGAGGAATGCTTAACCTGATCAAGCTGCAGAACCAATCAACTTCCTTTATTCATTCCTGGAATATGGATGCCGCTGTCTGGCTGGTATTATTGAGGCACAGTGATTTAAATCAGGAATGCTCGAGAGGTCAGAATTAGAGGACTTTCGAGATCTTTGTGAGACAGGAAAAGGTCAGACAAACACAAACTACAGCATTTATTGACCTTGTGTTCATAAACAGGGCACATATAAATACAGACTGACTTACAGAACAGTGATTGGAATGTGAGTCTTCACAGCTAATAAACTCTTAAAGGTACAGATAGTATGAGTGGAGAGAGGGTTTAGCACAGGTTAAAGAGATGTGTAACTAACAGGACAGTTAGTGAGATTTTACAAGCCCAGGCAAGTCATGGGGGTTACAGATAGCGGTTAGCACTGCTGCTTCACAGTTCCAGGGTCCTATTCCCAGCTCGGGTCACTGTCTGTGTGGAGTTTGCACATTCTCCTCGTGTCTGCGTGGGTTTTCTCTGGGTGCTCCGGTTTTCTCCCACAGTCCAAAGATATGTGGGTTAGGTTGATTGGCCATGTTAAAATTGACCATAGATGCATAGGTTACAGAGGATTAGTGGGTACAATATGTATGGGGTAGGGCCTGGGTGGGATTGTGTTCAGTGCAGACTCAATGGGCCGAAGGACGTCTTCCTGCACTGGAGGGTTTCTATGTTTATCCCAGTTGAGGACATTCACGTGTGTGTGGAACTTGGCTATCAGTCCATGCTCAGCGCCCCAGCGCTGTCGTGATGTGTTGTGAAGACCACCTTGGAGAATGCCCTTGAGGAAGGTGATGGTGAGTTGCCATCCTGAATCCGAGACACACTTAGCCAATCATCCATCAGTTACTGAGCCTTCATCCAATCACCAACAGACTCATTAACCCATAATTATAGTTTTTTTAGAACATAGAACAAAGATCATGTTATTTATAATTATAAAAGCTCCTTTCAATTTGATTCAAAGTTCTGGAGAATGAGGAGGAACAGGCAGGAATCAGTGCAATAAAATCAGAAAATATTGAAAGAACTCACGAGGTTTGGTAGCATCTATGGAGAGTTCAGTGCGCTGTGGCTCTCACTGGGTACAGTTCGGTGCGCTGTGGCTCTCACTGGGTACAGTTCGGTGCGCTGTGGCTCTCACTGGGTACAGTTCGGTGCGCTGTGGCTCTCACTGGGTACAGTTCGGTGCGCTGTGGCTCTCACTGGGTACAGTTTGAAGGGATGGTGATTTTCTATATGCCATATCCAGTGCACAGTGGATAATGCCAGTGGGAAATGAAATGTCAGCAGAGCCTGGGTAACTGACCGAATGTGCAGAGGTAGGAGTGAGATATTAAGAGATTATTCTCTCTCTCTCTGCAGATAAACCTGAGAAATATCACAACTGCTGAAATTGTCTCTGGAAACCGCAAGGTGACTCTTTGCCTGATTGGCAGGCTGGTAGCTCACTATCAGGTACGTGGACCATTAGACTTTGCAGCAATTCAAGCTCTCAGTCTCTCGCCATTGGGAAAATATTCCCGTTTCCAAATTCGATTACCACAGGGTGTAGAAGCAGGAATAGGCCATTCGGTCCTTCGAGCCTGTTCTGTCAGTCAATAATATCACAGTGATCTGGTTGCGTCTCAATTCCACTTTCCTGTCTGCCACCCACTCCCCCCCTCTGACTCCTCTCCACCACTCCCCCATCCCCTCTGCCTCCACCCCTCCCACCTACAGGTGCTTTGGTCCACCTTGTTGTCTAACGAGGGGCATACACACGATGCGTTGTGAGAGGGCTGCTCTTGGATTTTTTTTTGAGAGTATCCTAGTGCTTCATGTCGTTAGTGTACGCTTGACCTGGACCATTTGATGGGCAACACGACAGTTCAGTGACTATCGCTGTGCTGTGCAGATACATGGATTTGGGCCTGTGTCTGTGGGAGTTTGCGCATTCTCCCCGTGCTTGCGTGGGGTTTCTCCGGGTGCTCCGGTTTCCTCCCACATCCCAAAGATGTGCTCTTAGGCTAATTGGCAAGACAAATTCTCCCTAAATTGTCTCAAATTTGGTTTTTAATCCATAGAACATAGAACATTACAGCACAGTACAGGCCCTTCGGCCCTCGATGTTGCACCAACCAATGTAACCAATTTTATAGAACATTACAGCGCAGAACAGGCCCTTCGGCCCACGAGTTGCGCCGATCACATCTACCAATCCACAGACCTATCTATAACCCCCTATCCTATTCTTTTCCATATACTCATCCAGAAGTCTCTTAAAAGACCCCCGTGAGTTTGCCTCAACAACCTCCGACGGCAGTCGGTTCCATTCACTCACCACCCTCTGAGTGAAAAACCTACCCCTGACATCTCCTTTGTATTTGCTTCCCTGCACCTTAAATCTGTGTCCTCTCGAATTGACCATTTCAGCTCGGGGAAATAGTCTCTGAGAGTCCACCCTATCTATTCCTCTCAACATTTTATAAACCTCTATCGGGTCGCCTCTCAACCTACGTCTCTCCAGTGAGAAGAGTCCCAGCTCCCTCAACCTATCTTCATAAGGCCTGCCTCCCAATCCAGGCAGCATCCTTGTAAATCTCCTCTGGACTCTCTCAATAGCCTCTACATCCTTCCTATAATGAGGCAACCAGAACTGCGCACAATATTCCAACTGGGGTCTGACAAGAGTCTTATAGAGCTGCATCATTACCTCCTGACTCCTAAACTCTATTCCTCGATTAATGAAGGCCAGTACAGCGTACGCCTTCTTGACCACTTCCTCCACCTGCGAGGCTGATTTAAGAGTCCTACGGACCCGGACCCCGAGATCCTTCTGCTCTACAACACAGCTAAGACTCCTATCCTTGATATTGTACTCCTTCATCCCACTACCTTATTGAAACCTCATCACCTTATTGAAACATATAAGATGATTAGAGGTTTAGATACGGTGGACAGTGATAGCCTTTTTCCTAGGATGGAGAAAGCTAGCACGAGCGGACATAGCTTTAAATTAAGGCGTGGTAGTTATAGGACACATGTCAGAGGTAGGTTCTTTACCCAGAGGGTGGTAAGGGTATGGAATGCCCTGCCTGCTGCAGTTGTCGATGCGCCAAGTTTGGTGGTGTTTAAGAGGTCAGTAGATAAGTTTATGGATGAAAAGTGAATGGTTTAGGTTAGAGGGTCATTGCTTTTTCTTAATTGGTCGGTGCAACATTGAAGGCCGAAGGGCCTGTTCTGCGCTGTAATGTTCTACGTTCTATTATTCCTGCCAAAATGGACCACTACACATTTATCCACGTTAAAGTCCATCTGGCACGTCTCCGCCCAGTCTTGCATCCTGTCCCGCTGCAACTTTTGTCATCCCTACAGACCATCCACAACACCACCGATCTTTGTATCATCGGCGAACTTACTAACCCATCCCTCACTTCCTCATCCAGGTCATTTATGAAAATGACAAACAGCAGGGGTCCTGGAACAGATCCCTGGGGCACTCCACTGGTTACCGACCTCCATGCAGAACAAGACCCATTCACAACCACTCTCTGCCTTCTGCCGGCAAGCCAGTTCTGGATCCACGAGGCCAAAGCCCCTTGGATCCCATGCCCTCTCACCTTCTCCAGAAGCCTTGCATGGGGGACCTTATCAAACGCCTTGCTAAAGTCCATGTACACTATGTCCACCGCTCTTCCTTCGTCAATGTGTTCAGTCACATTTTCGAAGAACTCAATTAAGCTCGTAAGGCACGACCTGCCTTTTACAAAACCATGCTGATTATTTCTAATCAACCTAAACTTCTCCAAATGCTCGTAAATCTTGTCCCTCAGAAGCCTCTCCATCAGCTTACCAACCACTGAGGTCAGACTCACCGGTCGGTAATTTCCAGGACTATCCCTGTTCCCTTTCTTGAAAATAGGGACCACAGCCGCAATCCTCCAATCCTCCGGAACCTCTCCCGTCTCCATCGACGACGCAAAGATCATCGCCAGGGGCTCTGCAATGACATCCTTCACCTCCCACAATAACCTGGGGTACATCCCATCTGGTCCCGGAGACTTGTCTATCTTGATAGCATTTAAAAGTTCTAACACATCCGCTTCCTTAATATCTACATACTCAATCTTTTCAGTCTGCCGCAAACTTGTAGTGCATCCTCCCAGATCACTTTTCACCGTGAATACTGAGGCAAAGTACTCATTAAGCACCTCTGCCATTTCTTCCGGTTCCATACAGACTTTTCCCCCTTCACCTTTTATAGGTCCTATCCCTTCTCTTCTCATCCTTTTACTTTTTACATATTTGTAGAAGGCCTTGGGATTCTCCTTAATCTTCCCTGCCAAGGCCTTCTCATGACCCCTTCTGGCTCTCCTAATTTCCTTTTTTTAAGTTCCCTTCTACACACCTTATACTCCTCTAGATCCCTAACATCCGCTAGCTCTCTGAACCTTTTATACACCTTTCTTTTCTTCCTGACTAGATTCACCACAACCTTCGTACACCACGGTTCCCCCGTCCTACCAAAACCTCCTTGTCTCCTCGGAACGTTGTCTTGCAGAGCCCCAGACAAACATTCCTTGAATATCCGCCACTTTCCTTCTGTACTCTTCCCCAATAACGCCTCCTTCCAGTTTATTCATCCAATTACCTGTTACAGAGTGTTTAATTATAAGGGAAATAGAGAGGTGTTTCTGTGGCTGCAAACGAGACTCCAGGATAGTTTATTACCTCCTTGGTGCTCGGGTCAAGGATGTCTCAGAGCGTCTGAAGGATATTCTGAAGGGAGAGAATGAACAGCCAGTGGTCATAGTTCATACTGGGACAAACAACATAAGTTAAGAAAGGAATGGGGTCCTAAAAGCAGGACACAGGGAGCTAGGAAGCAAGCTGAAAAGTAGGAACTCAAAAGTAGAAATGCTAATGCCAGTGAAACACAAGCTTTCGGAAACACTGTTCCTTAACCTGGTGAGATTTCTTACCGTGTTTACCCCAATCCAACAGTGGCATCTCCACATTGTGCTAGTGCTGGTCAGCACAGAAACAAGACAGGAGGATGAAGATGTGGCTGAAAAGATGGTGTGGGGGTGAGGGTTTCAGATGCCTGCGGCACTGGGACTGGTTTTGCAGGAGGAGTGACACCTGGACAGGATCAGGACTGATGTTCATCGGGGAGGGGGATGGGGTGGCATTTGCTGGAGTGGCTGGGGCGGGGGGTTTAAACTAATCTGGCAGAGGGCTGGGAACCTTTGTAAAGATTCAGAGCAAGGGAATTAAAAACAAGACGAAAAGACAGTGAGGAGAATCAGGAAAGTGATAGGCAGAGAACATAGAACATTACAGCACAGAACAGGCCCTTCGGCCTTCGATGTTGTGCCGACCAAAATAAAAAGCAATGCCCCTCCAAACTAAACCATTCCCTTCTCTCCCATATACTTATCAACTAACCTCTTAAACGCCACCAAACTTGGCGCATCTACAACAGCTGCAGGCAGGGCATTCCACTCCCTAATCACAGAGAAAGGCAGAGAAATCAAGAGCCAGAGTCAGATAAAGGCTGAGTAGAAAATAGTAGGAAAGGGGAAAAAAAAATGTTAAAAGTGCCCACCTTAAGGTTTTGCACCTGAATGGTTGGAACATTCCAAACAAAATGGATGAATTAGTTGTACAGATAGTGTAAAGGGGAATGATATAGTTGGCATTACAGAGACATGGCTCCAACGTAAGAAAGACTAGGAACTGAACATTCAGTGTTTAGGAAGGACAGATGGAAAGGAAAAGGTGGTGGATTCAAGGTAATATTAATATGATATTGAGGGAAGATATTAGCAGAGATAATGTGGAATTTCAAGGGATAGAGTACAGAACATAGAACAATACGATCCTTCAGCCCTCAATGTTGTACCGAGTTATGTCCAATCCCAAGATCAAGCTATCCCACTCCCTATCATTCTGGTGTGCTCCATGTGTCAATCCAATAACCGCTTGAAAGTTCCTAAAGTGTCCGACTCCACTATCACAACAGACAGTCTATTCCACACTCCAACCACTCTCTGAGTAAAGAATCTACCTCGGACATCCCTCCTATATCTCCCACCATTGACCCTTATAGTTATGCCCCCTAGTAACAGCTACATCCACCCAAGGAAATAGTCTCTGCACATCCACTCTATCTGTCCCCCTCATCATCTTATAAACCTCTATTAAGTCGCCTCTCATCCTCCTCTGCTCTAAAGAGAAAAGTCCCAGCTCCCTCAACCTTTCCTCATCAGTCCTACCCTCTAAACCAGGCAGCATCCTGGTAAATCTCCTCTGCACTCTCTCCAATGCCTCCACATCCTTCTTACAGTGAGGTGACCAGAACTGAACACAATATTCCAAATGTGGTCTCACCAAGGTCCTGCACTGTTGCAGCATAACCCCATGGCTCTTAAACTCAAACCCCCTGTTAATAAACACTAACACACTATAAGCCTTCTTCACAGCTCTATCAACATGAGTGACAATCTTCAGAGATCTGTGGATATGAATCCCAAGATCTCTCTGTTCCTCCACGTTCCTCAGAACACTGCCGTTGACCCTGTAATCTACATTCAATTTTGTCCTACCAAAATGAATTTACTCCCACAGATAGTAGTTGAGGCCAAAACAGTGTCTGATTTCAGGAAGAAATTAGACGTAGCTCTTGGGCCTAAAGGGATTGAGGGATATGGAGGGAAGAGGAGATCAGGATATTGAATTCGATGATTAACCATGATCAAAATGAATGGCAGAGCAGGTTCGAAGGGCTGAGTGGCCTACTCCTGCTCCTAGTTTCTGTGTTTCTAAATACGCATCTGAGAGATGGTGCAAATATGAGGCCAGAGACTCAACTTGGGGTCAGATGTAACACTGAAAGTGTGAGCTGATGGGTTTTATCTAGGAGAGGGCTGGAGTTGATGCCAAGACCAGAGGATAAAAGTTTCCCTTTTCCCACTGTTTAATTGGAGGAAATTTCTGCTCATCCAGTACTGGATGTTGGATAAGCAGCTTGATAACGGGAATGGGTGGGTTAGGATTGGGTGGTGTGCATGTGGAATCTATCACTGCCTGCAGATAGTGTCATGAAGGGCAGTATGTGGATGGTGAATAGGAGGAGTGGGTTCCACAGGGACACCATCTGTGGGCCTGTCAACATTCCTAAGGTTCTTACCAGTTACTGTCTAATTCTTATTTGCACTGGATCGTCCAAAATACATTATCTCACACTTGTCCAGATTAAACTTCACCTGCCATTTCTCTGCCCAAGTCTCCAATTGGTCTATAGCTTTCTGTATCCTCTGACAATCCTCTTCATTATCCACAACTCCACCAATTTTTGAGTTATCTGCTAACTCAGATATCAGAGGGATGTTTTTTACACAGAGGGTGGTGGGGACCTGGACTGTGCTGGCAAGCAGGGTGGTGAAGGCAGACACACTGGGATCATTTAAGACTTACCTGGATAGTCACATAAGCAGACTGGGAATGGAGGGATATAAATGAATGGTCTATTTGGACCAATGAGCGGCACAGGCTTGGAGGGCCAAAGGGCCTGTTTCCTGTACTGTATTGTTTTTTGTTCTTTGTTTTATCCAGCCTTTCCTGATAACTCAATCCATCAATTCCCAGTAGCATCCCAGTAAATCTTTTCTGTACTCTTTCTAGTTTAATAATATCCTTCCTATAATAGGGTGACCAGAACTGTACACAGTATTCCAAGTGTGTCCTTACCAATGTCTTGTACAATTTCAACAAGATGTCCCAACTCCTGTATTCAATGTTCTGACCGATCAAACCAAGCATGCTGAATACCTTCCTCACCACTCTGTCCATCTGTAACTCCACTTTCAAGGAGCTATGAACATGTACCCCTAGATCTCTTTGTTCCAGCACTGATCCCTGAGGAACACCACTTGTCACAGCCCTCCATTCAGAAACACACCCTTCCACTGTTACCCTCTGTCTTCTTTGTCGGAACCAGTTTTGTATCCACTTTGCCAGCTCACCTCTGATCCCGATCAACTTCACCTTCTGTACCAGTCTGCCATGAGGGACCTTGTCAAAGGCCTTACTGAAATCCATGTAGACAACATCCACTGCCCCACGCATCAATCGTCTTCATCACTTCCTCAATAAACTCAATCAAGTTCATGAGACACAACCTCCCCTTCACAAAACCACGTTGCCTCTCACTAATACATCCACTTATTTCCAAGTGGGGATAAATCCTGTCTGATATTAATAAGATAAAGGGTTATAGGTAAGCCTAGTAATCCCTAAGGTAGGGACATGTTTGGCACAATAATTTCCCTCCCACTGATGTAAGGCTCACCGGCCTGTAATTACCTGGATTATTCTCGCTACCCTTCTTAAACATAGGAACAACACTGGCTATTCTCCAATCCTCTGAGACCTCCCCTGTAGCCAGTGAGGATATAAAGATTTCTCTCAAGGCCCCAGCAATTTCCTCTCTTGTCTCTCTCAGTATTCTTGTTACTTTCCTTGTATTCCACACTTGCTTCGTGTGTTCCCAGCCTCCTAGCTTTAACAAATGCTTCCTTTTTCTCTTTGACTGGGTTCACAATATCTCTCATTATCTCTAATTATTTGGATTAGTAAATTTGCAGATGACACTAAAGTCGGTGGAGTGGTAGATAGTGAAGAGGGGTGTTATAGTTTGCAGAGGGACTTGGACAAGTTGCAGAGCTGGGCCGAGAGGTGGCAAATGGAGTTTAATGGGGAAAAGTGTGGGGTAATGCACTATGGCAGAAATAATAAATGTGTAGAGTATAGGGCAAATGGTAGGATTCTTAGTAGTCTAGATAAACAGAGGGATCTTGGTGTGTATGTGCATAGATCCCTGAAAGTAGGCAGTCAGGTCGAGAAGGTTGTTAAGAAGGCATATGGAGTCTTGGCTTTTGGTAGAGGGATTGAATTTCGGAGCCGCAACGTCATGTTGCAACTGTACAAAACTCTAGTGCGGCCGCACTTGGAGTATTGTGTGCAGTTCTGGTCCCCCACATTATAAGAAAGATGTGGAGGCATTGGAGAGGGTACAGAGGAGGTTTACCAGGATGTTGCCTGGTATGGAGGGCAGGTCTTATGAAGAGAGGCTGAGGGATTTTGAGGTTGTTTTCGTTAGAAAGAAGGCGGCTAAGAGGAGACCTTATTGAAACATATAAGATGATTAGAGGTTTAGATAGGGGGGACAGTGATAGCCTTTTTCCTAGGATGGAGAAAGCTAGCACGAGGGGACACAGCTTTAAATTAAGGGGTGATAGTTATAGACGGATATCAGAGGTAGGTTCTTTACCCAAAGGGTGGTTCGGGAGTGGAATGCCCTACCTGCAGCAGTTGTAGATGCGCCAATTTTGGTGGCGTTTAAGAGGTTAGTTGATAAGTATATGGAAGAGAAGGGAATGGTTTAGGTTGGAGGGGCATTGCTTTTTATATTGGTCGGCGCAACATCGAAGGCCGAAGGGCCTGTTCTGTGCTGTAATGTTCTATGTTCTATGTTCTATCCAAGATTCCTGAAACTTGCCATACTTATCCTTCATCCTTACAGGAATGTGCTGGTCCAGAATCTCGATCAACTTACACTCAAAAGCTTCCCACATGCCAGATGTTGCTTTGCACTGAAATATCTGTCCCCAATCTACATTCTTCAGTTCCTGCCTAATATTGTTGTAATGAGCCTTCCCCCAATTTAGCACCTTCACTTGAGGACTACACTTATCTTTATCCATCAGTATCTTAAAGCTTCCACTTCCACTTGCACTTCTTCCAATCCCATGTGCTTTAATCTTGCACAATAACCTCTAATGTGGGACTTCGTCAAACACTTTCTGAAAGTCAAAATATACCACATCCACTGGCTCTCCCTTGTCAACTCTACTAGTTACATCTTCAAAGAATTCCAACAGATTTGTCAAGCATGATTTCCCCTTTATAAATCCATGCTGACTCTGTCTGATCCTGCCACTGCTTTCTAAATGCTCTGCTATAAAGTCCTTAATAATGGATTTGAGCAATTTCACACTGCCAATGTTAAACTTACTGGTCTATAATTCCCTGTTTTCTCTCTACCTCCCTTTTTGAATATTGGAGTGACATTTGTTACCCTCCGATCTACAGGGACTGTTCCAGAGTCTATAGAATCCTGGAAGATTCCCACCAATGCACCACTATTTCCACAGCCACTTCTTTAAGTATTCTGGGATGTAGATTATCAAACTGGAGATTTATCCAGTTCAATCCCATCAATTTTCCCTGTACAATTTCTCTACTAATATTGATCTCCCTCAGTTCTTCCCTCTCAGTAAATCTTATATTCTCCAACATTTCTGGTATCTGATTTGTTTCCTCTTTTGTGAAGACAGAACCAAAGTATGTATTCAGTTATTCAGCCATTTCTTTCTTCCCTATTATACATTCCCCCATTTCTGTCTGTAGGGGACCAACCTCTTTCTCTTCACATATTTATAGAAACTCTTAGTGTTAGTCTTTATGTTCCCTGCAAGCTTACTTTTGTACTGTATTTTCTCCTTCTTAATCAATCCCTTGGTCCTTCTTTACTGAATTCTAAACTGCTCCCAATCCTCAGACCTATTATTTTTCTTGGCCAATCTGTATGATTCTTCTTTAGATCGTACACTCTCTCTAATTTCCTTTGTAAGCCATGGATTGGCCCTCTTGTCCGTTTTGTTTTTGTGTCAGACAGGAATAAACAGTTGCTGCGGTTCCCCCTGTGTGTTCCTTGAAAGTTTGCCATTACCTATCCAGTGGCATCCCTTTAAGTAACTCTCCCCAATCTGTCAAGGCCAACTCGAGCTTCATATCCTCATAGTTTCCTTCATTAAGATTCAGCATGCTAGTCTCTGAATCAACTACTACACTCTCCATCCTGATTAAAAATTCTATCATATTCTGGTCGCTCATCCCTAAGAGGTCTGGTACAGCTGGATTGGCAATGATTCCCTTCTCATTACACAGTGCCCAGTCTAAGATGGCCTGCTCTCTGGTTGGTTCCTCCACATATTGGTGAAGAAAACCATCCTGTATATACTCCAAGAATTCCTGCTCTACGGCATTGTGACTAATTTGATTTGCCCAGTCTATGTGCAGATTAAAATCACCCACCATCATCGATATTCTCTCATCTCATACATCTCTAATTTTGTGTTAATGCCATTCCCAACATCACCGCTGTAGTTTGGGGTCTGGATATGACATCCACTAATGTTTTTCATCCCTTGGTATTTCTCAACTCTACCCATAGAGGCTCCACGTTGTCAGCGTGAATATCCTTTCTCACTATTGTATAAATTTCCTCTTTAACCAGCTGTGCCACTCCACCACTTTTCCTTTATGTCCGTCCTTCCTAAATATTAAATACCCTGGGACATTCAATTCCCACCCCGGTCACCCTGCAGCCATGTCTCCCTAATCCCAATTATATCGTATCACACCCTCTTTTACAGATTACAGAGTGAGATTCTCCTTTTTGGGTGTTTCAGTGTGAGTTCTCAGAGGGGGAAATCAACGTCCACCTCAGAACAGAAGTGTCAAGATTCTCAGGGTGCTTGGAGAGGAAGGACTACAACAAACAAACTGATGTTGTCCTGTTGTAAGCACAGGGTTCTAAATGATCCTTTCCACACTCTGACTTACATATCCAGATTCACAAGGATATTAAACAACACAAGCAAAGAATGGAATCTGTTCAATCCTGGCTCGAGGACTTCCACCCAAACACTGAGAATGGCAGCAAGATCAGAACCTTTGTAAGTCAATGCTTTAAAAACTATTGTGGAGTTCAGTACAAACAGCATAGAGGGAGCTTTACTCTGTATCTAACCCTGTGCTGTACCTGTCCTGGGAGTGTTTGATGGGGGACAGTGTAGAGGGAGCTTTACTCTGTATCTAACCCCGTGCTGTACCTGTCCTGGGAGTGTTTGATGGGGGGACAGTGTAGAGGGAGCTTTACTCTGTATCTAAACCCTTGCTTGGAGTGTTTGATGGGGGGACAGTGTAGAGGGAGCTTTACTCTGTATCTAACCCTGTGCTGTACGTGTGCTGGGAGTGTTTGATGAGGGGACAGTGTAAAGGGAGCTTTACTCTGTATCTAACCCCGTGCTGTATCTGTCCTGGGAGTGTTTGATGGAGACAGTGTAAAGGGAGCTTTACTCTGTATCTAACCCCGTGCTGTATCTGTCCTGGGAGTGTTTGATGGGGGAACAGTGTAGAGCGAGCTTTACTCTGTGTCTAATCCCGTGCTGTATCTGTCCTGGGAGTGTTTGATGGGGGGAACAGTGTAGAGGGAGCTTTACTCTGAATCTAACCCCATGTTATACCTGTCCTGGGAGTGTTTGATGGGGGCACAGTGTAAAGGGAGCTTTATTCTGTATCTAACCCCATGCTGTACCTGTCCTGGGAGTGTTTGATGGGGGGACAGTGTAGAGGGAGCTTTACTCTGTATCTAACCCCGTGCTGTACCTGTCTTGGGAGTGTTTGATGGTTCGTAAGGGTAGGTCATGCCTTACTAACCTCATTGAGTTTTTTGAGAAAGTGACCAGAGAGGTGGATGGGGGTAAGGCGGTTGAGTAGTATATATGGACTTTAGTAAGGCTTTTGATAAGGTGGCCCATGGAAGACTTCTACAGAAAATCAGATGTGTGGAATAGAGGGTGATTTAGCTAATTGGATTAGAAATTGGCTGGCAGATAGAAGACAGAGGGTGGTGGTTGATGGGAGATTTTCATCGTGGAGTTCGGTGACGAGTGGTGTGCCTCAGGGGTCTGTTTTGGGGCCCCTGCTGTTTGTAATTTTTATAAATGATCTGGATGAGGGTATTGAGGGATGGATCAGTAAATTTTCAGATGATACTAAAGTTGGTGGTGTGGTAGATAGTGAAGAGGGGTGTTTTAGTTTACAGAGTGACTTGGACAAGTTGCAGAGCTGGGCCGAGAGGTGGCAAATGGAGTTTAATGTGGAAAAGTGTGTGAGGTAATGCACTTGGAGGAACAACAAAATGTGTAGAGTATAGGGCTAAGGGGTAGGGGCTCTTAATAGTGTTGAGGAACAGAAGGATCTTGGTGTATGTGTAAATTAGATCCTGAAGTAGGCAAGTCAAGTGGATAAAGTTGTTAAGAAGGCTATCCGGAGTATTAGCTTTTATTGGTAGGGGGATTGAATTTAGGAAGCCGCAGCATCATGTGCAGCTGTACAAAACTCTAGTGGGCCGCACTTGAGTATTGGTTGCAGTTGTGGTCGCCACATATAAGAAAGATGTGGAGGCATTGGAGAGGGTACAGAGGAGTGTTTACTAGGATGTTGCCTGGTATGGAGGGAAGGTCCTATGCAAGAGAGGTTGAATGATTTGAGGTTGTTTCGTTAGAAAGGAGAGGCGGCTATAGGGGGGATCTTATTGAAACAGATAAGATAATTAGAGTTTGGGATAGGGTTGACAGTGATAGCCTTTTTCCTAGGATGGAAAAAAAACTAGCACAACCGGGACACAACTTTTAAATTAAGGGGTATGAGTTATAGACGGATATCAAGAGGTAGTTCTTTCTCAAAGAGTGATTAGGGATTGACTGCCCTGCCTGCAGCTGTTGGTAGAATGCGCCAAGTTTTGGTGGCGTTTTAAGAGGTTAGTGATAAGTATATGGATGAGAAGGGAATGGTTTAGTTAGGAGGGGGCATTGCTTTTATTTTTGAGTCGGCACAACATCGAGGCCGCAAGGGCCTGTTTCTGTGCTGTTAATTGTTCTATGGTCTAGTTCATGTTTATGACAGTGTAGAGGGAACTTTACTCTGTATCTAACCCCGTGCTGTACCTTGTCCTGGGGAGTGTTTGATGGGGGGACAGTGTAGAGGGAGCTTACTCTGTATCTAACCCTGTGCTTGTTACCTGTCCTGGGAGGTTTGATGGGGACAGTGTAGAGGGAGCTTTACTCTGTATCTAACCCCGTGCTGTACCTGTCCTGGGAGTGTTTGATGGGGACAGTGTAGAGGGAGCTTTACTCTGTATTTTACCCCGTGCTGTACCTGTCCTGGGAGTGTTTGATGGGGACAGTGTAGAGGGAGCTTTACTCTGTATCTAACCCCGTGCTGTACCTGTCCTGGGAGTGTTTGATG
The DNA here is from genome assembly GCA_024679065.1 of Sphyrna mokarran. Classification (NCBI taxonomy): domain Eukaryota; kingdom Metazoa; phylum Chordata; class Chondrichthyes; order Carcharhiniformes; family Carcharhinidae; genus Sphyrna; species Sphyrna mokarran. The sequence goes on from JAGIQG010000002.1 coordinate 1,832,167, forward strand.
GGGACAGTGTAGAGGGAGCTTTACTCTGTATCTAACCCCGTGCTGTACCTGTCCTGGAAGTGTTTGATGGGGGGACAGTGTAGAGGGAGCTTTACTCTGTATCTAACCCCGTGCTGTACCTGTCCTGGGAGTGTTTGATGGGGACAGTGTAGAGGGAGCTTTACTCTGTATCTAACCCCGTGCTGTACCTGTCCTGGGAGTGTTTGATGGGGAAAGTGTAGAGGGAGCTTTACTCTGTATCTAACCCCGTGCTGTACCTGTCCTGGGAGTGTTTGATGGGGGACAGTGTAGAGGGAGCTTTACTCTGTATCTAACCCCGTGCTGTACCTGTCCTGGGAGTGTTTGATGGGGACAGTGTAGAGGGAGCTTTACTCTGTATCTAACCCCGTGCTGTACCTGTCCTGGGAGTGTTTGATGGGGGACAGTGTAGAGGGAGCTTTACTCTGTATCTAACCCCGTGCTGTACCTGTCCTGGGAGTGTTTGATGGGGACAGTGTAGAGGGAGCTTTACTCTGTATCTAACCCCGTGCTGTATCTGTCCTGGGAGTGTTTGATGGGGACAGTGTAGAGGGAGCTTTACTCTGTATCTAACCCCGTGCTGTACCTGTCCTGGGAGTGTTTGATGGGGACAGTGTAGAGGGAGCTTTACTCTGTATCTAACCCTGTGCTGTACCTGTCCTGGGAGTGTTTGATGGGGACAGTGTAGAGGGAGCTTTACTCTGTATCTAACCCCGTGCTGTACCTGTCCTGGGAGTGTTTGATGGGGGACAGTGTAGAGGAGCTTTACTCTGTATCTAACCCCGTGCTGTACCTGTCCTGGGAGTGTTTGATGGGGACAGTGTAGAGGGAGCTTTACTCTGTATCTAACCCTGTGCTGTACCTGTCCTGGGAGTGTTTGATGGGGGACAGTGTAGAGGGAGCTTTACTCTGTATCTAATCCCGTGCTGTACCTGTCCTGGGGAGTGTTGATGGGGACAGTGTAGAGGGAGCTTTACTCTGTATCTAACCCCGTGCTGCCCTGTCCTGGGAGTGTTTGATGGGGGACAGTGTAGAGGGAGCTTTACTCTGTATCTAACCCCGTGCTGTACCTGTCCTGGGAGTGTTTGATGGGGGACAGTGTAGAGGGAGCTTTACTCTGTATCTAACCCCGTGCTGTACCTGTCCTGGGAGTGTTTGATGGGGGACAGTGTAGAGGGAGCTTTACTCTGTATCTAACCCCGTGCTGTACCTGTCCTGGGAGTGTTTGATGGGGGACAGTGTAGAGGGAGCTTTACTCTGTATCTAACCCCGTGCTGTACCTGTCCTGGGAGTGTTTGATGGGGGGACAGTGTAGAGGGAGCTTTACTCTGTATCTAACCCCATGCTGTACCTGTCCTGGGAGTGTTTGATGGGGGACAGTGTAGAGGGAGCTTTACTCTGTATCTAACCCTGTGCTGTACCTGTCCTGGGAGTGTTTGATGGGGGACAGTGTAGAGGGAGCTTTACTCTGTATCTAACCCTGTGCTGTACCTGTCCTGGGAGTGTTTGATGGGGGACAGTGTAGAGGGAGCTTTACTCTGTATCTAACCCCGTGCTGTACCTGTCCTGGGAGTGTTTGATGGAGGGACAGTGTAGAGGGAGCTTTACTCTGTATCTAACCCCGTGCTGTACCTGTCCTGGGAGTGTTTGATGGGGGACAGTGTAGAGGGAGCTTTACTCTGTATCTAACCCCGTGCTGTACCTGTCCTGGGAGTGTTTGATGGGGGACAGTGTAGAGGGAGCTTTACTCTGTATCTAACCCCGAGCTGTACCTGTCCTGGGAGTGTTTGATATAGGCACTGTAGAGCGGAAAGAGGCCACTTGACTATCGAGCTTGCTCCAGCATTCAATAAAATCATAAAACCAAGTACTGTGGATACTGTTAATCTGAACTAAAAACATAAAATACTGCAGATGGCAGCATCTTAATAGCAGCAAGAGTGTGGGATAAAGCAGGAATATGACATAAAGATTGAGGATTAGCTCTGATCATACCGAATGTGGAGCAGACTGGAAGGGAAGAATGTCCTCCTCTTGTTCCCAGTTTCTATCATGGCTGACCTGACTGTGGCCCCATCTCCAGTTCCTTCCTCCCTCCTACTTGAACATTCAGGATGGAATTCTCTGGCCAAATTCTCTGGTCTAAAAACCAGAAATTCCCACCCAACTGTCGATGAGGTTTGATGTTCTCTGCAACCCATCCGCTAAAATTCCAACAGCAAGTGGGATGGGAGAAGCTGCTCTGAGAGTGTTTGAAGGGACACAGACAGTTTAATTCTCTATCTAATCACCCTGTTTGTATGCCTCTCCAATATTTGTGACCTTGTCCATTCTCTGTGGAAGGCAGCACTCTCTGGACTGCAGGAACAGATGTCGAAAGTTGAGAATGTTCATCGAGAAGCAGTAGTCACATTGGATTGTTTCAGTGTAACTGGCCGGATGAGAAATTCGCCGAGGGAACTCCAGGACACTCTCTCTGAATTGAAACACCTTTGTGAAATCGCCAGCCTCTACATGGAAATGTGAGTGTGACAATAAAAATTACCATTTGGCACATTGTACATCTTTGAAGGCGCTTTCCTAATAACTGCCTGCACTATTTCTGTAGCCCTGTAAATATCAGCTCTTAACGTAATTACCCAGTTCCCTTTGAAAGTTTCTCTTGAATCTGATTCCATTCCCTATTCAGGCAGCACCTTCCAGATCACAATAACTAACTGTGTAAAGTGTGTTTCCACATCTCCTTCTCTGATTCACCTTCAATCTCTGTCCCTTATGGAGAACACTGAGGTACAGGGTAGCAAACTGGAAAGTATCGAAGTAGATAGGGAGGATGTGCTAGATACTCTCGAGGGTTTGAAGTTGGATAAGTCCCCTGGGCCGGACGGGATTTACCCTAGGATTCTCTGGGAGGCAAGAGAGGAGATTGCAGAGCCTCTGGCTCTGATCTTCAGGTCGTCGTTGGTTACGGGTGTGGTTCCGGAGGACTGGAGGATAGCGAATGTGGTCCCGTTGTTCAAGAAGGGGAAGAGAGACCTTCCAGGGAATTATAGGCCAGTGAGTCTTACTTCTGTGGTGGGCAAAGTGTTGGAGAGAATAATTAGGGATAGGATTTATAGTTATTTAGAGAGTAATGAATTGATTGGAGATAGTCAGCATGGTTTTGTGAAGGGTAGGTCGTGCCTTACTAACCTCATTGAGTTTTTTGAAAAAGTGACTAAGGAGGTGGATGGGGGTAAGGCGGTTGATGTGGTATATATGGACTTTAGTAAGGCGTTTGATAAGGTGGCCCATGGAAGACTTCTGCAGAAAATGCAGATGTATGGGATAGAGGGTGATTTAGCTAATTGGGTTAGGAATTGGCTAGCAGATAGAAGACAGAGGGTGGTGGTTGATGGGAGATATTCATCGTGGAGTTCGGTGACAAGTGGTGTACCTCAGGGGTCTGTTTTGGGGCCCCTGCTGTTTGTAATTTTTATAAATGATCTGGATGAGGGTATTGAAGGATGGATTAGTAAATTTGCAGATGACACTAAAGTCGGTGGAGTGGTAGATAGTGAAGAGGGGTGTTATAGTTTGCAGAGGGACTTGGACAAGTTGCAGAGCTGGGCCGAGAGGTGGCAAATGGAGTTTAATGTGGAAAAGTGTGAGGTAATGCACTATGGCAGAAATAATAAATGTGTAGAGTATAGGGCAAATGGTAGGATTCTTAGTAGTCTAGATGAACAGAGGGATCTTGGTGTGTATGTGCATAGATCCCTGAAAGTAGGCAGTCAGGTCGAGAAGGTTGTTAGGAAGGCATATGGAGTCTTGGCTTTTATTGGTAGAGGGATTGAATTTCGGAGCCGCAACGTCATGTTGCAACTGTACAAAACTCTAGTGCGGCCGCACTTGGAGTATTGTGTGCAGTTCTGGTCCCCACATTATAAGAAAGATGTGGAGGCATTGGAGAGGGTACAGAGGAGGTTTACCAGGATGTTGCCTGGTATGGAGGGCAGGTCTTATGAGGAGAGGCTGAGGGATTTGAGGTTGTTTTCGTTAGAAAGGAGGCGGCTAAGAGGAGACCTTATTGAAACATATAAGATGATTAGAGGTTTAGATAGGGTGGACAGTGATAGCCTTTTTCCTAGGATGGAGAAAGCTAGCACGAGGGGACACAGCTTTAAATTAAGGGGTGATAGTTATAGGACGGATATCAGAGGTAGGTTCTTTACCCAAAGGGTGGTTCGGGAGTGGAATGCCCTGCCTGCAGCAGTTGTAGATGCGCCAAGTTTGGTGGCGTTTAAGAGGTTAGTTGATAAGTATATGGAAGAGAAGGGAATGGTTTAGTTTGGAGGGGCATTGCTTTTTATATTGGTCGGCGCAACATTGAAGGCCGAAGGGCCTGTTCTGTGCTGTAATGTTCTATATTCTCTATCCTTCCTGCACTCAGAACATTTTCACATCAAAAAACACTGCTGACTCTGAGCACCGAGGACAATAATCACGACCTCTCCACATTCACTGAATTCCTTGGAACTATTTGAGTGAATCCCTGGCACAGCTTCTCCTGGGGAAGGCTTCAGGATGTTTTCCTGGAGCCAGACTGGGTAAAGACAGCAGATAAGACATATCTGGACAAGTCCATGAATAGAATGGGAATAGAGGGATACGATCCCTGGAAGGGTAGGGGGTTTTAGTTCAGTCGGGGGCAGCATGGTCGGTGCAGGCTTGGAGGACTGAAGGGCCTGTTCCTGTGCTGTAATTTTCTCTGTTCTTTGTTATTTCTTTCCCAAAAGGATGTTATTGAATCCGAAAGGTTTTAATAACAATCAACAATGCTTTCATGGCCATTATTAGAATTTTAATTCCAGACTTTTATTGAATTCAACGGTGGAATTTGAAGCCGAGTCCCCAGAGCTTTCTCCTGGATCTCTGAATTACCAGGGGGGCAGTGACAATTACCACTACCTCCTTCCAAAACATACCAGTTCATACTTCTCACTATTACATTGCATTGACCACATATCTCCCCATTACCCTCCTCCACTAATCTGTTATTAACCTTCACATTATCAGCCCAAACTCTCTGCTGTATAAAAGTATTCTGTTATTACATAGAACATAGAACACTACAGCACAAACAGGCCCTTCAGCCCACAAATTGTGCCGATCATACCTATACCAACCAGGCCATAGAACTATCTGTAACTCACAATCCCATTAAATCCCATGTACTCATCCATAATGCCTTACTAACCCCAGCGAGTTTATAGTGAGGCGACCAGAACTGCACACAATACTCCAAGTGGGGTCTGACAAGGGTCTTATAAAGTTGCAGCATTATCTCCTGACTCCTAAACTCAATTCCTCGATTAATGAAGGCCAGGATTTTGATAAGGTGGCCCATGGAAGACTTCTGCAGAAAATGCAGATGTATGGGATAGAGGGTGATTTAGCTAATTGGGTTAGGAATTGGCTAGCAGATAGAAGACAGAGGGTGGTGGTTGATGGGAGATATTCATCGTGGAGTTCGGTGACAAGTGGTGTACCTCAGGGGTCTGTTTTGGGGCCCCTGCTGTTTGTAATTTTTATAAATGATCTGGATGAGGGTATTGAAGGATGGATTAGTAAATTTGCAGATGACACTAAAGTCGGTGGAGTGGTAGATAGTGAAGAGGGGTGTTATAGTTTGCAGAGAGACTTGGACAAGTTGCAGAGCTGGGCCGAGAGGTGGCAAATGGAGTTTAATGTGGAAAAGTGTGAGGTAATGCACTATGGCAGGAATAATAAATGTGTAGAGTATAGGGCTAATGGTAGGATTCTTAATAGTGTTGATGAACAGAGGGATCTTGGTGTGTATGTGCATAGATCCCTGAAAGTAGGCAGTCAAGTCGATAAGGTTGTTAAGAAGGCATATGGAGTCTTAGCTTTTATTGGTAGGGGGATTGAATTTCGGAGCCGCAACGTCATGTTGCAACTGTACAAAACTCTAGTGCGGCCGCACTTGGAGTATTGTGTGCAGTTCTGGTCCCCACATTATAAGAAAGATGTGGAGGCATTGGAGAGGGTACAGAGGAGGTTTACCAGGATGTTGCCTGGTATGGAGGGCAGGTCCTATGAAGAGAGGTTGAAGGATTTGAGGTTGTTTTCGTTAGAAAGGAGGCGGCTAAGAGGGGATCTTATTGAAACATATAAGATGATTAGAGGTTTAGATAGGGTGGACAGTGATAGCCTTTTTCCTAGGATGGAGAAAGCTAGCACGAGGGGACACAGCTTTAAATTAAGGGTGATAGTTATAGGACGGATATCAGAGGTAGGTTCTTTACCCAAAGGGTGGTTCGGGAGTGGAATGCCCTGCCTGCAGCAGTTGTAGATGCGCCAAGTTTGGTGGCGTTTAAGAGGTTAGTTGATAAGTATATGGAAGAGAAGGGAATGGTTTAGTTTGGAGGGGCATTGCTTTTTATATTGGTCGGCCCAACATCGAAGGTCGAAGGGCCTGTTCTGTTCTGTAATGTTCTAGGACACCGTACGCCTTCTTGACCACATTCTCCACTTGCGGGGCCGATTTAAGAGATCTATGGACCCAGACCCCAAGATCCTTCTGCTCCTCAACACTGCCAAGACTCCTACCCTTGACATTATACTGCTTCATCCCATTAGTCCTGCTAAAATGGACCACCACACATTTATCTGCGTTGAAGTCCATCTGCCACTTCTCCACCCAGTCTTGCATCCTATCTATGTCTCGCTGCAACTTCAGACATCCCCCCAGACTATCCACAACACCACCAACCTACGTATCGTCAGCGAACGTACTAACCCATCCCTCCACTTCCTCATCCAGGTCATTTATGAAAATGACAAACAGCAAGGGTCCTAGAACAGATCCCTGGGGCACTCCACTGGTGACCGACCTCCATGCAGATAAAGAGCCATCCACAACTATTCCCTGCATTCTGCCGGCAAGACAGTTCTGGATCCACAAGGCCAAAGCCCCTTGGATGCCATGCCCTCTTACCTTCTCAAGAAGTCTCGCATAGGGGACCGTATCAAACGCCTTGCTGAAATCCATGTAAACCACGTCCATTGCTCTTCCTTCATCAATGTGTTCAATCACATTTTCGAGTAATTCAACTAGGTTCATAAGGCACGATCTGCCCTTAACAAAGCCATGTTGACTATTTCTGATCATAGTGAACTTCTCTAAATGCTCATAAATCCTATCTCTCAGAATCCTCTCCATCAACTTACCGAATCACTGGTCGGTAATTTCCAGGACTATCCCTATTCCCCTTCTTGAAAATAGGAACCACATCCGCAATCCTCCAATCTTCTGGAACCTCTCCCGTCTCCATCGATGACGCAAAGATCATCACCAGGGGCTCTGCAATCACTTCCCTCAACTCCCACAATAACCTGGGGTACATCCCATCCGGACCTGGCAACTTGGAATTTAACAGTTCCAACACCTCCTCTTTCTTAATGTCCACATACTCAATCTTTGCAGTTTGCTGCATTCCTGTAGTACAACCCCCCAGATCACTCTCCACCGTGAATACTGAGGCAAAGTACTTGTTAAGCACCTCTGCCATTTCTTCCGGATTCACACAGATTTTCCCCCTTCACCTTTTATAGGCCCTATCCCTTCTCTTCTCATCCTTTTACTTTTCACATATTTATAGAATGCCTTGGGATTCTCCTTAATCCTACCTGCCAAAGCCTTCTCGTGACCGCTTCTGGCTCTTCTAATTTCCTTTTTAAGCTCCCTTCTACAAGTCTTATACTCCTCTAAATCCTTAACATCCTCTAGCTCCCTGAACGTATTGTACAACGTTCTTTTCTTCCTAACTAGGTTCATCACAACCTTTGTGCACCACGATTCTCTCGACCTACCAAAACCTCCTTGTCTCACTGGAACATTGTCATGCAGAGCTCCAGACAAACATTCCTTGAAAATCAGCCACCTTCCTTCAGTACTTTTCCCCAAGAACACCTCCTTCCAGTTTAGAACATAGAACATTACAGCACAGGACAGGCCCTTCGGCCTTCGATGTTGCGCCGACCAATATAAAAAGCAATGCCCCTCCAAACTAAACCATTCCCTTCTCTTCCATATACTTATCAACTAACCTCTTAAACGCCACCAAACTTGGCGCATCTACAACTGCTGCAGGCAGGGCATTCCACTCCCGAACCACCCTTTGGGTAAAGAACCTACCTCTGATATCCGTCCTATAACTATACCCCTTAATTTAAAGCTGTGTCCCCTCGTGCTAGCTTTCTCCATCCTAGGAAAAAGGCTATCACTGTCCACCCTATCTAAACCTCTAATCATCTTATATGTTTCGATTAGGTCCCCTCTTAGCCGCCTCCTTTCTAACGAAAACAACCTCAAATCCCTCAGCCTCTCTTCATAAGACCTGCCCTCCATACCAGGCAACATCCTGGTAAACCTCCTCTGTACCCTCTCCAATGCCTCCACATCTTTCTTATAATGCGGGGACCAGAACTGCACACAATATTCCAAGTGCGGCCGCACTAGAGTTTTGTACAGTTGCAACATGACGTTGCGGCTCCGAAATTCAATCCCCTTACCAATAAAAGCTAACTACCAATAAAAGTTTACTCTTCCAATTTCCTGCCTAATGATTCCATATTTCCCCCTACTCCAGATAAACACCTTCCTATCCTGCCTGATCCTATCTCTTTCCAATGCTATCGTGAAGGAGATAGAATTATGATCACCATTCCCGACTGCTCTCCTACCGAGAGATCCACCACCTGTCCTGGTTCATTAGCCAGCACCAGGTCAAGTACAGCCTCTCCTCTCGTAGGCTTATCCACGTGCTGTGTCAGGAAACCCTCCCGAACACACCTAACAAACTCCTCACCATCCGAACCCCTTACCCAGGGGACATTCCAGTCGATGTTTGGGAAATTAAAGTCTCCCATCACGACAATTCTGTTATAGAACATAGAACATTACAGCACAGAACAGGCCCTTCGGCCTTCGATGTTGCGCCGACCAATATAAAAAGCAATGCCCCTCCAAACTAAATAGGCAGTCAAGTGGATAAAGTTGTTAAGAAGGCATATGGAGTCTTAGCTTTTATTGGTAGGGGGATTGAATTTAGGAGCCGCAGCATCATGTTGCAGCTGTACAAAACTCTAGTGCGGCCGCACTTGGAGTATTGTGTGCAGTTCTGGTCGCCGCATTATAAGAAAGATGTGGAGGCATTGGAGAGGGTACAGAGGAGGTTTACCAGGATGTTGCCTGGTATGGAGGGCAGGTCTTATGAGGAGAGGTTGAAGATTTGAGGTTGTTTTCGTTAGAAAGGAGGCGGCTAAGAGGGGATCTTATTGAAGCATATAAGATGATTAGAGGTTTAGATAGGGTGGACAGTGATAGCCTTTTTCCTAGGATGGAGAAAGCTAGCACGAGGGGACACAGCTTTAAATTAAGGGGTATGAGTTATAGGACGGATATCAGAGGTAGGTTCTTTACTCAAAGAGTGATTAGGGAGTGGAATGCCCTGCCTGCAGCTGTTGTAGATGCGCCAAGTTTGGTGGCGTTTAAGAGGTTAATTGATAAGTATATGGAAGAGAAGGGAATGGTTTAGTTTGGAGGGGCATTGCTTTTTATTTTGGTCGGCACAACATCGAAGGCCGAAGGGCCTGTTCTGTGCTGTATTGTTCTATGTTCTATAAACCATTCCTTTCTCTTCCATATACTTATCAACTAACCTCTTAAACGCCACCAAACTTGGCGCATCTACAACTGCTGCAGGCAGGGCATTCCACTCCCGAACCACCCTTTGGGTAAAGAACCTACCTCTGATATCCGTCCTATAACTATCACCCCTTAATTTAAAGCTGTGTCCCCTCGTGCTAGCTTTCTCCATCCTAGGAAAAGGCTATCACTGTCCACCCTATCTAAACCTCTAATCATCTTATATGTTTCGATAAGGTCCCCTCTTAGCCGCCTCCTTTCTAACGAAAACAACCTCAAATCCCTCAGCCTCTCTTCATAAGACCTGCCCTCCATACCAGGCAACATCCTGGTAAACCTCCTCTGTACCCTCTCCAATGCCTCCACATCTTTCTTATAATGCGGGGACCAGAACTGCACACAATACTCCAAGTGCGGCCGCACTAGAGTTTTGTACAGTTGCAACATGACGTTGCGGCTCCGAAATTCAATCCCTCTACCAATAAAAGCCAAGACTCCATATGCCTTCCTAACAACCTTCTCGACCTGACTGCCTACTTTCAGGGATCTATGCACATACACACCAAGATCCCTCTGTTCATCTAGACTACTAAGAATCCTACCATTTGCCCTATACTCTACACATTTATTATTTCTGCCATAGTGCATTACCTCACACTTTTCCACATTAAACTCCATTTGCCACCTCTCGGCCCAGCTCTGCAACTTGTCCAAGTCACTCTGTAAACTATAACACCCCTCTTCACTATCTACCACTCCACCGACTTTAGTGTCATCTGCAAATTTACTGATCCATCCCTCAATACCCTCATCCAGATCATTTATAAAAATTACAAACAGCAGGGGCCCCAAAACAGACCCCTGAGGTACACCACTTGTCACCGAACTCCACGATGAATATCTCCCATCAACCACCACCCTCTGTCTTCTATCTGCTAGCCAATTCCTAACCCAATTAGCTAAATCACCCTCTATCCCATACATCTGCATTTTCTGCAGAAGTCTTCCATGGGCCACCTTATCAAACGCCTTACTAAAGTCCATATATACCACATCAACCGCCTTACCCCCATCCACCTCTTTAGTCACTTTTTCAAAAAACTCAATGAGGTTAGTAAGGCACGACCTACCCTTCACAAAACCATGCTGACTATCTCCAATCAATTCATTACTCTCTAAATAACTATAAATCCTATCCCTAATTATTCTCTCCAATACTTTGCCCACCACAGAAGTAAGACTCACTGGCCTATAATTCCCTGGAAGGTCTCTCTTCCCCTTCTTGAACAACGGGACCACATTCGCTATCCTCCAGTCCTCCGGAACCACACCCGTAACCAACAACGACCTGAAGATCAGAGCCAGAGGCTCTGCAATCTCCTCTCTTGCCTCCCAGAGAATCCTAGGGTAAATCCCGTCCGGCCCAGGGGACTTATCCAACTTCCCAACAATGTTATTTCTACATCTCTCTCGGATCTGTTTCCCTATCTGCACCTCAACATCCCTGTCACTATTGGGCAGCCTATAAAAAAACACCCAGCAAAGTTTTCGACCCCTTGCTGTTCCTAACTTACACCCACAAGACTCCATAGACAGTCCCTCCACGGCATCCTCCTTCTTGACAGCTGTGACACTGTCCCTGATCAACAGTGCCACTCCCCCACCTCTTCTACCTCTCTCCCTGTCCTTCCTGAAGCATCTGAATCCTGGTATCTGTAGTACCCAGTCCTGTCCCTGAGACATCCAAGTCTCTGTAATGGCCACTATATCACATTCCCAAGCAGCAATCCAGGCCCTGAGCTCATCCACTTTATTCACTACACACCTGGCGTTAAAATAGACACACCTCAGACCCTTAGTCTGGGTGCTTCCCTTCTCCACGACCAGCCTAACCTCCCTCTCAATGTCTATAATCCTTCTCTATTTGGGAGCTAACCTCTTCGCTCTCCGTCACCTCACCTTGATTCCTTCTAACTTTCTAATTTTCCAACCTTTCTTATTTAAAAGGCCCCCCAGTAGTCCTAGCCAACCTTCCCACCAAGATATTGGTCCCCGTGGGATTCAAGTGCCAGCCGTCTTTATTGTACAGGTCACACCTGCCCCTAAAGAGGTCCCAATGATCCTGAAACCGGAACCCCTGCCCCCTACTCCAGTCCCTCAGCCATGCATTCATCCTCCACCTCATTCTATTTCTGCTCTCACTCTCCCACGCTGCAGACAGCATCCTGAGATTATTACCTTTGCATTCCTCTTTCTCAGCTGTCTACCTAATTCCCTATAATTCCTTTTCATGACCCCTTCCCTCTCCCTGCCTACGTCAGCAGTACCTGTATAGACCATAACCTCCGGCTCCTCACTCCTCCCTTTCAGGATGTCTAGGACGCGTCCAGAGACATCCCGGATCCCAGCTCCAGAGAGGCAAACCACCGTCTGCGACTCCCGTCTATGTCCGCAAAACCGCCTGTCTGACCCCCTCACAATGGAGTCCCCTATTAACACTGCCTTTCTCCTCTTTTCCTTACTTTTATGAAGTACTGGGTCGGGCTCGGCTCCAGAGACCCAACCACCGCTGCCTCCCCCAGGTAAGCTGCTGCCCCCCCCCCCCCCCCCACCACACACACACACACACGAGTACTTATTATGAAGGGGGACATCCACCAGCGTGCTCTCCATCACACGAGCTTTCCCCTTCCTAACAGGTACCCACTTGCCTTCCTCCCATTGCCCCGGTATGATCACTTGCCGGTAGTTCCTGTCAATTGCCTCCTCATTCTCTCTAATGAGACAAAGGTCCTCGAGCTGCAATTCCAGTTGCTTAACCCGGTCCCTTAGGAACCGCAGCTCCACACACCCAGCACAGATATGGACGTCTGAGAGATCAGAATCCTCCAGGACCTCCCACATATTGCACTGGCTACAATATACTGACCTCACAGTCATAATTACCTCTTTTCAGAAATACAGGAGAGAAAAAGGTAATTAAAAAAACTTATAAACTTACCCTGCCTCACCCTTTTGCTTCAGCCCTGAGAGCCAAAACCCTTACAGCTCACCAAACAAAAACAAACTGACCTGCTCTTAATCTATTGGTTAAAAAGAACAGGAGCATTAAATAGAGACAGGAAACACTGGGCAATGGCTTTTCAGAATTGGGAGGGAGTTCCAGGATTCTGACCCAGCGACAGTGAAGGAGCGGCCGATATATTTCCAAGTCAGGATAGTGAATGACTCGGAGGGGAATCTCCAGGTGGGGATATTCCCAGGTATCTGCTGCCCTTTTCCTTCTAGTTGGAAGTGGTGGTGGGTTTGGAAGGTGCTGCCTAAGGAGCCTTGGTGAGTTGCTGCAGTGCATCTTAAAACATAGAACATTACAGCACAGAACAGGCCCTTCGGCCTTTGATGTTGCGCCGACCAATATAAAAAGCAATGCCCCTCCAAACTAAACCGTTTCCTTCTCTTCCATATACTTATCAATTAACCTCTTAAACGCCACCAAACGTGGCGCATCTACAACTGCTGCAGGCAGGGCATTCCACTCCCGAACCATCCTTTGTGTACCATCTTGTAGATGGTACACACGCCTGTCACTGTGTGTTGGTGGTGGAGGCAGTGGATGGTTGTGGATGGGGTGCCAATCAAGCAGGGCTGCTTTATCCTGGATGGTGTGGAGCTTCTACATAGAACATAGAACATTTCAGCGCAGTACAGGCCCTTCGGCCCTCGATGTTGCGCCGGCCAGCGGACCCTCTAACCTAAACTATTCCAATATCATCCATATGCCTATCCACCGAACATTTGAATGCCCACAAAGTAGGCGAGTCCACAACTGCTGCAGGCAGGGCATTCCACGCCCTCACCACCCTCTGTGTAAAGAACCTGCCTCTGACATCCGTCCTATAACTACCACCTCTTAATTTAAAGTTATGTCCCCTCGTGTTGGTCATCACCATCCGAGGAAAAAGGCTCTCACTATCCACCCTATCCAGTCCTTTGATCATCTTATATGCCTCAATTAGGTCACCGCGTAACCTTCTTCTCTCTAATGAAAATAACCTCAGGTCCCTCAGCCTTTCCTCATAAGGCCTTCCCACCATACCAGGCAACATCCTGGTAAACCTCCTCTGCACCCTTTCCAATGCTTCCACATCTTTCTTATAATGCGGCGACCAGAACTGTACGCAATACTCCAAGTGCGGCCGCACCAGAGTTTTGTACAGTTGTAACATAACCTCACGGCTCCTAAATTCAATCCCTCTACCAATAAAAGCTAACACACCGTATGCCTTCTTAACAACTTTATCAACCTGGGTGCCAACTTTCAAAGAGCTATGTACTTGTACCCCAAGATCCCTCTGCTCGACAACACTATTAAGGGTCCTTCCATTAGCCCTATATTTCATATGCCTGTTATTCCTACCAAAGTGAATCACCTCACACTTATCCGTATTGAATTCCATTTGCCACCTCACGGCCCAGCTCTGCAACCTATCTATGTCCCTCTGCAAACTGTAACATCCATCCTCGCTGTCTACAACTCCCCCCACTTTGGTATCGTCAGCAAATTTACTAATCCAACCCTCTACACCCTCATCTAGGTCATTTATAAAAATGACAAACAGCAGTGGCCCTAAAACAGATCCTTGAGGTACACCACTTGTAACTGCACTCCAGGTTGAATATTTCCCATCAACCACCACCCTCTGTCTTCTATCAGCTAGCCATGTTGGAATGTTGAAGCTGCATCCATCCAGGCAAGTGGGGAGTATTCCATCACACTGCTGACTTGTACCTTGTAGACGGTGGACAGATTTTGGGGAGTCAGGAGGTGAGTTTGTCACTGCAACATTCCCAGCCTCTGATCTGCTCTGGTAGCCACAATATTTATACGGCTATGCTCACTGATAATTCCCAGGATAGTGACAATGGGGATTCAGTGATGATAACACCATTGAATATTATGGAATAATGGTTAGATTTTTGATGTTGGTGATCAGTGTCTGGTATTTGTGTGGTGTGAATGTTATCTTCCACTTATCAACCCAAGCCTGGATCTTGCTGCGTTTAGACCCAGGTTGTTTTGGTATTGAGGAGTGGCGAACGTTCTAATGGATGGAAGGTTATTGATGAAGCAGCAGAAGATGGTTGTGTTGCTGAGCCAGTCTTGGTGATGGACACTGAATTCCCCACCCAGAGCACATCCTGGACCCACCACCCTCAATGCTTCCTCCAAATGGTATCATCAGCTGATGTCCCGGGAGAGGGGAGGTTGCGGGTGGGGGTGTGTGGGGTGATGGGGGTGGATGTGGGTTGGGTGTGGGTGGGGCAGGGGGTGTGGGTGGTGGCTGGGTGGGTGATTGAGGGTGGGGTGTGGGTGGGACAGCGGCAGGTCTGTGAGTGACCCTCACCCTGGGCCGGTCTGGGAGTGATCCTCACCCTCTGTTGGTCTCTCTTTCTCAGGTTTAACCTTATCCAGGTCGCTGTGAACAACTTGTTTCGAATCTGCAAATTACTCCAAGAAGGTGAGCAGCTGCTGCTGGAAATCAAGAAGAAGGTCCTCACCAACCTCGCAGAGACTGAGAGACACAGAGAACTACTGCAGGTATGGCTCAGACACACTAATCTACCTACACTCTGCAACACACTGACAAACACACACACACACACACACACACACATGCACTAATCTACATTGTGGTCTTGTCAGACCACACTTGGAGTACTGTGTGCAGTTCTGGTCGCCTCACTATAGGAAGGACGTGGAAGCTATTGAAAGGGTGCAGAGGAGATTTACAAGGATGTTGCCTGGATTGGGAGGCATGCCTTATGAAGACAGGTTGAGGGAGCTGGGACTGTTCTCCCTGGAGAGACGAAGGTTGAGAGGCGACCTGATAGAGGTTTACAAGATGTTGAGAGGAATAGATAGGGTGGACTCTCAAAGACTATTTCCCAGGGCTGAAATGGTCGCGACGAGAGGGCACAGATTTAAGGTGCAGGGAAGCAAGTACAGAGGGGATGCTAGGGGAAAGTTTTTCACTCAGAGGGTGGTGAGTGAATGGAATCGGCTGCCGTCGGTGGTGATCGAGGCGAACCCGCTGGGGTCTTTTAAAAGACTTCTGGATGAGTATATGGGATCCAATGGGATTGGGGGTTATATATAGGTCTATGGCTGGGTAGGTTTTGATGTGTTCGGCACAACTTGTGGGCCGAAGGGCCTGTTTGTGCTGTAGTGTTCTATGTTCTACATATACTGTGATACACACACTCTCTCAACCATTCAGACACACACAGATATACATAGAACCATACAGTGCACAAGAGGCCCTTCAGCTGATTGTGTCTACACTGACATGTGAGAAACACCTGAATTCCCATCTAATCCTATTTCCCAGCACTTGGTCCATAGCCCTGAATGTGATGATGTGCCAAGTGATCATCTGGGAGGCAGCACGTCTCCCGAAAGCCCACATATGCACAAAGTGTTTGCATTGCAACGATTGAGGGCTCGGGTGAGGCAGTTGGAGCTGAGACTGGAGGATATGTTTATAGTCAGAGAGAACGAGGGGCTAATGAACAGGGACCACAGGCCAGAAGGGACCCCTGGGCCTATGAGGAGGGATGGGTGGGTAACAGATAGGAAGATGAAAAAGAAAAGGAGTCACGGCACTAAGATCACCCCAGAGGAGGCATCCCAGAACATCAAGGGGAGGGCAACAGCTGAGGTAGAGAGTGCAAGGGAGGAGGATCAGAATGCCCCAGAGGACGGTAGGAGTGAGGGATGTGAGATAGTTATGGGGGATGAGAAGGTCAAGGGGATCGACAGGCGGTTCTGTGGGCAAAAGCGGGACTCCAGGATGGTAGTCTGCCTCCCTGGAGCGGGGGTCCAGGATGTTACGGAGAGGGTAGAGGGAATTTTGAAGGATGGAGGAGCTAAGGCTGATGTAATAGTCCACGTAGGAGAGAAGGATGTAGGAACAAAGTGCAGGGGGGACATACGTAGGCAGTTCAGGGAGTTGGGGGCCCGGCTGAAGTGTAGGGCCTCCAGGGTGGCATTCTCTGGTCTGCTGCCGATGCCTGGGAACATAGAACATTACAGCACAGAACAGGCCCTTCGGCCTTCGATGTTGCGCCGACCAATATAAAAAGCAATGCCCCTCCAAACTAAACCATTCCCTTCTCTTCCATATACTTATCAACTAACCTCTTAAACGCCACCAAACTTGGCGCATCTACAACTGCTGCAGGCAGGGCATTCCACTCCCTAATCACTCTTTGAGTAAAGAACCTACCTCTGATATCCGTCCTATAACTCATACCCCTTAATTTAAAGCTGTGTCCCCTCGTGCTAGCTTTCTCCATCCTAGGAAAAAGGCTATCACTGTCCACCCTATCTAAACCTCTAATCATCTTATATGCTTCAATAAGATCCCCTCTTAGCCGCCTCCTTTCTAACGAAAACAACCTCAAATCCTTCAGCCTCTCTTCATAGACCTGCCCTCCATACCAGGCAACATCCTGGTAAACCTCCTCTGTACCCTCTCCAATGCCTCCACATCTTTCTTATAATGTGGGGACCAGAACTGCACACAATACTCCAAGTGCGGCCGCACTAGAGTTTTGTACAGTTGCAACATGACGTTGCGGCTCCGAAATTCAATCCCCCTACCAATAAAAGCTAAGACTCCATATGCCTTCTTAACAACCTTATCGACTTGACTGCCTACTTTCAGGGATCTATGCACATATACACCAAGATCCCTCTGTTCATCAACACTATTAAGAATCCTACCATTAGCCCTATACTCTACACATTTATTATTCCTGCCAAAGTGCATTACCTCACACTTTTCCACATTAAACTCCATTTGCCACCTCTCGGCCCAGCTCTGCAACTTGTCCAAGTCTCTCTGCAAACTATAACACCCCTCTTCACTATCTACCACTCCACCGACTTTAGTGTCATCTGCAAATTTACTAATCCATCCTTCAATACCCTCATCCAGATCATTTATAAAAATTACAAACAGCAGGGGCCCCAAAACAGACCCCTGAGGTACGCCACTTGTCACCGAACTCCAAGATGAATATCTCCCATCAACCACCACCCTCTGTCTTCTATCTGCTAGCCAATTCCTAATCCAATTAGCTAAATCACCCTCTATCCCATACATCTGCATTTTCTGCAGAAGTCTTCCATGGGCCACCTTATCAAACGCCTTACTAAAGTTCCATATATACCACATCAACCGCCTTACCCCCATCCACCTCTTTGGTCACTTTTTCAAAAAACTCAATGAGGTTAGTAAGGTACGACCTACCCTTCACAAAACCATGCTGACTATCCCCAATCAATTCATTTCTCTCTAAATAACTATAAATCCTATCCCTAATAATTCTCTCCAATACTTTGCCCACAACAGAAGTAAGACTCACTGGCCTATAATTCCCTGGAAGGTCTCTCTTCCCCTTCTTGAACAACGGGACCACATTCGCTATCCTCCAGTCCTCCGGAACCACACCCGTAACCAACGACGACCTGAAGATCAGAGCCAGAGGCTCTGCAATCGCCTCTCTTGCCTCCCAGAGAATCCTAGGGTAAATCCCGTCTGGCCCAGGGGACTTATCCAACTTCAAACCCTCGAGAATATCTAGCACATCCTCCCTATCTACTTCAATACTTTCCAGTTTGCTACCCTGTACCTAGTGTTCTCCATAACTACATTTACATCACCCTGCGTGAATACCGAAGAAATATTTATTCAGTGCCTCTCCAATCTCTTCAGGCTCCACGCACAACTTCCCACTGCTGTCTATGACTGGCCCTAATCTTGTCCTAACCAATCTTCTATTCTTAACATATCTAAAGAAAGCTTTAGTATTCTCCTTAATCCTATCAGCCAAAGTCTTCTCGTGTCCTCTCTTAGCTCTCCTCAATTCACTCTTTAGCTCCCTCCTGGCTAATCTATAGCTATCCATTGCACTAACCGAGCCTTCAAGCCTCATCCTGACATAAGCCTCCTTTTTCCTTTTAACCAGCAAATCAATCTTTTTCGTACACCAAGGTTCTCTTACTCGACCATTTCCTCCTTGCCTGACAGGGACATACTTATCAAGGACTCGCAGCAGCTGCTCCTTGAATAAGCTCCACATTCCAGATGTTCCCAGTCCCTGTAGTTTCCTAGTCCAATCTATGCACCCTAATTCTCTCCTGATGGCCTCATAATTATCCTTCCCCCAGCTATAACTACTGCCCCCAGCTTCATGCCTATCCCTATCCATCAGTAAGGTGAACGTAACCAAATTGTGGTCACTATCACCAAAATGTTCACTAACTTCCAAGCCTAACGCCTGGTCTGGCTCATTGCCCAGCACCAAATCCAATGTAGCCTCACCTCCAGTTGGCCTATCACACTCACTGACACTCACACTGACACTCACACACTGACAATATCACACACACACAGACAATCACACACACACACACACTGACAATCACGCACACACACTGACACTCAATCTCGCGCGCGCGGGCACTGGCGCGCGCATGGGCACTCACACACTTTCACACTTTCACACTCTCACACTCTCACTCTCACACTCTCACTCTCGCACACTCGCACTCTCTCACTCACTCTCACACTCACACTCTCACACTCACTCTCTCACTCTCGCACTCGCACTCTCTCACTCTCTCACTCTCTCACTCTCTCACTCTCTCACTCTCTCACTCTCTCACACTCTCACACTCTCACACTCTCTCACTCTCTCACTCCTCACTCACTCTCTCCCACTCTCCTCTCTCACTCTCACACTCTCACACTCTCACACTCTCACTCTCTCACTCTCTCACTCTCTCACTCACTCTCTCACTCTCTCACTCTCTCACTCACTCACTCTCTCACTCACTCTCTCACTCTCTCACTCACTCACTCACTCTCTCACACTCTCACTCACTCACTCACTCTCTCACTCTCTCACTCTCTCACTCTCTCACTCCTCTCACTCTCACTCTCACTCTCACTCTACACCTCACTACACTCTCACTCTGACACTCTCACTCTCACACTCTCACACTCACTCTCTCACTCTCGCACTCGCACTCTCGCACTCTCGCACTCTCTCACTCTCTCACTCACTCTCATTCTCTCTCACTCTCACTCTGACACTCTCACTCTGACACTCTCACTCTGACACTCTCACTCTGACACTCTCACTCTGACACTCTCACTCTGACACTCTCACTCTCACACTCTCACTCTCACACTCTCACTCTCACACTCTCACTCTCACACTCTCACTCTCACACTCTCACACTCTCACTCTCACACTCTCACTCTCACACTCTCACTCTCACACTCTCACACTCTCACTCTCACACTCTCACTCTCACACTCTCACTCTCACACTCTCACTCTCACACTCTCACTCTCACACTCTCACTCTCACACTCTCACTCTCACACTCTCACTCTCACACTCTCACTCTCACACTCCACCTCACTCTCACACTCTCACTCTCACTCTCACACTCACCTCTCACTCTCACACTCTCACTCTCACACTCTCACTCTCACACTCTCACTCCACTCTCACTCTCACACTCTCACTCTCACACTCTCACTCTCACTCTCACACTCTCACTCTCACACTCTGACACTTCACTCTCACTCTCACTCTCAACTCTCACTCTCACACTCTCACTCTCCTCACTCTCACACTCTCACTCTCACACTCTCACTCTCACACTCTCACTCTCACACTCTCACTCTCACACTCTCACTCTCACACTCTCACTCTCTCACACTCTCACAGTCTCACTCTCACACTCTCACAGTCTCACTCTCACTCTCTCACTCTCACACTCACATTCTCACTCTCTCACTCTCTGACGCTCTCTCACTCTCTGACGCTCTCTCCCTCTCCCGCTCTCTCCCTCTCCCGCTCTCTCCCTCTCCCGCTCTCTCCCTCTCCCGCTCTCTCCCTCTCCCGCTCTCTCCCTCTCCCGCTCTCTCCCTCTCCCGCTCTCTCCCTCTCCCGCTCTCTCCCTCCCTCCCGCTCTCTCCCTCCCTCCCGCTCTCTCCCTCTCTGTCTGTCTCTCTGTCTCTCTCTCTCTCTCTCCCGCTCTCTCCCTCTCCCCTCTCTCCCTCTCCCGCTCTCTCCCTCTCCCGCTCTCTCCCTCTCCAGCTCTCTCCCTCTCCCGCTCTCTTCCCCTCCCCGCTCTCTCCCTCTCCCGCTCTCTCCCTCTCCCTCCCTCTCCCGCTCTCTCCCTCTCCCGCTCCCTCCTCTCCGCTCTCTCCTCTCCCGCTCTCTCCCTCCTCCCGCTCTCTCCCTCTCCCGCTCTCTCCCTCTCTCCTCTCTCTCTCCTCTCCGCTCTCTCCCTCTCCCGCCCCTCTCCTCTCCCCTCTCTCCCTCTCTCTCTCCCGCTCTCTCCCTCTCCTCCCGCTCTCTCCTCTCCCGCTCTCTCCCTCTCCCGCTTCTCTCCCTCTCCCGCTCTCTCCCTCTCCCGCTCTCTCTCTCCCTCTCCCTCTCTCTCTTCTCCTCTCACCGCTCTCCTCTCCTCCCGCTCTCTCTCTCCCTCTCCCGCTCTCTCCGCTCCCTCTCCCGCTCTCTCGCTCCCTCTCCCGCTCTCTCGCTCCCTCTCCCGCTCTCTCGCTCCCTCTTCTCCGCTCTCTCGCTCCCTCTCCCGCTCTCTCGCTCCCTCTCCCGCTCTCTCGCTCCTCTCCCGCTCTCCGCTCCCTCTCCCGCTCTCCGCCTCCCTCTCCCCGCTCTCTCCGCTCCCTCTCCCCGCTCTCTCGTCTCCCTCTCTCCTCTCTCGCTCTCTCTCTCTCTCCCGCTCTCTCTCTCCCTCTCCTCTCCCGCTCTTCCCTCCCTCTCCCGCTCTCTCCCTCCCTCTCCCGCTCTCTCCCTCCCTCTCCGCTCTCTCCCTCCCTCTCCCTCCCTCTCCCGCTCTCTCCCTCCCTCTCCCGCTCTCTCACACTCTCGCTGACACTCTCACTCTCACTCTCTCACGCTCGCGCACCCTGTCGCTCGCGCACCCTGTCGCTCGCGCACCCTGTCGCTCGCTCTCACACGGACACTGACACCCGCACACACACGCTGCCATGCACACATGCTGACTCATATGCAGAAGCATACGACAACACACACACACACACACACACACACGCACTGACACACAGCAGCATAGAACACACGTGAATGAGAAGCCACCCTAATTTCTCCCTCTGATTCTTAAACACAGGCTCCATTTGGATAAGCAACTGGCTTGGTAATAGGAGACAGAGAGTAATAGTGGAAGGGTGTTTTTCTAACTGGAGGTCGGTCATTAGTGGTGTGCCGCAGGGCTCGGTACTGGGACCTCTT
The DNA here is from genome assembly GCA_024679065.1 of Sphyrna mokarran. Lineage (NCBI taxonomy): Eukaryota > Metazoa > Chordata > Chondrichthyes > Carcharhiniformes > Carcharhinidae > Sphyrna > Sphyrna mokarran. Next base: position 1,854,256 of record JAGIQG010000002.1, read on the forward strand.
CTATTCGTAATATATATAAATGACTTGGAAGAGGGAGTAAGTGGAGTGATCAGCAAGTTTGCAGACGATACAAAGATGGCTGGACTTGCGGATAGTGAGGAGCATTGTCAGGCGATACAGCAGGACATAGATAGGCTGGTAGCTTGGGCAGACAGATGGCAGATGGAATTCAATCCTGATAAATGTGAGGTGATGCATTTCGGGAGAAAGAATGTAGGAGGGAGGTATATGATAAAGGGTAGACCTATTAAGAGTATAGAAACGCAGAGGGACCTGGGGGTGCAGGTGAACAAGTCTCTGAAGGTGGCAGAGCAAGTGGAGAAGGTTGTGAAGAAAGCATATAGTATGTTAGCCTTTATAGGAAGGGGTATAGAGTACAAGAGCTGGTCTTTAATGTTGCAGTTGTATAAAACGTTGGTTAGACGTCATTTGGAATACTGCGTCCAGTTCTGGTTGCCTTACTACCGGAAGGACGTGGAGACTCTGGAGAGAGTGCAGAGGAGGTTTACCAGGATGCTGCCTGGTATGGAAGGTCTGAGTTACGAGGAGAGGTTAGGCAAATTGGGACTGTTTTCCTTAGAAAGACGTAGACTTAGAGGAGATCTAATAGAGGTGTACAAGATTATGAGGGGTATAGATAGAGTAAACAGGGTTAAGCTTTTTCCTAGGATGGACTCAAATAGCACAAGGGGTCACGGGCTTAGGGTGAGGGGGGTAAGGTATAATTTGGATGCTAGAGGGAGTTTTTTCACATAGAGGGTGGTGGGGGTATGGAATGCACTGCCAAGTGGTGGAGGCAGGTACTCTGGAGTTATTTAAGAAATACTTAGATGGGCACATGAACAGAATGGGAATGGAGGGGTATAGAAAACTGATTTAAAATAGGGATCATGAGCCTTGGGAGTCCCTGGGAAGTGTGTAAATAGATGATGATATTGATGTACTTGTTTTTATCCTATAGAACATAGAACATAGAACAATACAGCACAGAACAGGCCCTTCGGCCTTCGATGTTGTGCCGACCAAAATAAAAAGCAATGCCCCTCCTAACTAAACCATTCCCTTCTCATCCATATACTTATCAACTAACCTCTTAAACGCCACCAAACTTGGCGCATCTACAACAGCTGCAGGCAGGGCATTCCACTCCCTAATCACTCTTTGAGTAAAGAACCTACCTCTGATATCCGTCCTATAACTCATACCCCTTAATTTAAAGTTGTGTCCCCTCGTGCTAGCTTTTTCCATCCTAGGAAAAAGGCTATCACTGTCCACCCTATCCAAACCTCTAATTATCTTATATGTTTCAATAAGATCCCCCCGTAGCCGCCTCCTTTCTAACGAAAACAACCTCAAATCCTTCAACCTCTCTTCATAGGACCTGCCCTCATACCAGGCAACATCCTAGTAAACCTCCTCTGTACCCTCTCCAATGCCTCCACATCTTTCTTATAATGTGGCGACCAGAACTGCACACAATACTCCAAGTGCGGCCGCACTAGAGTTTTGTACAGCTGCAACATGATGCTGCGGCTCCTAAATTCAATCCCCCTACCAATAAAAGCTAAGACTCCATAAGCCTTCTTAACAACTTTATCCACTTGACTGCCTACTTTCAGGGATCTATTGACACATACACCAAGATCCTTCTGTTCCTCAACACTATTAAGAGCCCTACCATTAGCCCTATACTCTACACATTTATTGTTCCTGCCAAAGTGCATTACCTCACACTTTTCCACATTAGGTGCTTTGGTGCTTTGGTCCACCTTGTTGTCTAACAAGGGGCATACACGCGATGGGTCGTGAGAGGACTGCTCTTGAATATTTTTTGGAAGTATCTTAGTGCTTCACGTTGTTAGTGTACGCTTGACCTGGACCATTTGATGGGCAACACGACAGCTCAGTGACTATCGCTGTGCTGTGCAGATACATGGACTTGGGCCTGTGTCTGTGGGAGTTTGCATATTCTCCCTGTGCTTGTGTGGGTTTTCTCCGGGTGCTCCGGTTTCCTCCGACGTCCCAAAGATGTGCTCTTCGGCTAACTGGCAAAACAAATTGTCCCTAAATTGTCTCAAATTTGGTTTTTAATCCATAGATCTATAAACATTGACAAGGATCGCGGGTAGAGGTGGGAACATGGGAGTGGCGGCACGGGCTCATTGGGCTGAAGGGCCTGTTTCCCGTGCTGTTTTGTTCTTTGTTCTTTGAATCTGTGTTGATTGATGGGGAGTGATTGTGCCCAGGGATTAACCTTGGGCATGTTTGCTTCTGTAGAATCTGGACGAAAGACTGAAATTGGAGCAGGAACTTTATGAGGAGGTGGCGAGCAGTGTAAAGAAAATGGAGGAAGTAAATGGGAAAGTGAGAGAGTGTGCTCAGAGCTGGATCATCAAATTGGATAAATATAAAGACTGCCTGAAAGACACAGTTCAACGCTGGGAACGAGTGAATGGAGAGATCCACAGAAGGTGAGGCACTTAAATGTGAGTGAATGTGAATGAGTGTGTCATAGAATCACAGAGGTTTACAGCATGGAAACAGACCCTTTGGCCCAACTAGTCCTTACTGCCCTTTTTTTAAAACCCCTAAGCTAATTCCCAATTTCTTACCCATGTAACTATCTAAATGTATTTTAAAAGACAAAATTGTACCCGTCTCTACTACTACCTCTAGCAGCTTGTTCCAGACACTCTCCATCTTCTGTGTGAAAAAATTGCCCCTCTGACACTTTTGTATCTCTCCCCTCTCACCTTAAATCTATGCCCTCTAGTTTTAGACTCCCCTACCTTTGGGAAAAGATACTGATTATCTACCTTCTCATTATTTTAGACCTCTACAAGATCACCCCTCAGTTTCCTGTGCTCCAGAGAAAGAAGTTCCACCCCATTGGGGTGGTGGTGTGGGATCGTTAGGCCGAAGGGCCTGTTTCCCATGCTGTGTTGTTCTTTGTTCTATTCAGCCTCTCCTTATAACTCAATCCATCAAGTCCCGGTAGCATCCTAGTAAATCTTTTCTACACTCTTTCTAGTTTAGTAATGTCTTCCCTATAATAGGGTGACCAGAGTTGTACACAGTATTCCAAGTGTGACCTTACCAATATCTTGTACAACTTCAACAAGACGTCCCAACTCCTGTATTCAATGTTCTGACCGATGAAACCAAGCATGCTGAATACCTTCTTCACCACTCTGTCCATCTGTAACTCCACTTTCAAGGAGCTATGAACCTGTACCCCTAGATCTCTTTGTTCTGTAACTGTCCCCAATGCCCTACCATTAACTGAGTAAATCCTGCCCTGGTTCAATCGACCAAAATGCATCACCTCACATTTACCTAAATTAAACTCCATCTGCCATTCGTCAGTCCGCTGGCCAAATTGATCAAGATCCCGTTGCAATCCAAAATAACTTTCTTCACTGTCTATTGGTGGTTGATGGAAATTATTCATCGTGGAGTTCGGTTACAAGTGATGTACCTCAGGGATCTGTTTTGAGGCCCCTGCTGTTTGTAATTTTTATAAATGATCTGGATGAGGGTATTGAAGGATGGGTTAGTAAATTTGCTGATGACACCAAAGTCGGAGGAGTGGTAGATAGTGAAGAGGGGTGTTATAGTTTGCAGAGAGACTTGGACAAGTTGCAGATCTGGGCCGAGAGGTGGCAAATGGAGTTTAATGTGGAAAAGTGAGAGGTAATTCACTTTGGCAGGAATAACAAATGTGTAGAGTATAGGGCTAATGGTAGGACTCTTAATAATGTTGATGAACAGAGGGATCTTGGTGTATATGTGCATAGATCCCTGAAAGTTGGCAATCAAGTCGATAAGGTTGTTAAGAAGGCATATGGAGTCTTAGCTTTTATTGGTAGGGGGATTGAATTTCGGAGCCGCACGTCATGTTGCAACTGTACAAAACTCTAGTGCGGCCGCACTTGGAGTATTGTGTGCAGTTCTGGTCCCCACATTATAAGAAAGATGTGGAGGCATTGGAGAGGGTACAGAGGAGTTTACCAGGATGTTGCCTGGTATGGAGGGCAGGTCTTATGAAGAGAGGCTGAGGGATTTGAGGTTGTTTTCGTTAGAGAGAAGGTGGCTAAGAGGAGACCTTATTGAAACATATAAGATGATTAGAGGTTTAGATAGGGTGGACAGTGATAGCCCTTTTCCTAGGATGGAGAAAGCTAGCACAAGGGGACATAGCTTTAAATTAAGGGGTGGTGGTTTTAGGACAGATGTCAGAGGTAGGTTCTTTACCCAGAGGGTGGTAAGGGTATCGAATTCCCTGCCTGCCGCAGTTGTAGATGTGCCAAGTTTGGTGCCGTTTAAGAGGTTAGTAGATAAGTTTATGGATGAAAAGGGAATGGTTTAGGTTAGAGGGTCACTGCTTTTTCTTAATTGGTCGGCGCAACATCGAAGGCCGAAGGGCCTGTTCTGCGCTGTAATGTTCTATGTTCTATGTTCTATTACGCCACCAATCTGCAAACTTACTAACCATGCCCCCTATATTCTCATCCAAATCATTAATATAAATGACAAATAACAGTGGGCCCAGCACTGATCCCTGAGGCACACCGCTGGTCACAGGCCTCCAGTTTGAAAAACAACTCTCTACAACCACCCTCTGGGTTCTGTCAAGAAGCCAATTTTGTATCCATTTACATACCTCACCCTGGATCTCGTGAGATTTAACTTTATGCGACAACCTACCATGTGATATCTTGTCAAAGGCCTTGCTAAAGTCCATGCAGACACATCAACTACACTGCCCTCTCTATCTTTTGGTTACCCCTTCAAAAAATTAAATCAAATTTGAGAGATATGATTTTCCATTCACAAAGCCAGGCTGACTGTCCCTAATCAGTCCTTGTGTCTCGAAATGCCTGTAGATCCTGTCTCTCAAAATACCTTCCAACAATTTACCCATCACAGATGTGAGGCTCACTGGCCTGTAGTTCCCAGGCTTTTCCCTGCAGCCCTTTTTAAACAAAGACACAACATTTGCCACTCTCCAATCTTCAGGCTCCTCACACATGACTGTCAATGGTTCAAATATCTCGGCTAGGGGATCCGCAATTTCCTCCCTAGCCTCCCACAATGTCCTGGGATACACTTCATCAGGTCCCAGGGATTTATCTATCTTGATGCACTTTAAGACTTCCAGCACCTCCTTCTCTGTAATATGTACACTCCTCAAGACATCACTATTTATTTCCCCAAGTTCTCTAACATCCATGCTTTTCTCAACAGGAAGTACTGATGAGAAATATTCATTAGGATCTCACCCATCTCTTGTAGATCTGCACATAGATGAGCTTGTTGATCTTTAAGAGGCCCAATCCTCTCCCTTGTTACTCTTTTGCCATTTATGTATTTGTAGCTCTTTGAATTCTCCCTAGCCTTATCTGCTGAAACAATCTTGTGTCCACTTTTCTCCCTCGTGATTTCTCTTAACTTTACTCTTCAATTGATCCACTTGATCCCAGCTGCCTGTGAATGTCATGTGCTTCCTCCTTCTTCTTGACCAGAGCCTCAATATCCTGAGTCATCCAGGGTTCCGTACTTCTACCAGCCTGGCCCTTCACTCTAACAAGACACTGCTTCCTCTGATTAACACACTGATTGAATAACTGAGAGTGGATGAGAATGAGAGTGAGATAGAAGAGTAACCTACTCTGCTGCTGTGGGCAATGAGTGATTCACTTGGTTGCTATGGGTGTGGAGTGATCCACTCTGTTGTTTTGTATGTTGGGTGATCCACTCTGTCGCTGAGGATGATGGGGAATCCACTCTGTCACTGAGGATGATGGGGAATCCACTCTGTCGCTGAGGATGATGGGGATCCTTTCTCTGTATTTCACAGATTGATTTCTCTGGAGGTTGTATCTCTCAGATTGAGGAGATATGAAGAGTGTTATCAGGAAGTACAGCAATGTGGGCAGCCTGTGGGACCAGCTCATAGTCACAGTGAACACAACAATCAGCAAAGGAGCAGAAAGGTACGAAGCTGAAACAGAGCAGCTCAGGGTGAAGGGAGCACAGAGACTACAGCCAGTTATTCTGGAGGAAACTCTGTACAGCTGCGGTGAGTTGTTGGGGGGGTGGCCCTGCTCGGTGAGTTGGGGTGTGGAGTGGCCTGCTGCGGTGACCATGTGTGTGACACAGACTAGGTGTTGTATTGCTGCCCCTGAGGTTTGAGTTAGTTTGTTGTGTGTTACAGGAGCTGGAGCTGTTCGTGGAATCGGGAAGACTGTATGTTGCAGCCTGTCAGGTAATTCAAAGAACAACAAAGAACAAAGAGCAACACAGCACGCGAAACAGGCCCTTCGGCCCAACGAGCCCACGCCGCCGTCCCAATGTCTTAATGACATATCCTTGACTTTAGGCTATGCCTATTGTTGAAGATTCCCATATAGCGACCAATGTAGGGACAATTTGTTACCCAATCAGCCTAAGAGCACATTTTTGGGATGTGGGAGGAAACCGGAGCACCCGGAGAAAACCCACGCAACCACGGGGAGAATGTGCAAACTCCCGCAGACACAGGCCCAAATCCATGTGTCAGCACAGCAACAGCGATAGTCTCTGAGCTGTCATGTTGCCCATCAGATGGTCCAGTTTAAGCATACACTAACGACGTGAAGCACTAGGCAACTCCTGAAGCAACATCCAAGAGCAGCTCTCGTACGACATGCTGCATGCATGCCCCTTGTTGGTCAACATGGTGGACCGAATTGCCTGTGGAAACAAATAAGACTTAATTAACCATGCTAAAAAATTCATCAGAAGAATGTTTAGAGCAGAGTGCCTCCCCCTCTGGGAGCTTCAGGCTCATTACCTCACCTCCTGACTCCCCAAAGCCTATCCACCAGCAACAAGACACACATCAGGAGGGTGATGGAAGGCTCTTTGGACGGGTGGAGCTCCAACACACTCAACACCATCCTGGGTTCACTGAGGGAGCAGTGATTAGACAGTGGTGAGGATTGGGGAGGAGGTGCGGTTTGGGGAAGGGGTGCGGTTAGGTTGGGGGAGGGAGTTTGGGGTCAGAGGGGTGCATTCAGTCTCAGGAAATAGATTATTCGGGGAGTCTGGTCACAGTTGTAACATTTATTTCTCTGCTTTCCCCATTGCTCAGAGCTATGAGGTACAGGCGGCAGTGTTTCGCTGTTTAGTTGAACCAGACGTGTGGCCAGTGACAGAGCAAACCAGCTCAGTGCTGGAGACAGTATTTCACCAGGTGAGCAGTGAATTAAATAAACAGTGTTATTTTACTGACTGTGTCCTGAAAAAAATTCTTCCATGTTTTTCCTATCAAACCAATCACTTCACACTGAATTGAAGCTGCCACTTGCCTGCTTATTTCACTAACTTCTCTGTCCTTTTGAACTTCTAATTGTCCTCCCCACACTTCACAATCCTTCCAAACTTCCTGCTGTCTGTAAGTTATGGTATTGTTCCTTGCACACCAAATTCTAGCTCATTATTAAATATCTGGAAAAGCAGGGGTCCCAAAATTAACCTCTAAGTAACAGCACTAAAAACCTTCCTTCAGTCTGAAATCTATCCATTAAACGTTACTCCCTGTTTTCTGTCACCACTCGACTACGTATCTACATTGCTATATCCCTGTTATTCCAAGAGCTCTAACTTTTCTCAAGTCTGTTGTGTGGCACAGTATCAAACATCTTCTGAATCCTTGTATACATCCTTATGTACAAAATTGCCCTCCCCAACCTTCTCAGTTACCTTTTCAAAATGCCAGTTAGTTAGTTAAGACACGACTTGTCCTTGAGAAAACCAAGCTGCCTTTTCTTAATTAACCTGGATTTGCCCAAGTGACCATTCATTTATCTTCGATTATCATTTCTAAAGCAGTGCCATCACAAAGGTTAAACTGACTGGCTTTTTTTTAAGAACATAGAACATTACAGTGCAGTACAGGCCCTTCAGCCCTCAATGTTGCACGACCAGATGCAGATGCTTCAGGAGGGACAGGGTTGGGGGCAAAAGAGGAGGTGGTGTGGCACTGTTGATCAGGGACAGTGTCATGGCTGTAGAGAAGGTGGAAGATGGGGAGGGATTGTCTATGGAGTCTCTGTGGGTGGAAGTTAGGAACAGCAAAGGGTCGATAACTTTGCTGGGTGTATTCTATAGGCCGCCCAACAGCGACAGAGAACTTGAGGTGCAGATAGGGAAACAGATCTGAGACAGATGTAGAAATATCAGGGTTATCGTGATGGGAGATTTCAATTTCTCAAACATCGACTGGAATATCCCAAGGGTGAGGGGTTTGGATGGTGTGTTCAGGAAGGTATCCTGACACAGTACGTGGAAAAGCCAATGAGAGGAAAGGCTGTACTTGACCTGGTGCCTGCTAATGAGCCAGGGCAGGTGTCGGATCTCACGGTAGGTGAGCATCTTGGGAATGGAGATCATAATTCTATCTCTTTCACGATAGCGATGGAACAAGATAGGATCAGGCAGGTTAGGAAGGTGTATGTAGAACATAGAACATAGAACAATACAGCACAGAACAGGCCCTTCGGCCTTCGATGTTGTGCCGACCAAAATAAAAAGCAATGCCCCTCCTAACTAAACCATTCCCTTTCATCCATATACTTATCCACTAACCTCTTAAACGCCACCAAACTTGGCGCATCTACAACAGCTGCAGGCAGGGCATTCCACTCCCTAATCACTCTTTGAGTAAAGAACCTACCTCTGATATCCGTCCTATAACTCATACCCCTTAATTTAAAGTTGTGTCCCCTCGTGCTAGCTTTCTCCATCCTAGGAAAAAGGCTATCACTGTCCACCCTATCCAAACCTCTAATTATCTTATATGCTTCAATAAGATCCCCCCTTAGCCGCCTCCTTTCTAACGAAAACAACCTCAAATCCTTCAACCTCTCTTCATAGGACCTGCCCTCCATACCAGGCAACATCCTAGTAAACCTCCTCTGTACCCTCTCCAATGCCTCCACATCTTTCTTATAATGTGGCGACCAGAACTGCACACAATACTCCAAGTGCGGCCGCACTAGAGTTTTGTACAGCTGCAACATGATGCTGCGGCTCCTAAATTCAATCCCCCTACCAATAAAAGCTAAGACTCCATAAGCCTTCTTAACAACTTTATCCACTTGACTGCCTACTTTCAGGGATCTATTGACACATACACCAAGATCCTTCTGTTCCTCAACACTATTAAGAGCCCTACCATTAGCCCTATACTCTACACATTTATTGTTCCTGCCAAAGTGCATTACCTCACACTTTTCCACATTAAACTCCATTTGCCACCTCTCGGCCCAGCTCTGCAACTTGTCCAAGTCACTCTGTAAACTAAAACACCCCTCTTCACTATCTACCACACCACCAACTTTAGTATCATCTGCAAATTTACTGATCCATCCCTCAATACCCTCATCCAGATCATTTATAAAAATTACAAACAGCAGGGGCCCCAAAACAGACCCCTGAGGCACACCACTCGTCACCGAACTCCACGATGAATATCTCCCATCAACCACCACCCTCTGTCTTCTATCTGCCAGCCAATTTCTAATCCAATTAGCTAAATCACCCTCTATTCCACACATCTGCATTTTCTGTAGAAGTCTTCCATGGGCCACCTTATCAAAAGCCTTACTAAAGTCCATATATACTACATCAACCGCCTTACCCCCATCCACCTCTCTGGTCACTTTCTCAAAAAACTCAATGAGGTTAGTAAGGCATGACCTACCCTTCACGAAAAACCATGCTGACTATCCCCAATCAATTCATTTCTCTCTAAATAACTATAAATCCTATCCCTAATAATTCTCTCCAATACCTTGCCCACCACAGAAGTAAGACTCACTGGCCTATAATTCCCAGGAAGGTCTCTCTTCCCCTTCTTAAACAATGGGACCACATTCGCCATCCTCCAGTCCTCCGGAACCACACCCGTAACCAACGAGGACCTGAAGATCAGAGCCAGAGGCTCTGCAATCTCCTCTCTTGCCTCCCAGAGAATCCTAGGGTAAATCCCGTCCGGCCCAGGGGACTTATCCAACTTCAAACCCTCGAGAATTTCTAACACATCCTCCCTATCTACTACAATACTCCCCAATTTGCAACCCTGTACCTCAGTGCTCTCCACAGCTACATTTCCAGCACTCTGCGTGAATACCGAAGAGAAATATTTATTCAGTGCCTCACCAATCTCTTCAGGCTCCACGCACAACTTCCCACTGCTGTCTATGACTGGCCCTAATCTTGCCCTAACCAATCTTCTATTCTTAACATATCGAAAGAAAGCTTTAGGATTCTCCTTAATCCTATCAGCCAACATCTTCTCGTGTCCCCTCTTAGCTCTCCTCAATTCACTTTTTACCTCCTTCCTAGCTAATCTATAGCTATCCATTGCACTACCTGAGCCTTCAAGCCTCATCCTGACATAAGCCTCCTTTTTCTTCTTAACCAGCAAATCAACTCTTTTCGTACACCAAGGCTCTCTTACTCGTCCATTTCCTCCCTGCCTGACAGGGACATACTTATCAAGGACTCGCAGCAGCTGCTCCTTGAATAAGCACCACATTCCAGATGTTCCCAGTCCCTGTAGTTCCCTAGTCCAATCTATGCACCCTAATTCTCTCCTGATGGCCTCATAATTACCCTTCCCCCAGCTATAACTACAGCCCCCAGCTTCATGCCTATCCCTGTCCATCACTAAGGTGAACGTAACCGAATTGTGGTCACTATCACCAAAATGTTCACTAACTTCCAAGCCTAACACCTGGTCTGGCTCATTGCCCAGCACCAAATCCAATGTAGCCTCACCTCTAGTTGGCCTATCTACATACTGAGTCAAAAAACCTTCCTGCACACTCTGTACGAAAACTGACCCCTCTAACGAGCTAGAGCTATAGCTATTCCAATCAATATTAGCAAAGTTAAAGTCCCCCATCACAATTACCCTACTACTTTCACTCCAATCAGAATTGACTTCGCAATCCTTTCCTCAACCTCTCTAGAACTATTAGGAGGTCTGTAAAAGACTCCCAACAGGGTGACCTCTCCTCTCCTGTTTCTAATCTCAGCCCATACTACCTCACAGACAAGTCCTCATCAAACTTCTTTTCGATCACCGTGATACAGTCTTTGACCAGTAACGCCACTCCTCCCCCCCTTCTACCCCCTTCTCTACTCCGACTAAAGCATTTGTACCCCGGAACCTGCAACATCCATTCCTGTCCCTGCTCTACCCAAGTCTCTGAAATGGCCACAACATCGAAGTTCCAGGTACTGGTCCAAGCTGCAAGTTCCTCCCCCTTATTGCGAATACTCCTTGCATTAAAGTCTGGAGTAAGGGGAAATATGAAAACATTAGGCAGGTAATTGGACGTATAAACTGGAAGGAGGCGTTCTTGGGGAAGAGTACAGAAGGAAAGTGGCGGATATTCAAGGAAATGTTTGTCTGGAATGTTTGTCTGGGGCTCTGCAAGACACCATTCCAAGGAGTCAAGGAGGTTCTGGTAGGATGCGGGAACCGTGGTGCACGAAGGTAGTGGTGAACCTAGTTAGGAAGAAAAAAAAAATATATAAAAGGTTCAGAGAGCTAGGGGATGTTAGGGATCTAGAGGAGTATAAGGTGTGTAGAAGGGGACTTTAACTTTACTAATATTGATTGGAATAGCTATAGCTCTAGCTCGTTAGAGGGGTCAGTTTTCGTACAGAGTGTGCAGGAAGGTTTTTTGACTCAGTATGTAGAAAGGCCAACTAGAGGTGAGGCTACATTGGATTTGGTGCTGGGCAATGAGCCAGACCAGGTGTTAGGCTTGGAAGTTAGTGAACATTTTGGTGATAGTGACCACAATTCGGTTACGTTCACCTTAGTGATGGACAGGGATAGGCATGAAGCTGGGGGCAGTAGTTATAGCTGGGGGAAGGGTAATTATGAGGCCATCAGGAGAGAATTAGGGTGCATAGATTGGACTAGGAAACTACAGGGACTGGGAACATCTGGAATGTGGAGCTTATTCAAGGAGCAGCTGCTGCGAGTCCTTGATAAGTATGTCCCTGTCAGGCAGGGAGGAAATGGTCGAGTAAGAGAGCCTTGGTGTACGAAAAAAGTTGATTTGCTGGTTAAGAAGAAAAAGGAGGCTTATGTCAGGATGAGGCTTGAAGGCTCAGTTAGTGCAATGGATAGCTATAGATTAGCCAGGAAGGAGCTAAAAAGTGAATTGAGGAGAGCAAAGAGGGGACACGAGAAGATGTTGGCTGATAGGATTAAGGAGAATCCTAAAGCTTTCTTTCGATATGTTAAGAATAGAAGATTGGTTAGGGCAAGATTAGGGCCAGTCATAGACAGCAGTGGGAAGTTGTGCGTGGAGCCTGAAGAGATTGGTGAGGCACTGAATAAATATTTCTCTTCGGTATTCACGCAGAGTGCTGGAAATGTAGCTATGGAGAACACTGAGGTACAGGGTTGCAAATTGGGAAGTATTGTAGTAGATAGGGAGGATGTGCTAGAAATTCTCGAGGGTTTGAAGTTGGATAAGTCCCCTG
>JAGIQG010000002.1:1866910-1898812 GCA_024679065.1 Sphyrna mokarran
CTTGGAGTATTGTGTACAGTTCTGGTCCCCGCATTATAAGAAAGATGTGGAGGCATTGGAGAGGGTACAGAGGAGGTTTACCAGGATGTTGCCTGGTATGGAGGGCAGGTCTTATGAAGAGAGGCTGAGGGATTTGAGGTTGTTTTCGTTAGAAAGAAGGCGGCTAAGAGGAGACCTTATTGAAACATATAAGATGATTAGAGGTTTAGATAGGGTGGACAGTGATAGCCTTTTTCCTAGGATGGAGAAAGCTAGCACGAGGGGACACAGCTTTAAATTAAGGGGTGGTAGTTATAGGACGGATATCAGAGGTAGGTTCTTTACCCAGTGGGTGGTAAGGGCGTGGAATGCCCTGCCTGCAGCAGTTGTGGACTTGCCAACTTTAAGGGCGTTCAAATGGTCAGTGGATAGGCATATGGATAGCATTGGAATAGTTTAGGATAGAGGGTCATTAGATTGGTTCCATTGGTCGGCGCAACATAGAGGGCTGAAGGGCCTGTACTATGATGTTATGTTCTATGTTCCGATGTCATTTTCCAGCACTTGTGTGTTTGGAAATTGCAAGCACAAATCTAAATACTTGCTCAATGTTATGTGAGTCTCTGCCTCCACCAGCCTTTCATGCAGTGGGTTCCAGAATCCCATCGCCCTCTGACAGTGAAGACTGTTTACTAAATGCAATGCAGACACCTGATAACCTTCCTTCAACAGCAACATCCAAACTTACTACCTCTACAACACCATGAAGGTCAAAAGTGTCCTGTGTCCTGGGAGTGTTTGATGGGGGGACAGTGTAGAGGGAGCTTTACTCTGTATCTAACCCCGTGCTGTACCTGTCCTGGGAGTGTTTGATGGGGGGACAGTGTAGAGGGAGCTTTACTCTGTATCTAACCCCGTGCTGTACCTGTCCTGGGAGTGTTTGATGGGGGACAGTGTAGAGGGAGCTTTACTCTGTATCTAACCCCGTGCTGTACCTGTCCTGGGAGTGTTTGATGGGGACAGTGTAGAGGGAGCTTTACTCTGTATCTAACCCCGTGCTGTACCTGTCCTGGGAGTGTTTGATGGGGGACAGTGTAGAGGGAGCTTTACTCTGTATCTAACCCCGTGCTGTACCTGTCCTGGGAGTGTTTGATGGGGGACAGTGTAGAGGGAGCTTTACTCTGTATCTAACCCCGTGCTGTACCTGTCCTGGAGTGTTGATGGGGGGACAGTGTAGAGGGAGCTTTACTCTGTATCTAACCCCGTGCTGTACCTGTCCTGGGAGTGTTTGATGGGGACAGTGTAGAGGGAGCTTTACTCTGTATCTAACCCCGTGCTGTACCTGTCCTGGGAGTGTTTGATGGGGGACAGTGTAGAGGGAGCTTTACTCTGTATCTAACCCCGTGCTGTACCTGTCCTGGGAGTGTTTGATGGGGGACAGTGTAGAGGGAGCTTTACTCTGTATCTAACCCCGTGCTGTACCTGTCCTGGGAGTGTTTGATGGGGACGTGTAGAGGGAGCTTTACTCTGTATCTAACCCCGTGCTGTACCTGTCCTGGGAGTGTTTGATGGGGACAGTGTAGAGGGAGCTTTACTCTGTATCTAACCCCGTGCTGTACCTGTCCTGGGAGTGTTTGATGGGGGACAGTGTAGAGGGAGCTTTACTCTGTATCTAACCCCGTGCTGTACCTGTCCTGGGAGTGTTTGATGGGGACAGTGTAAAGGGAGCTTTACTCTGTATCTAACCCTGTGCTGTACCTGTCCTGGGAGTGTTTGATGGGGGACAGTGTAGAGGGAGCTTTACTCTGTATCTAACCCGTGCTGTACCTGTCTGGGAGTGTTTGATGGGGGACAGTGTAAGGAGCTTTACTCTGTATCTACCCGTGCTGTACCTGTCCTGGGAGTGTTTGATGGGGACAGTGTAGAGGGAGCTTTACTCTGTATCTAACCCCGTGCTGTACCTGTCCTGGGAGTGTTTGATGGGGACAGTGTAGAGGGAGCTTTACTCTGTATCTAACCCCGTGCTGTACCTGTCCTGGGAGTGTTTGATGGGGGACAGTGTAGAGGGAGCTTTACTCTGTATCTAACCCCGTGCTGTACCTGTCCTGGGAGTGTTTGATGGGGGACAGTGTAGAGGGAGCTTTACTCTGTATCTAACCCCGTGCTGTACCTGTCCTGGGAGTGTTTGATGGGGACAGTGTAGAGGGAGCTTTACTCTGTATCTAACCCCGTGCTGTACCTGTCCTGGGAGTGTTTGATGGGGACAGTGTAAGGGAGCTTTACTCTGTATCTAACCCCGTGCTGTACCTGTCCTGGGAGTGTTTGATGGGGGACAGTGTAGAGGAGCTTTACTCTTATCTATCCGTGCTGTACTTGGAGTGTTTGATGGGACAGTGTAAGGGAGCTTTACTCTGTATCTAACCCGTGCTGTACTGTCCTGGGAGGTTTGATGGGACAGTGTAGAGGGAGCTTTACTCTGTATCTAACCCCGTGCTGTACCTGTCCTGGCAGTGTTTGATGGAGGGACAGTGTAGAGGGAGCTTTACTCTATATCTAATCCCGTGCTGTACCTGTGCTGGGAGTGTTTGATGGAGGACAGTGTAGAGGGAGCTTTACTCTGTATCTAACCCCGTGCTGTACCTGTCCTGGGAGTGTTTGATGGGGGGACAGTGTAGAGGGAGCTTTACTCTGTATCTAACCCCGTGCTGTACCTGTCCTGGGAGTGTTTGATGGGGACAGTGTAGAGGGAGCTTTACTCTGTATCTAACCCCGTGCTGTACCTGTCCTGGGAGTGTTTGATGGGGACAGTGTAGAGGGAGCTTTACTCTGTATCTAACCCCGTGCTGTACCTGTGGTGAGGGTGTTTTCTCGATGTTATGAATTAAATAATGAATTGTGAATATGAAAGTAAAGTCGGATGTAGGCTGTGTACAGCGGGTTGTATTTTATTGAAGCTGGGGGGGTTAGTCTTTGGTAACACTTGCTGCTTTAGGGTTTCCTGCTGTAATGCTGAGGGTGCAGGTGGAGTGTGGCAGTGTTTGAGGGTTTTAATTTTCTCTTGCTAATCTTTCATCACCTGCTGTGAGTGGGCTGCAACGCCTTTTCCTTCCCACTTTCTGAAAGTGTCTTCTAGAAAGGTGGCCAACTTCTGACAGTCATCCTGGAGAGGGAAATGTGAAGAGAAATCCTTGTTACTGAAACAGGGATATGATCTGAATGGTAAAACTCAAAATAGGTGAAGTTGTGGTGAATAGGTCTGCAGCCTCACTATAACTGAAATAGAAAGTTCTGGAAAATCTCAGCAGGACTGTGGAGGGAGAATAGAGCCAACGTTTTAGAACATAGAACATTACAGCGCAGAACAGGCCCTTCGGCCTTCGATGTTGCGCCGACCAATTAACAAAAAGCAATGACCTTCTAACCTAAACCATTCCCTTTTCATCCATAAACTTATCTACTAACCTCTTAAACGCCACCAAACTTGGTGCATCTACAACTGCAGCCGGCAGGGCATTCCATACCCTTACCACCCTCTGGGTAAAGAACCTACCTCTGACATCCGTCCTATAACCACCACGCCTTAATTTAAAGCTATGTCCCCTCGTGCTAGCTTTCTCCATCCTAGGAAAAAGGCTATCACTGTCCACCCTATCTAAACCTCTAATCATCTTATATGTTTCAATAAGGTCTCTGTTTGTAATTTTTATAAATCTGTTTGTAATTTTTATAAATGATCTGGATGAGGGTATTGAGGGATGGATCAGTAAATTTGCAGATGACACTAAAGTTGGTGGAGTGGTAGATAGTGAAGAGGGGTGTTCTAGTTTACAGAGTGACTTGGACAAGTTGCAGAGCTGGGCCGAAGGGTGGCAAATGGAGTTTAATGTGGAAAAGTGTGAGGTAATGCACTTTGGCAGGAACAATAAATGTGTAGAGTATAGGGCTAATGGTAGGGCTCTTAATAGCGTTGAGGAACAGAAGGATCTTGGTGTATGTGTCAATAGATCCCTGAAAGTAGGCAGTCAAGTGGATAAAGTTGTTAAGAAGGCATATGGAGTCTTAGCTTTTATTGGCAGGGGTATTGAATTTAGGAGCCGCAGCATCATGTTGCAACTGTACAAAACTCTAGTGCGGCAGCACTTGGAGTATTGTGTGCAGTTCTGGTCCCCACATTATAAGAAAGATGTGGAGGCATTGGAGAGGGTACAGAGGAGGTTTACCAGGATGTTGCCTGGTATGGAGGGCAGGTCTTATGAAGAGAGGCTGAGGGATTTGAGGTTTGTTTTCGTTAGAAAGGAGGCGGCTAAGAGGGGATCTTATTGAAGCATTATAGATGATTAGATAGGGTGGACAGTGATAGCCTTTTCCTAGGATGGAGAAAGCTAGCACGAGGGACACAGCTTTAATTAAGGGGTATGAGTTATAGGACGGATATCAGAGGTAGGTTCTTTACTCAAGAGTGGATTAGGGAGTGGAATGCCCTGCCTGCAGCAGTTGTAATGCGCCAAGTTTGGTGGCGTTTAAGAGGTTAATTGATAAGTATATGGAAGAGAAGGGAATGGTTTAGTTTGGAGGGGCATTGCTTTTTATTTTGGTCGGCACAACATCGAAGGCCGAAGGGCCTGTTCTTTGCTGTAATGTTCTATGTTCTATGTTCTATGTCTCCTCTTAGCCGTCTTCTTTCTAACAAAAACAACCTCAAATCCTCAGCCTCTCTTCATAAGACCTGCCCTCCATACCAGGCAACATCCTGGTAAACCTCCTCTGTACCCTCTCCAATGCCTCCACATCTTTCTTATAATGCGGGGACCAGAACTGCACACAATACTCCAAGTGCGGCCGCACTAGAGTTTTGTAGAGTTGCAACATGACGTTGCGGCTCCGAAATTCAATTCCCCTACCAATAAAAGCTAAGACTCCGTATGCCTTCTTAACAACCTTATCGACTTGATTGCCAACTTTCAGGGATCTATGCACATATACACCAAGATCCCTCTGTTCTTCAACATTATTAAGAGTCCTACCATTAGCCCTATACTCTACACATTTGTTATTCCTGCCAAAGTGAATTACCTCACACTTTTCCGCATTAAACTCCATTTGCCACCTCTCGGCCCAGCTCTGCAACTTGTCCAAGTCTCTCTGCAAACTATAACACCCCTCTTCACTGTCTACCACTCCACCGACTTTAGTGTCATCCGCAAATTTACTAATCCATCCTTCAATACCCTCATCCAGATCATTTATAAAAATTACAAACAGCAGGGGCCCCAAAACAGATCCCTGAGGTACACCACTTGTAACCGAACTCCACGATGAATAATTTCCATCAACCACCACCCTCTGTCTTCTATCAGCTAGCCAATTCCTAATCCAATTAGCTAAATCACCCTCAATCCCATACATCTGCATTTTCTGCAGAAGCCTTCCATGGGGCACCTTATCGAACGCCTTACTAAAGTCCATATATACCACATCAACTGCCTTACCCCCATCCACCTCTTTGGTCACTTTTTCAAAAAACTCAATAAGGTTAGTAAGGCACGACCTACCCTTCACAAAACCATGCTGACTATCCCCAATCAATTCATTTCTCTCCAAATAACTATAAATCCCATCCCTAATAATTCTCTCCAATACTTTGCCCACAACAGAAGTAAGACTCACCGGCCTATAATTCCCAGGAAATTCTCTATTCCCCTTCTGGAACAATGGGCCATCATTCGCTATCCTCCAGTCTTCCGGCACTATACCCGTAACCAACGATGACCTGAAGATCAGAGCCAGAGGCTCTGCAATCGCCTCTCCCGCCTCCCAGAGAATCCTAGGGTAAATCCCGTCCGGCCCAGGGGACTTATCTAACTTCAAGCCCTCAAGAATATCTAGCACATACTCCTTATCTACTTCAATACTTTCCAGTTTGCAACCCTGTACCTCAGTGTTCTCCATAACTACATTTACATCTCCCTGCATGAATACCGAAGAGAAATATTTATTGAGTACCTCTCCAATCTCCTCAGGCTCCACGCACAACTTCCCACTGCTGTCTCTGACTGGCCCTAATCTTGCCCTAACCAAACTTCTATTCTTAACATATCTAAAGAAAGCTTTAGGATTCTCCTTGATCCTATCAGCCAAAATCCTCTCGTGTCCTCTTTTAGCTCTTCTCAATTCACTCTTTAGCTCCCTGCTGGCTAATCTATAGCTATCCATTGCACTAACCGAGCCTTCAATCCTCATCCTGACATAAGCCTCCTTTTTCCTTTTAACCAGCGAATTAACTTTTTTAGGGGGCCGAATGCCCGTGACGGCTGAAGTGTTCGTCCACAGGAAGGGAACTGTTTTGCCTGGTGATTGTCGAGTGATGTTCATTCATCCGCTGTCGTAGTATCTGCATGGTGTCCCCAATGTACCATGCTTCGGGACATCCTTTCTTGCAACGTATTAGGTAGACAACGTTGGCCGAGTTGCAAAAGTATGTACCGTGTATGTGGTGAATGGTATTCTCGTGTTTGACGATGTCGTCCATGTCAATGATCCGGCATGTCTTGCAGAGGTTGCTGTGGCAGGGTTGTGTGGTATTGTGGTCACTGTTCTCCTGAAGGTTGGGTAGTTTGACTCAATGATCAATGATCTGTTTGACCCATCGTACAAAGAACCCCCAGCTTTTGTCTTGACACTACGGACTTCCTGCAGAAACTCAGCACACATGGAGCAGTTAAACCAGGGACACTCCTTGTCACAATGGATGTCTCGGCGCTCTACACCAACATCCCCCACGACAATGGTATTGCTGCAACTGCCTCAGTATTCAATGCCAACAACTGCCAGTTTCCGGATGCAATTTTACAACTCATCCGCTTCATCTTGGACCACAATGTCTTCACCTTCAACAATCAGCTTTTCATCCAGACACACGGAACAGCCATGGGGACCAAATTCGCACCTCAGTATGCCAACATCTTCATGCACAGGTTCGAACAAGACTTCTTCACCACACAGGATCTTCAACCAAGGTTATATAACAAAGAACAAAGAACAACACAACACGGGAAACAGGCCCTTCGGCCCAACGAGCCCGCGCCGCCATCCTAACGTCTTAATGACATATAGAGACCAATATAGGGACAATTTGTTACCCAATCAGCCTAAGAGCACATTTTTGGGATGTGGGAGGAAACCGGAGCACCCGGAGAAAACCCACGCAACCACGGGGAGAACGCGCAAACTCCCGCAGACACAGGCCCAAATCCATGTGTCTGCACAGCAACAGCGATAGTCTCTGAGCTGTCATGTTGCCCATCTGATGGTCCAGTTTAAGCATACACTAACGACGTGAAGCACTAGGCCACTCCTGAAGTAACATCCAGGAGCAGCCCTCGCACGACCTGCCGAATGCATGCACCTTGTTGGTCAACAAGGTGGACCGAACAGCCTGTGGAAACAAATAAAGTATTTAAACAGTCCTCCTATATCCCTCTATCTGCAGACCGCTCATGTGGCTGTCCAAGAGACCCTTAAACAACCCTAGCGTGCCTGCTCCCACCACCTTACTCGGTAGTGCATTCCACACCCCCACTACCCTTTGTGTGAAAAAATGCCCTCTAATATTCGTCTTATACATAGCCCCCCTCACCCTAAGGCCGTGACCCCTCGTTCTATCCTTTTCTAATGGTGGAAAAAGCTTACCACCATTTACTCTATCTATACCCCTCATAATCTTATATACCTCTAATAGATCCCCTCTCAGCCGACGTCTTTCAAGGGAAAACAACCCCAGTGTGTTCAACCTTTCCTCGTAAGACAGCCCTTCCATACCAGGCAGCATCCTGGTAAATCTCCTCTGCACTCTCTCCAGGGACTCCACATCCTTCCGGTAGTACGGCGACCAGAACTGGACGCAGTACTCCAAGTGAGGCCTAACCAACGTTCTATACACTTGCAACATCAAACTCCTACTCTTGTATTCTATACCCCTTCCTATGAAGGCTAACATACCATACGCTTTCTTTATCACCTTTTCCACCTGTACTGACACCTTCAGAGACTTGTGAACCTGCACCCCCAGGTCTCTCTGCATCTCTATACTCCGGATAGTTTTACCTTTTATCCTATAACTCCCCTCTACAGTATTCCGGCCAAAATGCATCACCTCGCATTTATCCGGATTAAATTCCATTTGCCATCTATCTGCCCAATCTACCAGCCTATCAATGTCCTGTTGTATTGCCTGGCACTGCTCCTCAGTCCCCGCCAATCCAAGTATCTTAGTGTTATCAGCAAATTTGCTGATCACACCACCTACCCCCTCTTCCAAGTCATTTGTATAAATCACAAATAGAAGAGGTCCTAGTACTGAGCCCTGTGGCACACCACTAGTGACTGACCTCCAGTTGGAAAAAGAGCCTTCCACTACTACCCGCTGTCTCCTCCTCCCAAGCCAGTTCTCAACCCATCTACATACCTGGCCCTGTATCCCATGCGCCTTCACCTTTTTTATCAGCCTACCATGGGGAACCTTGTCAAACGCCTTACTGAAATCCATGTAGACGACATCAACGGCTTGTCCTTCATCAACAGTTTTTGTCACCTCTTCAAAAAATTCCACTAGATTCGTAAGGCACGACCTCCCCTTAACGAAGCCATGCTGCGTATCCCTGATCAGATCGCAGCGCTCCAGATGCTCATACATCCTGTCCCTGAGGATCCTCTCCATTAGCTTACCTATAACTGAAGTCAAGCTCACCGGCCTATAGTTCCCTGGGTTATCCCTCTGACCCTTTTTAAACAACGGTACTACATTTGCAATCCTCCAGTCCTCTGGGACCTCACCTGTGTCCAAAGAAGAGACAAAGATTTGCGTCAGAGGATCAGCAATGTCATCTCTCACCTCCCTTAGCAGCCTGGGATAAATACCATCAGGCCCCGGGGCTTTATAAGTTTTTATGCTACCTAAAAGCCCCAACACTTCTTCCCTCGTACTGATTATTTCCTTTAACGGGTCCTCAAAATCCTCAAAGCCGGCATGAGATATCAGGCCCCTCTCCCGCGTGAATACCGACGCAAAGTATTCATTCAGGATCTCCCCCATCCCCTCAGGCTCTAAGCATAGATCCCCTCTCCTCTGACCTTGAGAGGTCCAATCTTCCCTCTAACCATCCTTTTGCTCCTTACATAGGAGTAAAATGCCTTAGGATTTTCCTTAATCCTACCTGCCAAAGCCATTTCGTGGCCAACTTTTTGCCTTTCTGACACCCCTTTTAAGATCCCGTCTACACTCTCTATATTTTTCCAGCGCTGCCTCTGTCCCCAGTTGCCTGGATCTAACGTACACCTCCCGCTTCTTCCTGACCAAGTCCTCAACATCCCTAGTAACCCACGGTTCTCTAATCCTACCCTTCCCATCCTTTCTCCTTACCGGCACGTGTCTATCCTGCAAAAATTTTAGTTTTCTCTTGAAAGACTCCCACATATGCAGCGTCAATCTACCCTCGAACAGCTTATCGCAGTCGGTATCCTTAAGATCCGATCAATGTATACTAGATACATTGATGACATCTTTTTCCTTTGGATTCATGGTGAACAATCATTGAAACAACTGTATGACGATATCAACAAATTCCATCCCACCATCAGACTCACCATGGACTATTCTCCAGAATCAGTTGCATTCTTGGACACACGCATCTCCATCAAGGACGGTCACCTCAGCACCTCACTGTGCCGCAAACCGACAGACAACCTCACAATGCTCCACTTCTCCAGCTTCCACTCTAGACACGTTAAAGAAGCCATTCCCTGTGGACAAGCCCTCCGTATACACAGAATTTGCTCAGATGAGAAGGATCATGACAGACACCTCCAGACGCTGAAAGATGCCCTCGTGAGAACAGGATATGGCGCTCGACTGATCGAGCGACAGTTCAAACGTGCCACAACGATAAACCGCACTGACCTCCTCAGAAGACGAACACGGGACATGGTGGACAGAGTACCCTTTGTTGTCCAGTACTTCCCCGGAGCGGAGAAGCTACAACATCTTCTCCGGAGTCTTCAATATATCATTGATGATGATGAACATCTCGCTAGGGCCATCCCCACCCCCCCACTTGCTTTCGGACAACCGCACAACCTCAAACAGGTCATTATTCGCAGCAAACTACCCAACCTTCAGGAGAACAGTGACCACAATACCACACAACCCTGCCACAGCAACCTCTGCAAGACATGCCGGATCATAGACATGGACAACATCGTCAAACGTGAGAATACCATTCACCAGGTACACGGTACATACTCTTGCAACTCGGCCAACGTTGTTTAACTAATACGTTGCAAGAAAGCATGTCCCGAAGCATGGTACATTGGGGAGACCATGCAGACACTACAACAGCGGCGGATGAATGAACATCGCTCAACAATCACCAGGCAAAACAGTTCCCTCCTGTGGGCGAACACTTCAGCAGTCACGGGCACTCGGCCTCCGAACTTCGGGTAAATATTCTTCAAGGGGGCCTTCACAACACACAACAGCACAGAGTCGCTGAGCAGAGACTGATAGCCAAGTTCCGCACACATGAAGACGGTCTTAACAGGGATCTTGGCTTCTTGTCACACTATCTGTAACCCCCGTAACTTGCCTGGGTTAGCAAAAAACCTCACTTACTGTGCTGTCTGGAGACAATACACATCTCTCTAACCTCTACTGTTAGCCACTTTAACATTTGAATAGCAGATTAGGTGTAAGGATTCACATTCTAGTCAGTAATCTGTAAACTGTCTGTGCTGATATGTGTGCTTTTGGAGACCAGAACACCTCATGCACCTGACGAAGGCACAAAGGCCGAAAGCTAGCAGATTTACTATCAAATAAATCAGGGGGAAGGATGAGCAGAGAGGTGAGTGACAGTGGGAATGCGGGAACAAGGAATGAAGTGCTGTGGTTACCTGGTTGATGAATCCAAACCGGACCAGTTCCAGGGCTAAATCCTGGGAATCATCAGCTGTCAGAGAGAGAGAGAGAGAGTCTGTCAGGTCACTGAGTAACTCTGATGCAGCAAGACGTTGCTTATGGGTGGGATAAAGATAGCCAGGTACAGAGACAGGATACTTACTTGGCAGAAGGTCACAGGTTAGGTGTCTGTGCAATCGATCATCCAACTTCAGGGAGAGAATGAGCTGCAGTAAAACCAGAGAGAGGTTAATATGGGCTCAGTGAGGTGTAGATGGCTCATTGTGGATAGAAGGGTCAGTGCAATTTATCACCTCAGACTGTGACCACTGGTTCTGAACACCCCAACCATCAGGAATATCTTCCCTGCACGTACCAGAACACTGCATTTGCCTGAGGAAGACACAGAGTGTTGAAAGCTCGCGGATTTACTATCAAATAAATCGGTTGGATTAAAAATTGGTGTTGCTAAATTCTTACTGTATCCTGTCTAGTCATAGAACATAGAAACATAGAACAGTACAGCACAGTACAGGCCCTTCAGCCCTCAATGTTGTATCGAGCTATGTCCAATCCCAATTTCAAGCTATCCCACCCACTCCCTATCATTCTGGAGTGCTCCATGTGCCTATCCAATAACTGCTTGAACGTTTCTGTGATAGTGGAGTAGAACCACACTCTGAATGAAGAATCTACCTCGGACATCCCTCCTATATTTCCTACCATGAACTTATAGTTATGCCCCCTAGTAACAGCTACATCCACCCAAGGAAATAGTCTCTGCATATCCACTCTATCTATTCCCTCTCATCATCGTATAAACCTCTATTAAGTCGCCTCTCATCTTCCTCGAAAGAGAAAAGCCCCAGTTCCCTCAACCTTTCCTCATCAGACCTATCCTCCAAACGAGGCAGCATCCTAGTAAATCTCCTCTGCACTCTCTTCAATGCTTCCACATCCTTCTTACAGTGAGGTGACCAGAACTGAACGTAATATTCCAAATCACCAAAGTCTGGTATAGTTGAAGCATAACCCCACGGCTCTTAAACTCAAACCCCTACCATAGTCCAAAAGGAAGAAAATGTCATCGATGTATCCAGCGTATAACATCCGTTGAAGGTCCTGTGTGGGGAAGAGGTCTTGTTCAAACCTGTGCATGAAGATATATTGAGGTGTGAATTTGATGTCCGTGGCTGTTCCGTATGTCTGGACGAAGAACTGGTTGTTGAAGGTGAAGACATTGTAGTCCAGGATGAAGCGGATGAGTTGTAAAATTGCATCTAGAAAGTGGCCATTGCAGCAATGCCATTGTCGTGCGGGACGTTGGTGTAGAGCATAGAGATATCCATTGTGATGAAGACTGTCCCTGGTTCAACTGCTCCATGTGTGCTGAGTTTCTGTAGGAACTCCGTAGTGTCGCAAAAGTTGGGGGTTCTTTGTACAATGGGTTTCAGAATGCCTTGGCCACAGAAGTTCTCACACAGGGTCCCATTGCCCAATACCATGGGACAGAATCATAGCAGCTTTACTTTTAGATTTGTTGTAGGTAAAAGGACATCTCCAAGACTATTAATGAGTCAAAATATAGTAGTTTTATTACGAAAGCTTTTGGGAGAGATCTGGCACCTAACAGTAGTTTTCCAGCCTTCTCACTGAACACAAATAAGTGTGGGTATTTATACATCATAGTTCCCAGCAGCAGTCATGATGCAAACTCTGGTATCAGTCAGGACCCACAACGCTTCCGACTCTAGTCACGGTGTAGCCCCTGGCTTCAGCCAGGACCCACAGTTCATCTGGCAGCTTCAGTCACGATGTAACTATCTGTACAGTCACGATCCACAGCTTTTCCGGCAGCTATCCACAGCTCCTCCGTTGAAGTAAATTGTGTGATTGCGGCTTCCCAGTAAGAGTCCCCCTGTCAAACAGCTGTTATCACACTCTACCATTTGCAGCTGTTTAACTATGTTTAACTAGTACAAACAGGTAAGGTTTGTAATGTCTGTAAAATAACATTCACACTTAACTATCGGAAATGAAGCTGAAGAATGAAAGACATGAACTAGTAAGGAAAACCTGAATACATAATTTCAATTGATGCCAGGAGCAGCATAAGCCTGAAGAGACCAGCCATGAGGAAGGGTTATGTTTGTGATAGATACAAAATGCATTAAATTCATTAACCCTTTTTCTACTTCAGACTAGAAGAGATTGTTAAAAAGATTAGGGAAGATAAGGAAAATGTTTTTCACCCAGAGGGATGTGGGAGTATGAAGCTCCATGTTTGAAAGAGTAGGGAAAAGTGTTTGGAAAAGCGCCTGACTCGCTGTAACCGACAGGGAAATGGAGCAACTGCTGGAAGTGGGATTAGTCTGGGTGGCTCAGATTTCCAATCAGCACAGACACAATGGGCAGAGTGGCCTCTTTGAAAGACATAAACTTTCTCTCGTCCCATGATTCTCTCTGATTCACTGCTTATGCTTCCTGCGTCTCTCTCTGACTCATACTCACTCCAATCAGGCCAGTACTTACATGCCATCTTGTGTTGTCCTCATGTAACTCCAGTTGGCACTGCATCTGAATGACCTGTGAAGGAGAGAGATTTCAGCCCAAAACATTCAACATAGTGACACAGTTGCCCCAATCCCACCTCACCATCTAATATAGGCAGGAAGTATACAGTAAATGGCAGAATCCTTAAGAGTATTGATAGGCAAAGGGATCTGGGTGTACAGGTACACAGGTCACTGAAAGTGGCAATGCACGTGGAGAAGGTAGTTAAGAAGGCATACGGCATGCTTACCTTCATTAGTTTAAAAATTAGCAAGTCATGTTGCAGCTTTATAGAACCTTAGTGAGGCTGCACTTGGAATATTGTGTTCAATTCTGGCCGCCACACTACCAGAAAGATGTGGGGGCTTTGGAGAGGGTACAGAAAAGATTTACCAGGATATTGCCTGGTATGGAGGGCATTAGCTATGAGGAGAGGTTGGAGAAACTTGGTTTGTTCTCACTGGAGAGACCTGATAGAAGTCTACAAGATTATGAAAGGCATGGACAGAGTGGACAGTTAGAAGCTTTTTCCCAGGGTGGAAGAGCCAATTACTAGGGAGCACAGGTTTAAGGTGCGAGGGGCAAGATTTAAAGGAGATGTACGAGGCAGATTTTTTACACAGACAGCAGTGGGTGCCTGGAGCTCGTTGCCAGGGGAGGTGGTGGAAGCGGATACGGTTCCTAAGGGGCATCTTGGCAAATCCATGAATAGGATGAGAATAGAGGGACACGGTCCCCAGAAGGGTAGGGGGTTTTAGTTCAGTCGGGCAGCATGGTCGGGGCAGACTTAGAGGATCGAAGGGCCTGTTCCTGTGCTGTAATTTTCTTTGTTCTTTCCTGTCCCATTCACTCACCCATCACCTTCACCCCCTCTCCCTCACACTCTGATTCACTCCACCAGTTGCTGCAGATCACAGGCTGAAGAGTCAGAGGCAACGTGGGGGGAGTGGAGATCAGGGAGAGAATTAGGTCTCCGTCTACCAGACCTGCGGCCTCAGGTTGAGGGGGTCTCTCTCCCCAGAGTCCCTGGACTCCAATTTGTTACACAATCTGAAATCAATGTTTGCATACAAGGATCTCTCCACACCACATTCTCCCAGCACTGTGACAAGGAGCATAGCCGTCTACACTCACCTTCCTAGTCTCTTGTCCATGAGCCTCAGCAATAGGAGATTTCACATACTCTGTAGTTTCAGGGAGATGGGGATGAGCCCAGAACAAATGAAGTGGGCGACTGGAGGAAAAGTTCATTAAAGGGTAGATTCCATTCCTAAAAGTGAACAGAAAAAAGTATAGAGACGGAGCTGCCAGTTGGAGTGAATCATTGTACTCTGCAGGAGGCGGCTATTTGGACATCAGATTGATGGCTGGCCAGCAAGGAGTATAAAGCCATTCTCCAGCTCTTGGGATAACATGTGCATATCCCAGTACCTTTTAAATATTGAGAGGTTGTCTCACTCAAATCCTCCCTTTTTTTTGACTTACTCTTTCATAGGATGTGTAGTCTGGTAATTATAGGCCAATTAGTCTTACTTCTGTGGTCGGTAACTTAATGGAAAGGGTCCTGAGAGATAGGATCTATGACCATTTGGAAAGATGCAGTTTAATCTTGGATAGTCAATGTGGTTTTGTGAGGGGTAAGTCCTGCCTCACAAATTTGATTGAATTCTTTGAGGAGGTAACTAAGTGTGTGGACAAAGGTAGAGCAGTTGTCATATGCATGGATTTTAGTGAGGTGTTTGATAAGGTTCCCCATGGTAGACTCAAAGAAACTGAGGAGGTGTGGGATAGAAGGAAATTTGGCCAATTGGATAACTGGCTGTCTCACAGAAGACAGGGAGTGGTGGTGAAGGGAAAATTTTCAGACTGGAGGCCAGTTACCAGTGGTGTACCACAGGGGTCAGTGCTGGGTCCTCTGCTATTTGTGATTTTTATCGATGACTTGGAAGAGGGGGCTGAAGGGTGGGTTAGTAAATTTGCTGATGACACCAAGATTGGTGGAGTAGTGGATGAGTTGGAGGGCTCTTGTAAGCTGCAAAGAGACATTGATAGGATGCAGAGCTGGGCCGAAAAGTGGCAGATGGAGTTTAACCCTGATAACTGTGAGATGATTCTTTTTGGTAGGACAAACTTGAATACCGATTACAGGGTCAACGGCAGGGTTCTGAGGAATGTGAAGGAACAGAGAGATCTTGGAGTTCGTAGCCACAGATCTCTGAATGTTGCCACTCAAGTGGATAGAGTTGTGAAGAATGCTTATAGCGTGCTAGCGTTTATTAACAGGAGGTTTGAGTTTAAGAGCATATCAATACCCTTCTTTGCAGTAATCTGTTCTGTTCAGTATGACGATGGCCCCCCCTTTGTCTGCTGATTTGATGAAAATGTTACAGTTGGTCTTGAGAGTGCCGATGGCGTTGCGTTGTGCTTGGGAACTCACATTCTAATCAGTATTCTGTATCCTGTCTGTGCTGTTATACGCTGTATCTGAGACCAGAACACTCCATTCACCCGACGAAGGGGTAAACTCGAAAGTTTACGAGTTTACTATCAAGTAAATTGGTTGGACTTAAACCTGGTGTTATCAGACTTCTTACTATGTTTATCCCAGTCCAACGTCAGCATCTCCACATCAAGATCCTGACAGGCAGGATTTATGAATATTTGGAGGCATATAATATGATTAATAGTCAGCATGGCTTTGACAAAGGCAGATCGTGCCTTGTGAGCCTGATGGAATTTTTTGAAGATGAGACTAAACACATTAATGAAGGATGAGCAGTAGATGTAGTGTGTGTGTGGTCTTTAGCAAGGCATTTGATAAGGTGCCCCATACAAGGCTTATTGAGAAAATGAGGCGGCATGGGATCCAAGAGGCTTTGGCTTTGTGGATCCAGGACTGGCTTGTCAGCAGAAGGCAGAGAGTAGTTGTGGATGGGTCTTTTTCTGCATGGAGATCGGTCACCAGTGGAGTGCTCCAGGGATCTGTTCTAAGACCCCTGTTTGTCATTTTCATAAATTACCTGGATGAGGAAGTGGAGGGGTGGGTTGGTAAATTTGCTGATGACACGAAGGTCGGTGGTGTTGTGGATGGTTTGGAGGGATGTCAGAAGTTGCAGCAAGACATAAATAGGATGCAAGACTGGGCGGAGAAGTGGCAGATGGACTTCAACGCAGATAAATATGTAGTGGTCCATTTTGGCAGGACCAATGGGACGAAGGAATGTAATATCAAGGATAGGGTTCTTGGCAGTGTGGAAGATCAGAAGGATCTTGGGGTCCAGGCCTATAGGACGCTCAAAGCAGCTGTGCAGGTTGAAGCTGTGGTCAAGAAGGCGTATGGTGTACTGGCCTTTATCAATCGAGGAATTGAGTTTAGGAGTTGGGACGTAATGCTGCAACTTTATAAGGCTCTGGTCAGACCCCACTTGGAGTACTGTGCTCACATCTGGTTGCCTCACTATAGGAAGGATGTGGAAGCCATAGAAAGGATGCAGAGGAGATTTACAAGGATGTTGCCTGGATTGGGGGGCATGCCTTATGAAGATAGGTTGAGGGAACTCGGTCTTTTCTCCCTGAAAAGACGAAGGATGAGAGGCGACCTGATAGAGGTTTATAAGATGTTGAGAGATATAGATCAGCTGGATTCTCAGAGGCTTTTTCCCAGAGCTGAAATGGTTACAAGAGGACACAGGTTTAAGGTGCTGGGGAGTAGGTACCGAGGAGATGTCAGGGGTAAGTTTTCCACTCAGAGGGTGGTGGGTGAGTGGAATCAGCTGCCATCAGTGGTGGAGGTAGATTCAATAGCGTCTTTTAAGAGACTTTTAGATAAGTAATTGGAAATTAGTAAATTAGAGGGTAATAGGTAAGCCTAGTAATCTCTAAGGTGGGGACATGTTTGACACAACTTTGTGAGCCAAAGGGCCTGTATTGTGCTGTAGTTTTTCTATGTTTCTAAATAACAACATTTCACTTGCCTTTTTAATTATTTGCTGTAACCGCAGGCTAACTTTTCCTGATTCAAGAGCCAGGACATCCAGATCCCTCTGTAGCTCAGATTTCCGAAATCTTTCTCTCTTTAAATATTGTGATGCCAAGGTTATCAATTGGCATTTTAGCAAAGACAGGAACACACTGTCAAATATCCAATTAAAACAGCCTGGTTTATTTCAGAATAATTAATTCAAATACTTACTTTACATCCTCCAGAAATTTATCCAGTTCCAATGTGGATACATGGGAACACCTGGAATACAGGAACAATAATCAATGAATCGCTGAACATCAGAGAGTGGAACAAAGTCTGATCCCATTGTGCTGACCTCTAAGTGCTCTGTGCTGACCCTTCAACTCCTGAGTGCTCTGTGCTGACCCTTCAACTCCTGAGTGCTCTGTGCTGACCCCTGAGTAATAGAGATGTGGAGGAGGAAATGACAAAGCAGATTATGGATAGGTGTGGGAGTCACAGGGTAGTTATCATGGGTGACTTTAACTTTCCAAATATTGATTGGAACCTTTATAGGTCAAATAGTTTGGATGAAAATCTTTGTGCAGCGTTTGTGGCTAAGCCAACAAGAGGTGGGGCCACACTGGACGTGGTACTGGATAATGAACTGAGCGAAGTGTTAGATTTGCTTGTGGGAGAGCACGTTGGAGATAGTGTCCACAATTTGGAGTCCTTCATTATTGCAATGGTGAGGGATAAGGTCACACGGCAGGGTAAAGTTTATAATTGGGGGGGGGGGTAATTATGATATAATTAGGCAAGAATTAGGGAGCATAAGATAGGAACAGAAACGGTCAGGTACAGGCACAAACAAAAAGTGGAGCTTTTTCACAGAACAAATACTGCGTGTCCTTGATAGGTACGTCCCTGTCAGGCAGGGAGGAAATGGCCGAGTGAGGGAACCATGGTTAGAACATAGAACATAGAACACTACAGCACAAACAGGCCCTTTGGCCCGCAAGATGTGCCGAACACATCAAAACCTACCCAGCCATAGACCTATCTATAACCCCCAATCCCATTGGATCCCATATACTCATCCAGAAGTCTTTTAAAAGACCCCAGCGAGTTCGCCTCGACCACCACCGACGGTAGCCGATTCCGTTCACTCACCAACCTCTGACTGAAAAACTTACCTCTAACATCTCCTCTGTACTTGCCCCCCAGCACCTTAAACCTGTGTCCTCTCGTAGGACCTGCGTCCTACTTTCAGTAGCTCACTGAGAATTTAAATCAGTTTAAAATTATTGGTCTCTTCGGGAATAACAAAACCCCTGGCTGGTCCGTGCTGACCCCTCAGACCCTTGGCTGGTCCGTGCTGACCCCTCAGACCCCTGGCTGGTCCGTGCTGACCCCTCAGACCCCTGGCTGGTCCGTGCTGACCCCTCAGACCCCTGGCTGGTCCGTGCTGACCCCTCAGACCCCTGGCTGGTCCGTGCTGACCCTCCCTGGCTGGTCCGTGCTGACCCCTCAGACCCCTGGCTGGTCCGTGCTGCCCCCTCAGACCCCTGGCTGGTCCGTGCTGCCCCCTCAGACCCCTGGTTGGTCCGTGCTGACCCCTCAGACCCCTGGCTGGTCCATGCTGATTTAGTTTAGTGAGTGTATATTTTGCTGTAAGGTTGTGCTGAGCTCCCAACTCCCTCCTGTATCGATCCACAGCCTGTAATTGGTTTACTGTGAGATTGACAGTGTCTACCAGTTTCTCACTGGTTACTTTATGAGCTGTGGATGCGATTGGAACAATCTCTTACGTCCATTGTACCCCAGCACGGTCCCTGTGACGAATTTCTGCCATCACTGTGTTTCTGTTAATCCTCTTGGTCATCTCCTCCACACAGTTTTCCTGCATCAAATCTGGAACAATAATCCAATCAGCAGTTAAAATCAAAACATTCATCATTTATACAGTCATTTACTGTACATAAGGTGGTCATTCGGACCATTGAATAAGTGCTACTCCCAGTGGGTCAGTCCAATCAATTCCACTTGCCCTATTTAAACACATACTCCTTCAAATGATCATTTAACTTCCTTTGGAAATCATTGCTTCTGCTTCCACTACCCTCTTAGTGAGTTCCAGCTAATCATAGAACACTACAGCACAAACAGGCCCTTCGGCCCACAAGTTGTGCTGATCATATCAGCACCTAGCAGGCCATAGAACTATCTGTAACTCCCAATCCCATTAAATCCCATGTACTCATCCAGAAGTCTTTTAAAAGACCCCAGCGAGTTTGCTTCTACCACCACCGACGGCAACCAATTCCATTCACTCACCACCCTCTGAGTGAAAAACTTACCTCGAACATCTCCTCTGTACTGACCCCCCAACACCTTAAATCTGTGTCCTCTCGTAGCGACCATTTCAACCCGGGGAAATAGCCTCCGAGAATCCACCCTATCTATTCCTCTCAACATTTTATAAACCTCTATCAGGTCACCTCTGAACCTTCGTCTCTCCAGGGAGAAGAGACCTAGCTTTCTCAACCTATTTTCATAAGGCACCGCTCACTGTGTAATAAAAATTCGTCCTCACAAACCCTCCCTCGCACACTCTCCCATGTCTCTGTTTCTATGTGCCATCAGCCAATGGAGAGACTTTTCCTTGTCCAACTTAATTAAACTTGTCACAACCTTATACACCCCTACCCGATCTGCCCTCACTCTCTCCTTTGCTCCAAGCAGAACAATCCAGCTTCTCCACCTGAATATTGTAATTAAAATCCCTCATCTCTGGAACCACCCTGGTCAATTTCCCTCACACTCCTTCAATATGTCTCACATTTTTCCCAAAGTGTGATGACCAGAAATGGACACTATTCTCTAGTTGGGGCCAAATCAGGGTTTTAGGAAGATTCAGCATTAATTTTCCTACTTTTAGGTATAACTCTAAAATCAGAGTTATATCAGATATCAGAGGAACGTATTTTAAACAGAAGGTGATGGGGACCTGGAATGCACTGCCAAGCAGGGTGATGGAGGTGGACACGCTGGGATCATTTAAAACTTATTTGGATAGTCACAAGCAGACTGGGAACAGAGGGATACAGAAGAATGGTCTAGTTGGAGGCCGAAGGACCTGTTTTCTGTGCTGTATTGTTCTTTGTTAAGGGGAATTATGAGGCTATCAGGCAGGAAATTGGAGGCTTAAATTGGAAAGAGGTTTTCTAAGGGAAATGTATGGAAGAAATGTGACAAATTTTCAGGGAATATTTGTCTAAAGTTCTGGATAGCAACATTCCAATAAGACAGGGAAGTTATGGTAGGTTACAGGCACCATGGTGTACAAAGGCTGTAATAAATCCAGTCAAGAAGAAAAATTTACAAAAGGTTCAGAGAGCTAGGTAATGTTAGAGATTTAGAAGAATATACGGCTAATAGGAAAGATCTTAAGAAGGAAATCTGAAGAGCCAGAAGGGGTCATGAGAAGACCTTGGCAGGCAGGATTAAGAAAAACCCCAAGGCATTCTACAAGTATGTGAACAGCAAGAGGATAAGATCCTTGTCAGACCCCACTTGGAGTATTGTGCGCAGTTCTCGTCGCTTCACCATAGGAAGGATGTGGAAGCTATTGAGAGAGTGCAGAGGAGATTTACAAGGATGCTGCCTGGATTGGGAGGCAGGCCTTATGAAGATAGGTTGAGAGAACTGGGACTCTTCTCACTGGAGAGACGTAGATTGAGAAGCAACCTGATAGAGGTATATAAAATGTTGAGAGGAATAGATAAGGTGGATTCTCGGAGGTTATTTGATGCAGCAAATCCTGAGAGGCAGGATTTATGAACATTTGAAGGGTTATAATATGATTAAGAATAGTCAGCAGGGCTTTGTCAAAGGCAGATCATGCTTTATGAGCCTGATTGAATTTTTTGAAATGTGACTAAACACATGATGAAGGATGAGCAGTAGATGTAGTGTGTACAGACTTCAGCAAGGCATTTGATAAGGTGCCCCATGCAAGACTGCTTGAGAAGGTGAGAGGCCATGGGATCCAAGGGACTTTGGCCTTGTGGATCCAGAACTGGCTTGCCTGCAGAAGGCAAAGGGTGGTTGTGGATGGGTCTTTTTCTGCATGGAGGTCAGTCACCAGTGGAGTGCCCCAGGGATCTGTTCTAGGACCCTTGCTGTTTGTCATTTTCATAAATGACCTGGATGAGGAAGTGGAGGGATGGGTGAGTAAGTTCGCTGACGATACGAAGGTCGGTGGTGTTGTGGATGGTCTGGAGGGATGTCAGGAGTTGCAGCGGGACATAGACAGGATGCAAGGCTGGGCGGAGAAGTGGCAGATGGACTTCAACGCAGATAAATGTATGGTGGTCCATTTTGGCAAGACCAATGGGATGAAGGAGTACAATATTAAGGGTAGGAGTCTTAGCAGTGTTGAAGAGCAGAAGGATCTTGGGGTCCGGGTCTATAGGACTCTTAAATCAGCCTTGCAGGTGGAGGATGTGGTCAAGAAGGCGTACGGTGTACTGGCCTTCATTAATCGAGGGATTGAGTTTAGGAGTCGGGAAGTAATGCTGCAACTTTATAAGACGCTTCTCAGACCCCACTTGGAGTACTGTGGCAGTTCTGGTCACCTCACTATACGAAGAATGTGGAAGCTATTGAAAGGGTGCAGAGGAGATTTACAAGGATGTTGCCTGGATTGGGAGACATGACATATGAAGATAGGTTGAGGGAGCTGGGTCTCTTCTCCCTGGAGAGACGAAGATTGAGAGGCGACCTCATAGAGGTTTATAAAATGTTGAGAGGAATAGATAGGGTGGATTCTCAAAGGTTATTTCCCCGAGCTGAAATGGTCACTACGAGAGGACACAGGTTTAAGATGCTGGTGAGCAAGTACAGAGGGGATAGAACATAGAACACTACAGCACAAACAGGCCCTTAGCCCACAAGTTGTGCCGAACACATCAAAACTTACCCAGCCATAGACCTATCTATAACCCCCAATCCTATTGGATCCCATATACTCATCCAGAAGTCTTTTAAAAGACCCCAGCGAGTTCGCCTCGACCACCACCGACGGCAGCCGATTCCATTCACTCACCACCCTCTGAGTGAAAAACTTTCCCCTAGCATCCCCTCTGTACTTGCTTCCCTGCACCTTAAATCTGTGCCCTCTCGTCGCGAACATTTCAGCCCTGGGAAATAGTCTCTGAGAGTCCACCCTATCTATTCCTCTCAACATCTTGTAAACCTCTATCAGGTCGCCTCTCAACCTTCGTCTCTCCAGGGAGAACAGTCCCAGCTCCCTCAACCTGTCTTCATAAGGCATGCCTCCCAATCCAGGCAACATCCTTGTAAATCTCCTCTGCACCCTTTCAATAGCTTCCACGTCCTTCCTATAGTGAGGCGACCAGAACTGCGCACAGTACTCCAAGTGTGGTCTGACAAGGGTCCTATAAAGCTGCAGCATTACCTCCTGACTCCTGAACTCAATCCCTCGATGAATGAAGGCCAGTACACCGTAAGCTTTCTTAACCACATCCTCCACCTGGGAGGCCGATTTGAGAGTCTTATGGACCCAGACCCCAAGATCCCTCTGCTCTTCCACACAGCTAAGACTCCTACCTTTGATAGTGTACTCATTCATCCCGTTGGATCTGCCAAAATGGACCACAACACATTTATCCGCGTTGAAGTCCATCGGCCACTTCTCCGCCCAGTCTTGCATCCTGTCGATGTCATGCTGCAACTTCTGACATCCCTCCAGACCATCCACAACACCACCGACCTTCGTGTCATCGGCGAACTTACTCACCCATCCCTCCACTTCCTCATCCAGGTCATTTATGAAAATGACAAACAGCAAGGGTCCTAGAACAGATCCCTGGGGCACTCCACTGGTGACCGACCTCCATGCAGAAAAAGAGCCATCCACAACCACCCTCTGCCTTCTGCAGGCAAGCCAGTTCTGGATCCACAAGGCCAAAGCCCCTTGGATCCCATGGCCTCTCACCTTCTCAAGAAGTCTTGCATGTGGGACCTTGTCAAATGCCTTGCTGAAGTCCATGTACACCACGTCCACTGCTCTTCCTTCGTCAATGTGTTCAGTCACATTTTCGAAGAACTCAATTAAGCTCGTAAGGCACGACCTGCCTTTTACAAAACCATGCTGACTATTTCTAATCAGCCTAAACTTCTCCAAATGCTCGTAAATCTTGTCCCTCAGAAGCCTCTCCATCAGCTGACCAACCACTGAGGTCAGACTCACCGGTCGGTAATTTCCAGGACTATCCCTGTTCCGTTTCTTGAAAATAGGGACCACATCCGCAATCCTCCAATCCTCCGGAACCTCTCCCGTCTCCATCGACGACGCAAAGATCATCGCCACGGGCTCTGCAATGACATCCCTCACCTCCCACAATAACCTAGGGTACATCCCATCTGGTCCCAGAGACTTGTCTATCTTGATAGCATTTAAACGTTCTAACACATCCGCTTCCTTAATATCTACATACTCAATCTTTTCAGTTTGCCGCAAACTTGTAGTGCATCCTCCCAGATCACTTTCCACCGTGAATACTGAGGCAAAGTACTCATTAAGCACCTCTGCCATTTCTTCCGGTTCCATACAGACTTTTCCCCCTTCACCTTTTATAGGTCCTATCCCTTCTCTTCTCATCCTTTTACTTTTCACATATTTGTAGAAGGCCTTGGGATTCTCCTTAATCCTACCAGCCAAGGCCTTCTCATGACCCCTTCTGGCTCTCCTAATTTCCTTTTTAAGCTCTCTTCTATAAGCCTTATACTTCTCTAGATCCCCAACATCTCCTAGCTCTTTGAACCTTTTATACACCTTTCTTTTCTTCCTGACTATGTTCACCACAGCCTTCGTGCACCACGGTTCCCGCGTCCTACCAAAACCTCCTTGTCTCACCGGAATGTTGTTGTGCAAAGCTCCAGACAAGCATTCCTTGAATATCTGCCACCTTCCTTCTGTGCTTTTCCCCAAGAACACCTCCTTCCAGTTTATTCGCCCCAACATCTGCCTGATGTCTTCATAGAACTAGAACATAGAACATAGAACATTACAGCACAGAACAGGCCCTTCGGCCTTCGATGTTGCGCCGACCAATATAAAAAGCAATGCCCCTCCAAACTAAACCATTCCCTTCTCTTCCATATACTTATCAACTAACCTCTTAAACGCCACCAAACTTGGCGCATCTACAACTGCCGCAGGCAGGGCATTCCACTCCCGAACCACCCTTTGGGTAAAGAACCTACCTCTGATATCCGTCCTATAACTATCACCCCTTAATTTAAAGCTGTGTCCCCTCGTGCTAGCTTTCTCCATCCTAGGAAAAAGGCTATCACTGTCCACCCTATCTAAACCTCTAATCATCTTATATGTTTCGATCAGGTCCCCTCTTAGCCGCCTCCTTTCTAACGAAAACAACCTCAAATCCCTCAGCCTCTCTTCATAAGACCTGCCCTCCATACCAGGCAACATCCTGGTAAACCTCCTCTGTACCCTCTCCAATGCCTCCACATCTTTCTTATAATGCGGGGACCAGAACTGCACACAATACTCCAAGTGCGGCCGCACTAGAGTTTTGTACAGTTGCAACATGACGTTGCGGCTCCAAAATTCAACCCCCCTACCAATAAAAGCTAAGACTCCATATGCCTTCTTAACAACCTTCTCGACTTGACTGCCTACTTTCAGGGATAATATTTCCCCTTCATATTTCCCCATTCATATTTCCCCTTATTCCAGACAAATACCTTCCTAGCCTGCCTGATCCTATCCTTTTCTAATGCAAGGGTGAAGGAGATAGAATTATGATCTCCATCCCCAAGATGCTCTCCTACCGAGAGATCCATCACCTGTCCTGGTTCATTAGCTAGTACCAGGTCCAGTACAGCCTCTCCTCTCGTAGGCTTGTCCACATGCTGTGTCAGGAAACCCTCCTGAACACACCTAACAAACTCCTCCCCATCCAAACCCCTTACCCTTGGGATATTCCAGTCGATGTTTGGGAAATTGAAGTCTCCCATCACAACAACTCTGTTATTTCTACATCTCGATGTAAAGATGCCGGCATTGGATTGGAGTGGTAAGAACTCAGTAGTATGTAGAACTATTGTAGAAGTAATGTAGAACTATTTCTACATCTCTCCAGTATCTGTTTCCCAATCTGCACCTCAACTTCCCTGTCACTATTGGGCGGCCTATAGAATACACCCAGCAACGTCACCGACCCTTTGCTATTCCTAACTTCCACCCACAGAGACTCTGTAGACATTCCCTCCTCGGTATCCACCTTCTCTGCAGCCATGACACTGTCACTGATCAACACAGCCACTCCACCACCTCTTTTGCCTCCCTCCCTGTCCTTCCTGAAGGATCTGAATCCTGGGACCTGTAGTACCTAGTCCTGTCCCTGAGACATCCAAGTCTCTGTAATGGCCACCACATCACAATCCCAAGCAGCAATCCACGCCCTAAGTTCATCCACCTTATTTACTAACTTCATCCACCTTGTTAGGATGTTAGGAATAAGTTTTTCACTCAGAGGGTGGTGAGTGAATGGAATTGCCTGCCGTCGGTGGTGGTCGAGGCGAACTCACTGGGGTCTTTTAAAAGACTTCTGGATGAGTACATGGGATCTAATGGGATTGGGGGTTATAGATAGGTCTATGGCTGGGTAGGTATAGATGTGATCGGCACAACTTGTGGGCTGAAGGGCCTGTTTGTGCTGTAGTGTTCTATGTTCTATGTAACACATTACCCCCAACTCCGAGCACCTTAACCTTCTGTAGCAATCTTTTGTGAGGCTTCTTATCAAACACCTTCTGGAAATCTAAAAACACCACATCCAGCAGTTCCCCTCTGTCTACCACACTAGTCACTTCCTCATAGAAATCCAATAAATTTGTTAAACATGATTTCCCCTGAACGAATCCGTGCTGCGTCTGCCTGATCAAACCATTCATTTCTAGGTACCTCGCTATTTCTTCTTTGATGATGGATTCAAGCATTTTTCCAACTACAGACGCTAAACAAACTGGCGCATAATTCCCTGCTTTCTGTCTGCTACCTTTTTAAACAGCGGTATAACATTAGCAGTTTTCCAATCTTCCGGCACTTTCCCGGAATCTAGCGAATTTTGATAAGTAATTACTAAGGCATCTGCTATCATCTCTGCCATTTCTTTCAGAACCCTGGGATGCATTCCATCCGGTCCTGGGGACTTATCTACCTTCAGCCCCGTTAGTCTACCAAGCACTACCTCTCTAGTGACAGTAATTACATTAAGGACCTCATCTCCTACCAACCCTCTATCTTTAACATCCAGCAAACTATTTGTGTCCTCCTCCGTGAAGACCGACACAAAAAACTTAATTAAAATCTCAGCCATTTCCTCATCGACCACTGCTAATCCCCCCTCCCATCTTCCAAAGGGTCCAACATTCACTCTAGCCAGTCTCCTCTTTGTATATTTATAAAAACTTTTACAGTTGTTTTTTATATTTAGAGCTAATTTAGCTTCATACTCTATCTTTCTTTTCTTTATCACCTTCTTAGTCATCCTTTGTTGTTGCTTAAAACTCCCCCAATCTTCTAATCGCCCACTATTTTTAGCCGCTTTGAACGCATCAGTTTTTAATTTAATATTCTCCTTTATTTCCTTCAATAACCACGGCTGATTTTCCCTTCTCCTACAGTCCTCCTTTACCATCGGAATATATTTCTACCAAAAAAGATCTCCTTAAAAATCCTCCACTGTTCCTCAGCTGTCCTATCAACCAATCCGCGCTCCCAATCTACATTTGCCAATTCTGCTTTCATCCTATCGTACTCCCCTCTGTTCAAACAGAGGATACAGGTTCGGGATCCTGCTTTCTCACCCTCCACCTGCATCACTACCTAGATCCACCTCCGTCCAATGCCCAGGACCCCATCATGACTAATCCACCTAACCCGCACATCTTCAGAGCATAGGAGGAAACCGGAGCACCCGGAGGAAACCCACTCAGACATGGGGGGAATGTGCAGTCTCCACACAGACAGTGATCCAAGCCAGGAATCGAACCCAGCTCTCTGGCACTGTGAGGCAGCAGTATGCCACTTCACTGCTCTAATCTGATGATACAGTAATCACTCTTACCCAAATGTTTTCCCAGACACTTGGTTCAGTTGGCCCATCTCATTCCCAGCAGTAGATCTAACAATTCCCCTTTCCAGTTGGGTTGAGAACATACTGAACCAGGAAATTCTCCGAAACATATTTCAGATACCCCCTCAATCTCAGCCTTTAACATTTTCCATATTAAAATATCACTTCTCTATACTGCTTACACTCTCAGATTTCCCTGTAGACTTGTTTCTCTCTCCCTCTCCAAAATGAAATATTTCTCACGTCTGTGTGTTAAAGCTCATTTCCCCCCAACTGTTAGTCTTTTTTATCAGCAGGTTAATATTCTCCTGCAGTTTCTTTTTCTGCTCATTATGATTTAATACATTGTTGAATTTGCTATTATTTATAAATTGTGTTAATCTGCCCAGTGTACTCAGGTCTAGGTCATTAATACATAAAGAAGAGCAGTGACCTTAGTGACCCTGGATGTCTGTGGGCCTCCCTCCAGACTGAGGAATGAGCCTTCACCACTACCCTTTGCACCCACAATCAACAATCGACAAAATAGGACTTTGGGACTCTAGGATCTGAAAAACCCTGGATTTTTCCTTCTCCTCTACTCATGTCTCCATATCCCACACCCAGGAAAAGGAGTTCAAGGCCTGAGAGCCCAGGGAATGAAGCGGGAGCTCTGAGGATGAGGGAGGGACACTGAGCCAGCTATGAAGGAGATATTGAGTAGGTGTTTCTCAGACACTGCTGTCTATATGTACATGAGCCACTCACACTGGTTGTTGATGAAGGAATGAGCAGCCAGCAGTTTAAGTGAGTGAACCTCGAAGAGAACTTGATGGAAGAGAAGGTCGTGGGCACTTGGTCGTTCTGAGGGATCTCGAGCCAAGCATTTCTGGATAAATTCCTGAAACCAGGGAAACACATACCAGTTATTGGGGGAATTGAAATGAGGCCCGGGGTTCTTTAGCATTTTCCTCACTGAACCAGAGGCAGCCTCAATTTCTCTCACCATGTAAAATATACACCATCCACTCTAACAATACAGCATATACACACCGTTCACCCTAACAATACAGCATATGCACTAACTTTTTAATAATGTATACCAACTGAATGGCTTGCTATGCCATTATTGAGGGCAGTTGAGAGTCAACTACTGTGGCTCTGGAGTCATATGTAGGCCAGACCAGATAAGGATAGCGAATTTCCTGGACCACATGGGTTTTTAAGACAACTGGTTTAGGAATGGTTTAGGTCAGAGGGTCACTGCTTGTTCCTAATTGGTCGGCACAACATCGAAGGCCGAAGGGCCTGTTCTGCGCTGTAATGTTCTATGTTCTAACTGATGATAGTACAAAGAACAAAGAACAAAACAGCACCGGAAACAGGGCCTTTGGCTCAACGAGCCCGCGCCGCCACCCCGATGTTCCCATCTCTACCCACGATCCCTGTCCATGTTTATAGATCAGTGGATTTAAAACCAAATTTGAGACAATTAGGGAGAATTTGTTTTGCCAATTAGCCTAAGAGCACATCTTTGGGATGTGGGAGGAAACCGGAGCACCCGGAGAAAACCCACGCAAGCACGGGGAGAATGCGCAAACTCCCACAGACACAGGCCCAAATCCATGTATCTGCACAGCACAGCGATAGTCACTGAGCTGTCGTGTTGCCCATCAGAAGGTCCAGGTCAAGCGTACACGAACAACGTGAAGCACTAGGATACTCTTGAAAAAGATCCAAGAGCAGTCCTCTC
This sequence comes from Sphyrna mokarran, assembly GCA_024679065.1. NCBI lineage: Eukaryota > Metazoa > Chordata > Chondrichthyes > Carcharhiniformes > Carcharhinidae > Sphyrna > Sphyrna mokarran. Next base: position 1,896,259 of record JAGIQG010000002.1, read on the forward strand.
ACGACCCATCGCGTGTATGCCCCTCGTTAGACAACAAGGTGGACCAAAGCACCTGTAGGATAAAAACAAGTACATCAATATCATCATCTATTTACACACTTCCCAGGGACTCCCAAGGCTCATGATCCCTATTTTAAATCAGTTTTCTATACTTCTCCATTGCTATTCTGTTCATCTAGGTATTTCTTAAATAACTCCAGAGTGCCTGCTTCCACCATTTTACTTGGCAGCGCATTCCATACCCCCACCACCCTCTGTGTGAAAAAACACCATCTAGCATCCAAATTATACCTTACCCCCCTCACCCTAAGCCCGTGACCTCTCGTGCTATTTGAGTCCATCCTAGGAAAAAGCTTAACCCTGTTTACCCTATCAATCCCCTTCAAAATCTTGTACACCTCTATCAGATCTCCTCTAAGTCTATGTCTTTCTAAGGAAAACAGTCCCAATTTGCCTAATCTCTCCTCATAACTCAGACCTTCCATACCAGGCAGCATCCTGGTAAACCTCCTCTGCACTCTCTCCAGAGTCTCCACGTCTTTGCGGTAGTAAGGCGACCAGAACTGGACGCAGTATTCCAAATGAGGTCTAACCAGCGTTTTATACAACTGCAACATTAAAGGCCAGCTCTTGTACTGTATACCCCTTCCTATAAAGGCTAACATACTATATGCTTTCTTCACAACTTTCTCCACTTGCTCTGCCACCTTCAGACACTTGTTCACCTCACCCCCAGGTCCCTCTGCATTTCTATACTCTTAATAGGTCTACCCTTTATCATATACCTCCCCCTACATTCTTTCTCCCGAAATGCATCACCTCACATTTATCAGGATTGAATCCCATCTGCCATCTATCTGCCCAAGCTACCAGCCTATCTATATCCTGCTGCATTGCCTGACAATGCTCCTCACTATCTGCAAGTCCAGCCATCTTTGTATCGTCTGCAAACTTGCTGATCACTCCACTTACTCCCTCTTCCAAATCATTTGTATATATTACAAATAGAAGAGGTCCCAGTACCGAGCCCTGCAGCACACCACTAGTGACTGACCTCCAGCTACAGCAATACTCTTCCACTATTACTCTCTGTCTCCTATTACCAAGCCAGTTACTTATCTATCTAGCTACCTGTCCTTGTATCCCATTTGCCTTGACCTTCTCGACTAACCTCCCATGAGGGACTTCGTCAAACACGTTACTAAAATCCATATAGACGACATCAACAGCTCGCCCTTCGTCCACCGTTTTCGTCACCTCCTCAAAAAATTCTACCAGACTTGTAAGGCACGACCTCCCCTTAACAAATCCATGCTGCGTATCCCTAATCAGATTGCAACACTCTAAGTGCCTATACATCCTATCTCTAAGAATCCCCTCCAACAGCTTCCCTACCACTGACGTCAAACTCACCGGCCTATAATTTCCAGGGTTATCCCTACTACCCTTTTTAAACAACGGTACAACATTAGCTATTCTCCAGTCCTCTGAGACCTCACCTGTGTCCAAGGAAGAGACAAAGATTTGCGTCAGAGGCCCAGCAATTTCACTTCGCACCTCTCTAAGCAGTCTGGGATAAATGCCATCAGGCGCCGGAGATTTGTCTGTTTTAATGCTACCTAGAAGATCTAACACTTCCTCCCTCGGTACGGATATTTCCCTCAACTGGTCCACAGCTCCCTCAGAGACAGGAGCTGTCAACAAGCCCCTCTTCTTCGTAAATACCGACGCAAAGTATTCATTCAGGATCTCCGCCATTCCCTCGGGCTCTAAACACAGTTCATAGAACATAGAACACTACAGCACAAACAGGCCCTTCGGCCCACACGTTGTGCCGAACACATCAAAACCTACCCAGCCATAGACCTATCTATAACCCCCAATCCTATTGGATCCCATATACTCATCCAGAAGTCTTTTAAAAGACCCCAGCGAGTTCGCCTCGACCACCACCGACAGCAGCCGATTCCATTCACTCACCACCCTCTGAGTGAAAAACTTTCCCCTAGCATCCCCTCTTCCCTGCACCTTAAATCTGTGCCCTCTCGTCGCGACCATTTCAGCCCTGGAAATAGTCTCTGAGAGTCCACCCTATCTATGTCCTCTCAACATCTTGTAAACCTCTCTCAGGTCCGCCTCTCAACCTTCGTCTCTCCAAGGATAACATCCCCAGCTCCCTCAAACTGTCTTCATAAGGCATGGCCTCCCCAATCCATGCACATCCTTGTAAATCTCCTCGGCCACCCTTTCATAGCTTCCACGTCCTTCCTATAGTGAGGCGACCAGAAATGCGCACAGTACTCCAAGTGTGGTCTGACAAGGGTCTATAATCTGCAGCATTACCTCCTGACTCTGAACTCACTCCCTCATGAATGAAGGCAAGTACACCGTAACGCTTTCTTCACCACACTATCCTCCACCCGGGAGGGACCGATTTGAGAGTCTTATGGACCCGGACCCAAGATCCCTCTGCACTTCCAAACAGCTACAGATTCGCTGTGACTTGGACAAGTTGGCAGAGCTGGGCCGAGAGGTGGCAAATGGAGTTTTAATG
>JAGIQG010000002.1:1898845-1996917 GCA_024679065.1 Sphyrna mokarran
ATGTCATGCTGCAACTTCTGACATCCCTCCAGACCATCCACAACACCACCGACCTTCGTGTCATCGGCGAACTTACTCACCCATCCCTCCACTTCCTCATCCAGGTCATTTATGAAAATGACAAACAGCAAGGGTCCTAGAACAGATCCCTGGGGCACTCCACTGGTGACCGACCTCCATGCAGAAAAAGAGCCATCCACAACCACCCTCTGCCTTCTGCAGGCAAGCCAGTTCTGGATCCACAAGGCCAAAGCCCCTTGGATCCCATGGCCTCTCACCTTCTCAAGAAGTCTTGCATGTGGGACCTTGTCAAATGCCTTGCTGAAGTCCATGTACACCACGTCCACTGCTCTTCCTTCGTCAATGTGTTCAGTCACATTTTCGAAGAACTCAATTAAGCTCGTAAGGCACGACCTGCCTTTTACAAAACCATGTTGACTATTTCTAATCAAACTAAACTTCTCCAAATGCTCATAAATCTTGTCCCTCAGAAGCCTCTCCATCAGCTGACCAACCACTGAGGTCAGACTCACCGGTCGGTAATTTAGCCTGTAGGGAAGCTGTTGGAGGGGATTCTTAGAGATAGGATGTATAGGCACTTAGAGCGTTGAAATCTGATTAAGGATACACAGCATGGATTCATTAAGGGAAGGTCGTGCCTTACAAAACTGGTAGAATTTTTTGAGGAGGTGACGAAAACGGTGGACAAAGGGCAAGCCGTTGATGTAGTCTATATGGATTTCAGTAAGGCGTTTGACAAAGTCCCTCATGGGAGGTTAGTCGAGAAGGTCAAGGCTAATGGGATACAAGGACAGGTAGCTAGATGGATAAGTAACTGGCTTGGTAATAGGAAACAGACAGTAATAGTGGAAGGGTGTTTTTCTAGCTGGAAGTCGGTCACTAGTGGTGTGCCGCAGGGCTCGGTACTGGGACCTCTTCTATTTGTAATATATATAAATGACTTGGAAGAGGAAGTAAGTGGAGTGATCAGCAAGTTTGCAGACGATACAAAGATGGCTGGACTTGCGGATAGTGAGGAGCACTGTCAGGCGATGCAGCAGGACATAGATAGGCTGGTAGCTTGGGCAGACAGATGGCAGATGGAATTCAATCATGATAAATGTGAGGTGATGCATTTCGGGAGAAAGAATGTAGGGGGGAGGTATATGATAAAGGGTAGACCTATTAAGAGTATAGAAACGCAGAGGGACCTGGGGTGCAGGTGAACAAGTCTCTGAAGGTGGCAGAGCAAGTGGAGAAGGTTGCGAAGAAAGCATATAGGATGCTAGCCTTTATAGGAAGGGGTATAGAGTACAAGGGCTGGCCTTTAATGTTGCAGTTGTATAAAACGTTGGTTAGACCTCATTTGGAATACTGCGTCCAGTTCTGGTCGCCTTACTACCGGAAGGACGTGGAGACTCTGGAGAGAGTGCAGAGGAGGTTGCTGCCTGGTATGGAAGGTCTGAGTTATAGAAATAGAACAATACAGCACAGAACAGGCCCTTCGGCCCTCGATGTTGTGCCGACCAAAATAAAAAGCAATGCCCCTCCTAACTAAACCATTCCCTTCTCATCCATATACTTATCAACTAACCTCTTAAACGCCACCAAACTTGGCGCATCTACAACAGCTGCAGGCAGGGCATTCCATCCCTAATCACTCTTTGAGTAAAGAACCTACCTCTGATATCCGTCCTATAACTCATACCTTAATTTAAAGTGTGTCCCCTCGTGCTAGCTTTTTCCATCCTAGGAAAAAGGCTATCACTGCCACCTATCCAAACCTCTAATCATCTTATATGTTTCAATAAGATCCCCCCTTAGCCGCCTCCTTTCTAACGAAAACAACCTCAAATCCTTCAACCTCTCTTCATAGGACCTGCCCTCCATACCAGGCAACATCCTAGTAAACCTCCTCTGTACCCTCTCCAATGCCTCCACATCTTTCTTATAATGTGGCGACCAGAACTGCACACAATACTCCAAGTGCGGCCGCACTAGAGTTTTGTACAGCTGCAACATGATGCTGCGGCTCCTAAATTCAATCCCCCTACCAATAAAAGCTAAGACTCCATAAGCCTTCTTAACAACTTTATCCACTTGACTGCCTACTTTCAGGGATCTATTGACACATACACCAAATCCTTCTGTTCCTCAACACTATTAAAGCCCTACCATTAGCCCTATACTCTACACATTTATTGTTCCTGCCAAAGTGCAATACCTCACACTTTTCCACATTAAACTCCATTTGCCACCTCACGGCCCAGCTCTGCAACTTGTCCAAGTCACTCTGTAAACTAAAACACCCCTCTTCACTATCTACCAACCCACCAACTTTAGAATAATCTCAAATTTACGATTTATGAGGAGAGATTAGGCAAATTGGGACGGTTTTCCATAGAAAAACGTAGACTTAGAGGAGATCTAATAGAGGTGTACAAGATTATGAAGGGTATAGATAGAGTAAACAGGGTTAAGCTTTTTCCTAGGATGGACTCAAATAGCACGAGGGGTCACAGGCTTAGGGTGAGGGGGGTAAGGTATAGTTTGGATGCTAGATGGTGTTTTTTCACACAGAGGGTGGTGGGGGTATGGAATGCGCTGCCAAGTAAAGTGGTGGAGACAGGTACTCTGGAATTATTTAAGAAATATTTAGATGGGCACATGAACAGAATGGGAATGGAGGGGTATAGAAAACTGATTTAAACTAGGGATCATGAGCTTTTGGAGTTCCTGGGAAGTGAGTAAATAGATGATATTGATGTACTTGTTTTTATCTAGAACATAGAACATTACAGGGCAGAACAGGCCCTTCGGCCTTCGATGTTGCACCGACCAATTAGGAAAAAGCAGTGATCCTCCAACCTAAACCATTCCCTTTTCGTCCATAAACTTATCTACTAACCTCTTAAACGCCACCAAACTTGGCGCATCTACAACTGCAGCAGGCAGGGCATTCCATACCCTTACCACCCTCTGGGTAAAGAACCTCCCTCTGACATCCGTCCTATAACCACCACCCCTTAATTTAAAGCTATGTCCCCTCGTGCTAGCTTTCTCCATCCTAGGAAAAAGGCTATCACTGTCCACCCTATCTAAACCTTTAATCATCTTATATGTTTCAATAAGGTCTCCTCTTAGTCGCCTTCTTTCTAACGAAAACAACCTCAAATCCCTCAGCATCTCTCCATAAGACCTGCCCTCCATACCAGGCAACATCCTGGTAAACCTCCTCTGTACCCTCTCCAATGCCTCCACATCTTTCTTCTAATGTGGGGACCAGAACTGCACACAATACTCCAAGTGCGGCCGCACTAGAGTTTTGTACAATTGCAACATGACGTTGCGGCTCCGAAATTCAATCCCCCTACCAATAAAAGCTAAGACTCCATATGCCTTCTTAACAACCTTATCGACTTGATTGCCAAACTTTCAGGGATCTATGCACACATACACCAAGATCCCTCTGTTCATCAACACTATTAAGAGTCCTACCATTAGCCCTATACTCTACACATTTGTTATTCCTGCCAAAGTGAATTACCTCACACTTTTCCACATTAACCTCCATTTGCCACCTCTCGGCCCAGCTCTGCAACTTGTCCAAGTCTCGCTGCAAACTATAACACCCCTCTTCACTATCTACCACTCCACCGACTTTAGTGTCATCTGCAAATTTACTAATCCATCCTTCAATACCTTCATCCAGCTCATTTATAAAAATTACAAACAGCAGGGGCCCCAAAACAGACCCCTGAGGTACACCACTTGTCACCGAACTCCACAATGAATATCTCCCATCAACCACCACCCTCTGTCTTCTATCTGCTAGCCAATTCCTAATCCAATTAGCTAAATCACCATCAATCCCATACATCTGCATTTTCTGCAGAAGCCTTCCATGGGGCACCTTATCGAACGCCTTACTAAAGTCCATATATACCACATCAACTGCCTTATCCCCATCCACCTCTTTGGTCACTTTTTCAAAAAACTCAATAAGGTTAGTAAGGCACGACCTACCCTTCACAAAACAGGTGCTTTAGTCCACCTTGTTGTCTAACGAGCGTCATACACGCGATGGTTATGATAGGACTGCTCTTGGATTTTTTTCGAGAGTATCCTACTGCTTCACGTCGTTAGTGTACGCTTGATCTTTTCCATTTGATGAGCAACACGACAGCTCAGTGACTATCTCTGTGCTGTGCAGATACATGGATTTGGGCCTGTGTCTGTGGGAGTTTGCGCATTCTCCCCGTGCTTGCGTGGGTTTTCTCCGGGAGCTCCGCTTTCCTCCCACATCCCAAAGATGTGCTCTTTAGGCTAATTGGCAAAACAAATTCTCCCCAAATTGTCTCAAATTTGGTTTTTAATCCATAGATCTATAAACATAGACAGGAATCACGGGTAGAGGTGGGAACATCGGGGTGGCGGCACGGGCTCGTTTGGCCGAAGGACCTGTTTCACGTGCTGTTTTTGTTCTTTGATCTTTGAAATGTCAGGGGTAAGTTTTTCACTCAGAGGGTGGTGAGTGAATGGAATCAGCTGCCGTCAGTGGTGGTGGAAGCAGATTCGAAGGATCTTTTAAGAGAAGGTAATAAGAGAAGCAGGTGATTAAGAAGGCAAATTGAATTTTGTCCTTCATTGCTAGAGGGATGGAGTTTAAAAACAGCGAGGTAATGTTGCAGCTGTATAAGGTGCTGGTGAGGCCACATCTGGAGTTACTGTGTACAGTTTTAGTCTCCTCACTTGAGAAAGGATATACTGGCACTGGAGGGGGGGCAGAGGAGATTCATTAGGTTGATTCTGGAGTTGAGAGGATTGGCTTTTGAGAGAGAGACTGAGCAAACTGGGACTATATTCATTGGAATTCAGAAGAATGAGGGGAGATTTTATAGAAACATATAAGATTATGAAGGGAATCGATAAGATAGAAGTAGGGAAGTTGTTTCCATTGGTGGGTGAAACTAGAACTAGGGGGCATAGCCTCAAAATAAGGGGAAGCAGATTTAGGACTGAGTTGAGGTGGAACTTCTTCACACAAAGGGTTGTGAATCTGTGGAATTCCCTGCCCAGTGAAGCAGTTGAGACTAACTCATTGAATGATTTTAAGACAAGGATAGATAAATTTTTGAACAGTAAAGGAATTAAGGGTTATGGTGAGTGGGTGGGTAAGTGGAGCTGAGTCCATAAAAAGATCATCCATGATCTTATTGAATGGCAGAGCAGGCCCGAGGGGCTGGATGGCCGACTCCTGCTTCTAGTTCTTACGAATCTCCTCTGCACCCCCTCCAGTGCAGTCACATCCTTCTGATAGTGAGGTGACCAGACCTGCACACAGTTCTCCAGCTGTGGCCTCACTAATGTTTTATGAAGGTGTACCAGGGTCTCTCTTTCTATAATCTCAGCCCCAGCAATGGAAGCAAGCATTCTGTCAGCCTTCTTCACTCTATGTACCTGTGCTGCCACCGATCTGTGGGCCTGTACACCAAGCTGCCTTGCTCCTCATTACTCCACACTGATCTACCATTCATTGTGTATATCCTGCTTTTATTAAACCACTAAAGTATCACTTCACGTTTATCAGGATGAAATTCCACCTGTCATTGCTCTGCCCTCCTTACAGCTGATAAAAGCAAATTATTGCAGATGCTAGAATCTGAAACAGAAAATGCTGGAAAATCTCAGCGGATCTGACAAGCCTCAGTGGAGAGAGAATCAAGCCAATCTTTCGAGTCTGGATGACCCTTCATCAGAGCTAAACTGATACGTTCAATCTATTCTCTCTCCATAGACATTGTCAAATCTACTGAGGTTTTCCAGCGTTTTCTGTACCAGCTGATCACCATCAGACTGTCCTCCTCACTATCAACACTACCACCAATTATCATGACGGCTGCAAACTTACTAATTACACCCACTACCTTCACATCCAAGAGTCGACAGCCATGATCATACTGAATGATAGGGGCAGCAGTAGGCTGTTAGGCTCTATTTCCAATCTTTGTAAATAGATTGTATTCTCAGCTACTCTGGGGTAACCTGTCCAGGGTATGGGATTTTCCCCATTATCAGTACCACCATTTCTCCCATTCCAATCTTTCAGGAACACTTATTTCCAGGAATATTTAACACCCAGGTCTGCTCTTCTTTCAGCCAGGTCTTTGTTATTGTAACAAAATCATATTTCCAATAAGCTTACTCTGTACATTCACACATACACAGAGTATACCAAAGTATACAGTTGCTTCAATGATTGTTCACTATGAGTCCAAAGGAAAAAGATGTCATCAATGTATCTAGTATATAACCTTGGTTGAAGATCTCGTGTGGTGAAGAAGTCTTGTTCGAACCTGTGCATGAAGATGTTGGCACAACTGTATGATGATATCAACAAATTCCATCCCACCATCAGACTATTCTCCAGAATCAGTTGCATTCTTGGACACACGCATCTCCATCAAGGACGGTCACCTTAGCACCTCACTGTACCGAAAACCGACAGACAACCTAACAATGCTCCACTTCTCCAGTTTCCACCATAGACACGTTAAAGAAGCCATTCCCTATGGACAAGCCCTCCGTATACACAGAATTTACTCAGATGAGGAGGATTGTGACAGACACCTCCAGACACTGAAGGATGCCCTCGTGAGAACAGGATATGGCACTCGACTCATCGATCGACAGTTCAAACGTGCCACAGCGATAAACCGCACTGACCTCCTCAGAAGACGAACACGGGACACGGTGCACAGAGTACCCTTTGTTGTCCAGTACTTCCCAGGAGCAGAAAAGCTACGACATCTTCTCCAGAGTCTTCAACATATCATTGATGACAATGAACATCTCGCTAGGGCCATCCCCACCCCCGACCACCCCCCGCAACTTCTTGCTTTCAGACAACCGCACAACCTCAAACAGATCATTGATCGCAGCAAACTACCCAACCATCAGGAGAACAGTGACCACAATACCACACAACCCTGTCACAGCAACCTCTGCAAGACATGCCAGATCATAGACATGGACGACATCATCAAACGTGGGGACACCATTCACCAGGTACGCGGTACATACTCTTGTAACTCGGCCAACGTTGTCTACCTAATACGTTGCAAGAAAGGATGGTATTTACAGGGTTGTGTGGTATTGTGGTCACTGTTCTCCTGAAGGTTGGGTAGTTTGTTGCGAACAATGATCTGTTTGAGGTTGTGCGGTCGTCTGAAAGCAAGAAGTGGGTGGAGGGGGGATGGCACTAGCGATGTAGAAATAACAGAGTTGTTGTGATGGGAGACTTCAATTTCCCAAACATCGACTGGAATATCCTAAGGATAAGGGGTTTGGATGGGGAGGAGTTTGTTAGGTGTGTTCAGGAGGGTTTCTTGACACAGCACGTGGACAAGCCTATGAGAGGAGAGGCTGTACTGGACCTGGTACTAGCTAATGAACCAGGATAGGTGATGGATCTCTCGGTAGGAGAGCATCTTGGGGATGGAGATCATAAGATGATCTCCATAAGATGGGGATCGAAACATATAAGATGATTAGAGGTTTAGATAGGGTGGACAGTGATAGCCTTTTTCCTAGGATGGAAAAAGCTAGAACGAGGGGACACAGCTTTAAATTAAGGGGTGATAGTTATAGGACGGATATCAGAGGCAGGTTCTTTACCCAAAGGGTGGTCGGGAGTGGAATGCCCTGCCTGCAGCGGTTGTAGATGCGCCAAGTTTGTTGGCGTTTAAGAGGTAGTTGTTAAGTATTGGAAGAGAAGGGAATGGTTTAGGTTTGGAGGGGCATTGCCTTTTTATATTGGTCGGCGCAACATCGAAGGCCGAAGGGCCTGTTCTGTGCTGTAATGTTCTATGTTCTATAATTCTATCTCCTTCACCCTTGCATTGGAAAAGGATAGGATCAGGCAGGCTAGGAAGATGTTTGTCTGGAATAAGGGGAAATATGAAGACATCAGGCAGATGTTGGGGCGAATAAACTGGAAGGAGGTGTTCTTGGGGAAAAGCACAGAAGGAAGGTGGCAGATATTCAAGGAATGCTTGTCTGGAGCTCTGCACGACAACGTTCCGGTGAGACAAGGAGGTTTTGGTAGGTCAAGGGAAGCGTGGTGCACGAAGGCTGTGGTGAACATAGTCAGGAAGAAAAGAAAGATGTATAAAAGGTTCAAAGAGCTAGGAGATGTTGGGATCTAGAGAAGTATAAGGCTTATAGAAGAGAGCTTAAAAAGGAAATTAGGAGAGCCAGAAGGGGTCATGAGAAGGCCTTGGCTGGTAGGATTAAGGAGAATCCCAAGGCCTTCTACAAATATGTGAAAAGTAAAAGGATGAGAAGAGAAGGGATAGGACCTATAAAAGGTGAAGGGGGAAAAGTCTGTATGGAACCGGAAGAAATGGCAGAGGTGCTTAATGAGTACTTTGCCTCAGTATTCACGGTGGAAAGTGATCTGGGAGGATGCACTACAAGTTTGCGGCAGACTGAAAAGATTGAGTATGTAGATATTAAGGAAGCGGATGTGTTAGAACTTTTAAATGCTATCAAGATAGACAAGTCTCCGGGACCAGATGGGATGTACCCCAGGTTATTGTGGGAGGTGAGGGATGTCATTGCAGAGCCCCTGGCGATGATCTTTGCGTCGTCGATGGAGACGGGAGAGGTTCCGGAGGATTGGAGGATTGCGGATGTGGTCCCTATTTTCAAGAAAGGGAACAGGGATAGTCCTGGAAATTACCGACCGGTGAGTCTGACCTCAGTGGTTGGTAAGCTGATGGAGAGGCTTCTGAGGGACAAGATTTACGAGCATTTGGAGAAGTTTAGGTTGATTAGAAATAGTCAGCATGGTTTTGTAAAAGGCAGGTCGTGCCTTACGAGCTTAATTGAGTTCTTCGAAAATGTGACTGAACACATTGACGAAGGAAGAGCAGTGGACGTGGTGTACATGGACTTCAGCAAGGCATTTGACAAGGTCCCACATGCAAGACTTCTTGAGAAGGTGAGAGGCCATGGGATCCAAGGGGCTTTGGCCTTGTGGATCCAGAACTGGCTTGCCTGCAGAAGGCAGAGGGTGGTTGTGGATGGCTCTTTTTCTGCATGGAGGTCGGTCACCAGTGGAGTGCCCCAGGGATCTGTTCTAGGACCCTTGCTGTTTGTCATTTTCATAAATGACCTGGATGAGGAAGTGGAGGGATGGGTGAGTAAGTTCGCCGATGACACGAAGGTCGGTGGTGTTGTGGATGGTCTGGAGGGACGTCAAAAGTTGCAGCATGACATCGACAGGATGCAAGAATGGGCGGAGAAGTGGCAGATGGACTTCAACGCGGATAAATGTGTTGTGGTCCATTTTGGCAGATCCAACGGGATGAATGAGTACACTATCAAAGGTAGGAGTCTTAGCTGTGTGGAAGAGCAGAGGGATCTTGGGGTCCGGGTCCATAAGACTCTCAAATCGGCCTCCCAGGTGGAGGATGTGGTTAAGAAAGCTTACGGTGTACTGGCCTTCATTCATCGAGGGATTGAGTTCAGGAGTCAGGAGGTAATGCTGCAGCTTTATAGGACCCTTGTCAGACCACACTTGGAGTACTGTGCGCAGTTCTGGTCGCCTCACTATAGGAAGGACGTGGAAGCTATTGAAAGGGTGCAGAGGAGATTTACAAGGATGTTGCCTGGATTGGGAGGCATGCCTTATGAAGACAGGTTGAGGGAGCTGGGACTGTTCTCCCTGGAGAGACGAAGGTTGAGAGGCGACCTGATAGAGGTTTACAAGATGTTGAGAGGATAGATAGGGTGGACTCTCAGAGACTATTTCCCAGGGCTGAAATGGTCGCGACGAGAGGGCACAGATTTAAGGTGCAGGGAAGCAAGTACAGAGGGGATGCTAGGGGAAAGTTTTTCACTCAGAGGGTGGTGAGTGAATGGAATCGGCTGCCTCGGTGGTGGTCGAGGCGAACTCGCTGGGGTCTTTTAAAAGACTTCTGGATGAGTATATGGATCCAATGGGATTGGGGGTTATAGATAGGTCTATGGCTGGGTAGGTTTTTCATAGAACATAGAACATTACAGCACAGAACAGGCCCTTCGGCCTTCGATGTTGCGCCGACCATATAAAAAGCAATGACCCTCCAACTAAACCATTCCCTTCTCTTCCATATACTTATCAACTAAACCTCTTAAACGCCACCAAACTTGGCGCATCTACAACTGCCGCAGGCAGGCATTCCACTCCCGAACCACCCTTTGGGTAAAGAACCTACCTCTGATATCCGTCCTATAACTATCACCCTTAATTTAAAGCTGTGTCCCCTCGTGCTAGCTTTCTCCATCCTAGGAAAAAGGCTATCACTGTCCACCCTATCTAAACCTCTAATCATCTTATATGTTTCGATAAGGTCCCCTCTTAGCCGCCTCCTTTCTAACAAAACAACCTCAAATCCCTCAGCCTCTCTTCATAAGACCTGCCCTCCATACCAGGCAACATCCTGGTAAACCTCCTCTGTACCTCTCCAATGCTCCACATCTTTCTTATAATGTGGGACCAGAACTGCACACAATACTCCAAGTGCGGCCGCACTAGAGTTTTGTACAGTTGCAACATGACGTTGCGGCTCCGAAATTCAATCCCCCTACCAATAAAAGCTAAGACTCCATATGCCTTCTTAACAACCTTATCGACTTGACTGCCTACTTTCAGGGATCTATGCACAAATACACCAAGATCCCTCTGTTCATCAACTATTAAGAATCCTACCATTAGCCCTATACTCTACACATTTATTATTCCTGCCAAAGTGCATTACCTCACACTTTTCCACATTAAACTCCATTTGCCACCTCTCGGCCCAGCTCTGCAACTTGTCCAAGTCTCTCTGCAAACTATAACACCCCTCTTCACTATCTACCACTCCACCGACTTTAGTGTCATCCGCAAATTTACTAATCCATCCTTCAATACCCTCATCCAGATCATTTATAAAAATTACAAACAGCAGGCCCCAAAACAGACCCCTGAGGTACACCACTTGTCACCGAACTCCACGATGAATATCTCCCATCAACCACCACCCTCTGTCTTCTATCTGCTAGCCAATTCCTAACCCAATTAGCTAAATCACCCTCTATCCCATACATCTGCATTTTCTGCAGAAGTCTTCCATGGGCCACCTTATCAAACGCCTTACTAAAGTCCATATATACCACATCAACCGCCTTACCCCCATCCACCTCTGGTCACTTTTTCAAAAAACTCAATAAGGTTAGTAAGGCACGACCTACCCTTCACAAAACCATGCTGACTATCCCCAATCAATTCATTTCTCTCTAAATAACTATAAATCCTATCCCTAATAATTCTCTCCAATACTTTGCCCACAACAGAAGTAAGACTCACTGGCGTATAATTCCCTGGAAGGTCTCTCTTCCCTTTCTGGAACAATGGGATCACATTCGCTATCCTCCAGTCCTCCGGAACCACACCCGTAACCAACGACGATCTGAAGATCAGAGCCAGAGGCTCTGCAATCGCCTCTCTTGCCTCCCAAAGAATCCTAGGGTAAATCCCGTCCGGCCCAGGGGACTTATCTAACTTCAAACCCTCAAGAATATCTAGCACATCCTCCCTATCTACTTCAATACTTTCCAGTTTGCAACCCTGTATCCCAGTGTTCTCCACAACTACATTTACATCTCCCTGCGTGAATACCGAAGAGAAATATTTATTCAGTGCCTCTCCAATCTCTTCAGGCTCCACGCACAACTTCCCACTGCTGTCTATGACTGGCCCTAATCTTGCCCTAACCAATCTTCTATTCTTAACATATCTAAAGAAAGCTTTAGGATTCTCCTTAATCCTATCAGCCAAAGTCTTCTCATGTCCCCTCTTAGCTCTCCTCAATTCACTCTTTAGCTCCCTCCTGGCTAATCTATAGCTATCCATTGCACTAACTGAGCCTTCAAGCCTCATCCTGACATAAGCCTCCTTTTTCCTTTCAACCAGCAAATCAACTTTCTTTGTTTTGATGTGTTCGGCACAACTTGTGGGCCGAAGGGCCTGTTTGTGCCGTAGTGTTCTATGTTCGATAAAGGATGTTCCGAAGCATGGTACATTGGGGAGACTGTGCAGGCACTGCGACAGCGGATGAATGAGTATCGCTCAACAATCACCAGGCAAAACAGTTCCCTTCCTGCGGGCGAACACTTCAGCAGTCACGGGCATTTGGCCTCTGACCTGCGGGTAAATGTTCTTCAAGGGGGCCTTAGTGACACACGACAGCGCAGAGTCACTGTGCAGAGACTCATAGCCAAGTTCCGCACACATGAGGCCGGTCTTAATAGGGATCTTGGCTTCATGACACACTATGTGCAACCCCCGTAACTTGCCTGGGTTAGCAAAAAATCTCACTTACTGTGCTGTCTGGCGAAAATACACAATTCTCTAACCAATGCTCAGGATTCCCTTCACACACATTGTTAGCCACTTTAACACTTGAATAGCAGGTTAGATGTAAGGATTCGCATTCTAATCAGCAACCTGTGACTGTCTGTGCTGATATGAGTGCTATTGCAGACCAGAACACTGCATTTGCCTGATGAAGGCACAGAGTGTCGAAAGCTCGCAAATTTACTATCAAATAAATCGGTTGGATTTAAAATTGGTGTTGCGAGATTCTTACTGAGTTCCTTCTATCAGCTAGCCAATTCCTAATCCAAACTGCTAAATCATTCTCAATCCCATGCATCTGCATTTTCTGCAGTAGCCTACCAATAATAGGAAGCAGATTATTATTTGAATCAGTTACTGAAAGTAAGTGCGCAGGTACAGCAGGCAGTAAAGAAGACAAATGATATCTTGGCCTTCATAGT
Organism: Sphyrna mokarran; assembly: GCA_024679065.1. Lineage (NCBI taxonomy): Eukaryota > Metazoa > Chordata > Chondrichthyes > Carcharhiniformes > Carcharhinidae > Sphyrna > Sphyrna mokarran. Next base: position 1,911,713 of record JAGIQG010000002.1, read on the forward strand.
GAGAGGATTTGAGTAGAGGGACAGGGATGTTTTGCTTCAATTGTAAAGGGTGTTGGGAAGGCCACATCTGGAGATTTGCATACAGTTTTGGTGTCCTTATCTGAGGGAAGATGTCCTTGCTATAGAGGGAGTACAGTGAAGACTTACCAGGCTGATTCCTGGGGTAGCAGGTCTGTCATATAAAGAGAGACTCAATTAGTTAGGATTGTATTATATCGACCTGATAGAGGTTTACAAGATGTTGAGAGGAATCGATAGGGTGGACTCTCAGAGACTATTTCCCAGGGCTGAAATGGTCGTGACGAGAAGGCACAGATTTAAGGTGCAGGGAAGCAAGTACAGAGGGGATGCTAGGGGAAAGTTTTTCACTCAGAGGGTGGTGAGTGAATGGAATCGGCTGCCGTCAGTGGTGGTCGAGGCGAACTCGCTGGGGTCTTTTAAAAGACTTCTGGATGAGTATATGGGATCCAATAGGATTGGGGGTTATAGATAGGTCTATGGCTGGGTAGGTTTTGATGTGTTTGGCACAACTTGTGGGCCAAAGGGCCTGTTTGTGCTGTAGTGTTCTATGTTCTACGTTCTATATTCACTGGAGTTTAGAAGAGTGAGAGGGGATCTCATAGAAACTTATAAAAGTCTAACAGGGTAAGACAGGGTAGATTCAGAAAGAATGTTCCCGATTGTGGGAACATGACTAGGGGTTATAGAACATAGAACATAGAACATTACAGCACAGAACAGGCCCTTCGGCCTTCGATGTTGCGCCGACCAATATAAAAGCAATGCCCCTCCAAACTAAACCATTCCCTTCTCTTCCATATACTTATCAACTAACCTCTTAAACGCCACCAAACTTGGCGCATCTACAACTGCTGCAGGCAGGGCATTCCACTCCCGAACCACCCTTTGGGTAAAGAACCTACCTCTGATATCCGTCCTATAACTATCACCCCTTAATTTAAAGCTGTGTCCCCTCGTGCTGGCTTTTTCCATCCTAGGAAAAAGGCTATCACTATCCACCCTATCTATACCTCTAATCATCTTATATGTTTCGATTAGGTCCCCTCTTAGCCGCCTCCTTTCTAACGAAAACAACCTCAAATCCCTCACCCTCTCTTCATAAGACCTGCCCTCCATACCAGGCAACATCCTGGTAAACCTCCTCTGTACCCTCTCCAATGCCTCCACATCTTTCTTATAATGTGGGGACCAGAACTGCACACAATACTCCAAGTGCGGCCGCACTAGAGTTTTGTACAGTTGCAACATGACGTTGCGGCTCCGAAATTCCATCCCTCTACCAATAAAAGCCAAGACTCCATATGCCTTCCTAACAACCTTCTCGACCTGACTGCCTACTTTCAGGGATCTATGCACATACACACCAAGATCCCTCTGTTCATCTAGACTACTAAGAATCCTACCATTTGCCCTATACTCTACACATTTATTATTTCTGCCATAGTGCATTACCTCACACTTTTCCACATTAAACTCCATTTGCCACCTCTCGGCCCAGCTCTGCAACTTGTCCAAGTCCCTCTGCAAACTATAACACCCCTCTTCACTATCTACCACTCCACCGACTTTAGTGTCATCTGCAAATTTACTAATCCATCCTTCAATACCCTCATCCAGATCATTTATAAAAATTACAAACAGCAGGGGCCCCAAAACAGACCCCTGAGGCACACCACTTGTCACCGAACTCCAAGATGAATATCTCCCATCAACCACCACCCTCTGTCTTCTATCTGCTAGCCAATTACTAACCCAATTAGCTAAATCACCCTCTATCCCATACATCTGCATTTTCTGCAGAAGTCTTCCATGGGCCACCTTATCAAACGCCTTACTAAAGTCCATATATACCACATCAACCGCCTTACCCCCATCCACCTCCTTAGTCACTTTTTCAAAAAACTCAATGAGGTTAGTAAGGCACGACCTACCCTTCACAAAACCAAAGTTTTCTTATATCCTTCTTTATCCTTATAGTTTGAGGATAAGGGCTAAACTTTTTAGAACTGAGGCGAGGAGAAATTTTTTCACCATGAGGGTGATGAATGGGTGGAATTCACTCCCCGAGAATGTAGCAGAAGCTAAAAGTATTCACACAGGGAAAAGGCAATGTTGTCGAGCAGAATACTGAGATACAGACTATTAAACTAGACGGGATTGAAGTTCATGAGGAGGCGACGTTAGCAATTCTGGCAAGTTCTGGAGTAGATTGCAGAGCATTTGGGTTTGATCTTTAGTTGTCAGGATGCTGCCTGGTATGGAAGGTCTGAGTTACGAGGAGAGGTTAGGCAAATTGGGGCTGTTTTCCTTAGAAAGACATAGACTTAGAGGAGATCTAATAGAGGTGTACAAGATTATGAGGGGTATAGATAGAGTAAACAGGGTTAAGCTTTTTCCTAGGATGGACTCAAATAGTACGAGGGGTCACGGGCTTAGGGTGAGGGGGGTAAGGTATAATTTGGATGCTAGAGGGAGTTTTTTCACACAGAGGGTGGTGGGGGTATGGAATGCGCTGCCAAGTAAAGTGGTGGAGGCAGGTACTCTGGAGTTATTTAAGAAATACTTAGATGGGCACATGAACAGAATGGGAATGGAGGGGTATAGAAAACTGATTTAAAATAGGGATCATGAGCCTTGGGAGTCCCTGGGAAGTGTGTAAATAGATGATGATATTGATGTACTTGTTTTTATCCTACAGGTGCTTTGGTCCACCTTGTTGTCTAACGAGGGGCATACACGCGATGGGTCGTGAGAGGGCTGCTCTTGGATTTTTTTCGAGTATCCTAGTGCTTCACGTCGTTAGTGTACGCTTGACCTGGACCATTTGATGGGCAACACGACAGCTCAGTGACTATCGCTGTGCTGTGCAGATACATGGATTTGGGCCTGTGTCTGTGGGAGTTTGCGCATTCTCCTCGTGCTTGCGTGGGTTTTCTCCGGGCGCTCCGATTTCCTCCCACATCCCAAAGATGTGCTCTCAGGCTAACTGGCAAAACAAATTCTCCCTAAATTGTCTCAGATTTGGTTTTTTAATCCATAGATCTTTAAACATGGATAGGGATCGCTGGTAGAGGTGGGAACATTGGGGTGGCAGCGTGGGCTTGTTGGGCCGAAGGGCCTGTTTCCCGTGCTGTTTTGTTCTTTGTTCTTTGTCATTGTCTACAGGAATAGTGCCCAAAGACTGGAGAATAGCAAATGTTGTCCCCTTGTTCGAGAAGGGGAGTAGAGACAACCCTGGTAATTACAGACATAGAACATAGAACACTACAGCACAACGTGACCAGTGAGCCTTACTTCTGTTGTGGGCAAAGTTTTGGAAAGGATTATAAGGGATAGGATTTATAATCATCTAGAAAGGAATAATGTGATTAGGGATAGTCAACACGGTTTTCTGAAGGGTAGGTCATGCCTCACACACAAACACACACACACTTGCTATAATGTTCTATGTTATGTTCTAATTTAGAGTCAAGGAGTCAACTTCTCACACACACACATACACACCCGTGCACACACAGTGTTTACCTCCATATTCCGGTGCAAAGAAATGTCGAATCTTCTGTTCCACTCTGGGGCTCCTGAGTGAGTTCTTTGGAGATTCAGCAATAACTGAGAGGAGAAGCAGAACAGTAACCACCTGCTCACCAGAAAATCACTCAGACAGCATCAAAACAACAAGCTCCATATTTCCTCATCAAAGAGAAGGCTGTCACAGGGGAGATGCTGTCTCCCTAACAGTCCCCTGGTCACTGCGAGTTTACTGTAGAGTTTAGAACACTACAGCACAAACAGGCCCTTCGGCCCACAAGTTGTGCCAAACACATCAAAAACCTACCCAGCCATAGACCTATCTATAATCCCCAATCCCATTGGATCCCATATACTCATCCAGAAGTCTTTTAAAAGACCCCAGCAAGTTCGCCTCGAACACCTCCGACGGCAGCCGGTTCCATTCACTCACCACCCTCCGAGTGAAAAACTTTCCCCTAGCATCCCCTCTGTACTTGCTTCCCTGCACCTTAAATCTGTGCCCTCTCGTCATGACCATTTCAGCCCTGGGAAATAGTTTATGAGCTGCCTACAGCCAGACTGGGTCTAACACTGAGTATATCTCTGAGGGCAATGCTCTGTCCACTCTGCAAGTTAGCATCAAGACGTGGACTGCACTGTAATGATGTGATGTTGGACTGGGATAAACACAGTAACAACACCAGGTTAAAATCCAACAGGTTTATTTGGTAGCATTAGCTTTCAGAGCGCTATCCTTTTGCCAGGTGAGTGGGAGTTGTATTCACAAACAGGGTATATAAAGACACAAACTTAATTTACAAAATAATGGTTGGAATGTGAGTTTTTACAGTCAATCAAGTCTTAAAGGTACAGACAATGTGAGTGGAGAGAGGGTTAAGCACACGTTAAAGAGATGTGTATTGTCTCCAGACAGGACAGTTACTGAGACTTTGCAAGCTCAGGCAGGTCATGGGGATTACAGACAGTGTGACATGAACCCAAGATCCCAATTGAGCCCCGGGACTGTCCTGTCCCCATGGCAGGAACAACACCAAAGCTGTGGGCACAGTATCAGCACACACTGAGGAAAGGCTATTCCTTGTGATGGGATCTCAGAGCCCACCCAGGGCCTGGTACTGATAGCCAGAAGCTATCAGAGCACAACTTTCCATCTCGTTCAGAACCTGCTATCATCCAGAAGCCTTCATTTAGGCTATGCAGGGGGCTTTAAACTGATTCAGAGGTGGGGTGGGATCCTGAGTAGTTGGGCTGCGAAGAGGGATGAGAATAGGGGGTCATAGAGGAGAACTGTAAAACACAGCAGCGTGCAGGTGGAGTAGGGCATGGTTTGAAATGCGTATACTTTAATGCAAGAAGTATTCGCAATAAGGTGGAGGAACTTGCAGCTTGGATCAGTACCTGGAACTTCGACGTTGTGGCCATTTCAGAGACTTGGGTGGAGCAGGGACAGGAATGGATGTTGCAGGTTCCGGGGTTCAAATGCTTTAGTCGGAGTAGAGAAGGAGGTAGAAGGGGGGGAGGAGTGGCATTATTAGTCAAAGACTGTATCACAGTGACAGAGAAGAAGTTTGATGAGGACTTCTCTGTTGAGGTAGTATGGGCTGAGATTAGAAACAGGAAAGGAGAGGTCACCCTGTTGGGAGTCTTTTATAGACCTCCTAAAAGTTCTAGAGAGGTAGAGGAAAGGATTGCAAAGTCAATCCTGGACAGGAATGAAAGTAATAGGGTAATTGTTATGGGGGACTTTAACTTTACTAATATTGATTGGAATAGCTATAGCTCTAGCTCGTTAGAAGGGTCAGTTTTTGTACAAAGTGTGCAGGAAGGTTTTTTGACTCAGTATGTAGATAGGCCAACTAGAGGTGAGGCTACATTGGATTTGGTGCTGGGCAATGAGCCAGACCAAGTGTTAGACTTGGAAGTTGGTGAACATTTTGGTGATAGTGACCACAATTCGGTTATGTTCACCTTAGTGATGGATAGGGATAGGCATGAAGCTGGGGGCAGTAGTTATAGCTGGGGGAATGGTAATTATGAGGCCATAAGGAGAGAATTAGGGTGCATAGGTTGGACTAGGAAACTACAGGGACTGGGAACATCTGAAATGTGGAGCTTATTCAAGGAGCAGCTACTGCGAGTCCTTGATAAGTATGTCCCTGTCAGGCAAGGAGGAAATGGTCGAGTAAGGGAACCTGGGTGTACGAAAAAAGTTGATTCGCTGGTTAAAAGGAAAAAGGAGGCTTATGTCAGGATGAGGCTTGAAGGCTCAGTTAGTGCAATGGATAGCTATAGATTAGCCAGGAGTGAGCTAAAGAGTGAGTTGAGGAGAGCTAAAAGGGGACACGAGAAGACTTTGGCTGATAGGATCAAGGAGAATCCTAAAGCTTTCTTTAGATATGTTAAGAATAGAAGATTGGTTAGGGCAAGATTAGGGCCAGTCAGAGACAGCATTGGGAAGTTGTGCGTGGAGCCTGAAGAGATTGGAGAGGCACTGAACAAATATTTCTCTTCGGTATTCACGCAGGGAGATGTAAATGTAGTTGTGGAGAACACTGGGATACAGGGTTGCAAACTGGAAAGTATTGAAGTAGATAAGGAGGATGTGCTAGATATTCTTGAGGGTTTGAAGTTAGATTAAGTCCCCTGGGCCGGAGAGGATTTACCTTAGGATTCTCTGGGAAGCGAGAGAGGCGATTGCAGAGCCTCTGGCTCCGATCTTCAGGTCATTGTTGGTTACGGGTATAGTTCCGGAAGACTGGAGGATAGCGAATGTGGTCCCATTGTTCAAGAAGGGGAAGAGAGACTTTCCAGGGAATTATAGGCCAGTGAGTCTTACTTCTGTTGTGGGCAAAGTATTGGAGAGAATTATTAGGGATAGGATTTATAGTTATTTAGAGAGAAATGAATGATTGGGGATAGTCAGCATGGTTTTGTGAAGGGTAGGTCGTGCCTTACTAACCTCATTGAGTTTTTTGAAAAAGTGACTAAAGAGGTGGACGGGGGTAAGGCGGTTGATGTGTTATATATGGACTTTAGTAAGGCGTTTGATAAGGTGGCCCATGGAAGACTTCTGCAGAAAATGCAGATGTATTGGATAGAGGGTGATTTAGCTAATTGGGTTAGGAATTGGCTAGCAGATAGAAGACAGAGGGTGGTGGTTGATGGGAGATATTCATCTTGGAGTTCGGTGACAAGTGGTGTACCTCAGGGGTCTGTTTTGGGGCCCCTGCTGTTTGTAATTTTTTATAAATGATCTGGATGAGGGTATTGAAGGATGGATTAGTAAATTTGCGGATGATACCAAAGTTGGAGGAGTGGTAGATAGTGAAGAGGGGTGTTATAGTTTGCAGAGAGACTTGGACAAGTTGCAGAGCTGGGCCGAGAGGTGGCAAATGGAGTTTAATGTGGAAAGTGTGAGGTAATGCACTTTGGCAGGAATAATAAATGTGTAGAGTATAGGGCTAATGGTAGGACTCTTAATAGTGTTGATGAACAGAGGGATCTTGCTGTATATGTGCATAGATCCCTGAAAGTTGGCAATCAAGTCGATAAGGTTGTTAAGAAGGCATACGGAGTCTTAGCTTTTATTGGTAGGGGGATTGAATTTCGGAGCCGCAACGTCATGTTGCAACTGTACAAAACTCTAGTGCGGCCGCACTTGGAGTATGGTGTGCAGTTCTGGTCCCCACATTATAAGAAAGATGTGGAGGCTTTGGAGAGGGTACAGAGGAGGTTTACCAGGATGTTGCCTGGTATGGAGGGCAGGTCTTATGAGAGAGGCTGAGGGATTTGAGGTTGTTTTCGTTAGAAAGGAGGCGGCTAAGAGGGGACCTAATCGAAACATATAAGATGATTAGAGGTTTAGATAGGGTGGACAGTGATAGCATTTTCCCTAGGATGGAGAAAGCTAGCACAAGGGGACACAGCTTTAAATTAAGGGGTGATAGTTATAGGACGGATATCAGAGGTAGGTTCTTTACCCAGAGGGTGGTTAGGGAGTGGAATGCCTTGCCTGCGGCAGTTGTAGATGCGCCAAGTTTGGTGGCGTTTAAGAGGTTAGTTGATAAGTTTATGGAAGAGAAGGGAATGGTTTAGTTTGGAGGGGCATTGCTTTTTTCATAATTGGTCGGCGCAACATCGAAGGGCCTGTTCTGCGCTGTAATGTTCTATGTTCCTTTGCCTCCTCTGAGGGAACCCCACAACACCCTTCACAACATCCTCATCACAGGACATGTGCTGCTGGTCTACCTCCACCCCACCTCCCCACTACTGCTCCCTCTGCCTCTGCCCACCTCCTTCCAGTCTCCTTTCCTGCACTCCCCCTCCCTCCGCTACTAAACCCCCCCAACTCCACCATGCCTCTCCCCACCCTGTCCCACCTCCTTCCTGCCTCCTTCCCCGGCTCGCCCTCTGACTTCCCACCCATCTCTAACCCCCTCCCACCTACTCCCCTCCTCCTCTTAATACAAAAATGAGTGGAAAAGCGAATTGCGTGGAAGGCACGGAAAGTCTGCAGAGAAATCTGGATACACTGAGCAAGTGGGCGAGCTCCTGGCAGATGGAGTATAACGTTAACAAATGTGCACTTTGGAAGGAATAATAGTAAAATGGAATATTATTTAAAAGGTGAAAAGCTGCAGCATGCTACTGTGCAGAGGGAACTGGGGGTCCTTGTGAATGAATCGCACAAACCCAGTCTGCAGGAGCAGCAGGTGATCAAGAAGGCGAATGGAATGTTGGCCTTTATAGCGAGGGGGATAGAATATAAAAGCAGGGAGGTCTTGCTGCAGGTCTTGCAGGGAGGTCTTGCTGTAGAGGGATTGAATTTTGGAGCCGCAACGTCATGTTGCAACTGTACAAAACTCTAGTGCAGCCGCACTTGGAGTATTGTGTGCAGTTCTGGTCCCCACATTATAAGAAAGATGTGGAGGCATTGGAGAGGGTACAGAGGAGGTTTACCAGCATGTTGCCTGGTATGGAGGGCAGGTCTTATGAAGAGAGGCTGAGGGATTTGAGGTTGTTTTCGTTAGAAAGGAGGCGGCTAAGAGGGGACCTAATCGAAACATATAAGATGATTAGAGGTTTAGATAGGGTGGACAGTGATAGCCTTTTTCCTAGGATGGAAAAAGCTAGCACGAGGGTACACAGCTTTAAATTAAGGGGTGATAGTTATAGGACGGATATCAGAGGCAGGTTCTTTACCCAAAGGGTGGTTCGGAGTGGAATGCCCTGCCTGCAGCGGTTGTAGATGCGCCAAGTTTGGTGGCGTTTAAGAGGTTAGTTGATAAGTATATGGAAGAGAATGGAATGGTTTAGTTTGGAGGGTCATTGCTTTTTATATTGGTCGGCGCAACATCGAAGGCCGAAGGGCCTGTTCTGTGCTGTAATGTTCTATGTTCTATGTTCTAAGTTACGGGGGTTACATTTAGTGTGTCATGAAGCCAAGATCCCTGTTAAGACCGTCCTCATGTGTGCAGAGCTTGGCTACCAATCTCTGCTCAGCGACTCTGCACTGTCGTGTATCACGGTGGACAGGGTACCCTTTGTTGTCCAGTACTTCCCCGGAGCAGAGAAGCTACAACATCTTCTCCGGAGTCTTCAACATATCATTGATGACGATGAACATCTCGCTAGGGCCATCCCCACCCCTCCACTTCTTGCTTTCAGACAACCGTACAACCTCAAACAGATCATTGTTCGCAGCAAACTACCCAACCTTCTGGAGAACAGTGACCACAACACCACACAACCCTGCCACGGCAACCTCTGCAAGACATGCCGGATCATAGACATGGACGACATCATCAAACGTGAAGATACCATTCACCAGGTGCACGGTACATACTCTTGCAACTTGGCCAACGTTGTCTACCTAATACGTTGCAAGAAAGGATGTCCCGAAGCATGGTAATATTGGGGAGACCATGCAGACACTACGATAGCGGATGAATGAGCATCGCCCAACAATCACCAGGCAAAACAGTTCCCTTTCTGTGGGCAAACACTTCAGCAGTCATGGGCATTCGGCCTCCGACCTGCGGGTAAATGTTCTTCAAGGGGGCTTTCGGGATACACGACAGCGCAGAGTCGCTGAGCAGAGACTGATAGCCAAGCTCCGCACACATGAGGACGGTCTTAACAGGGATCTTGGCTTCATGACACACTATCTGTAACCCCCGTAACTTGCCTGCGTTAGCAAAAAACCTCACTTACTGTGCTGTCTGGAGAAAATACACCATTCTCTAATCAATGCTCAGGATTCCCTTCACACACATTGTTAGCCACTTTAACACTTGAATAGCAGGTTAGATGTAAGGATTCGCATTCTAATCAGCAATCTCTGACAGTCTGTGCTGATGTGTGCTATTGCAGACCAGAACACTGCATTTGCCTGAGGAAGACACGGAGTGTTGAAAGCTCGCAATTTTACTATCAAATAAATTGGTTGGATTAAAAATTGGTGTTGCTAAATTCTTACTGAGTTCTGCCGGCAAGCCAGTTCTGGATCCACGAGGCCAAAGTGGATCCCATGCCCTCTCACCTTCTCCAGAAGCCTTGCATGGGGGACCTTATCAAACGCCTTGCTAAAGTCCACGTACACTATGGCCACCGTCCTTCCTTCGTCAATGTGTTCAGTCACATTTTCGAAGAACTCAACTAGTAAGGCATGACCTGCCCTTGACAAAACCATGCTGACTATTTCTAATCAATCCAAACTTCTCCAAATGTTCATATATCTTATCCCTCAGAAGCCTCTCCATCAGCTTGCCAACGACTGAAGTCAGACTCACCGGTCGGTAATTTCCTGGACTATCCCTGTTCCAGATAGGAACCACATCCGCAATCCTCCAATCTTCCAGAACCTCTCCCGTTTCCATGGACGACGCAAATATCATCACCAGGGACTCTGCAACCACTTCCCTCACCTCCCAGAATAACCTGGGGTACATCCCAGGTACATGGGGGTAGGTTGTTCACTCAGAGGGTGGTGAGTGAATGGAACCGACTGCCGTCGGAGGTTGTTGAGGCAAACTCACTGGGGTCTTTTAAGAGACTTCTGGATGAGTATATGGAAAAGAATAGCATAGGGGGTTATAGATAGGTCTGTGGATTGGTAGATGTGATCGGCGCAACTTGTGGGCCGAAGGGCCTGTTTGTGCTGTATTGTTCTATGTTCTAAAATTATGAGAGACATGGACAGAGTGGATAGTCAGAAGCTTTTTCCCAGGGTGGAAGAGTCAATTACTAGGGGGGCACGGGTTTAAGGTGTGAGGGGCAAGGTTTAAAGGAGATGTACGAGGCAGATTTTTTACACAGAGAGTAGTGGGTACCTTGAACTTGTTGCCGGGGGAGGTACCAGAAGTGGATATGGTAGTGGCTTTTAAGGAGCATCTTGACAAGTACATGAATAGAATGGGAATAGAGGGATACGATCCCCAGAAGGGTAGGGGGTTTTAGTTCAGTCGAGCAGCATGATCGGTGCAGACTTGGAGGGGTCGAAGGGCCTGTTCCTGTGCTGTAATTTTCTTTGTTCTTTGCACAGATATTCATGGCAGGTGATGGATTCTTGAACTCTCAGGATCAAGGATTATGGGAATGGGACAGAAAAATGGGGTTGAGATTGGCAGGTGCCTATTGCTGGAATGTTATCAGGGCCCACTGCCTTTACACAATCCAGTACCTCCAAACACTTCCTGATATCAGGAGGAGTGAATTGAATTGGCTGGAGACTGGCATCTGAGATGCTGGAAACACTGGAGGAGGCGGTGATGGATCATCCACTCGGTACTCTGTCTGAAGATCACTGTGAATGCTTCAGCCTTATCTTTTGCACTGAGTGCTGGGTCCTCCATATAGAGGATGCGGATATTTGTGGAGCCTCCTCCAGTGAGTTGTTTAATTCTCCACCACCATTCAGGACTGGATATGGAAGGACTGCGGATCAATGAGTGACTGGCATGGTGACTGGTACCAGGATGGTAGCACAGTGGTTAGCACTGCTGCTTCACAGCCCCAGGGACCCCAGTTTGATCCCCAGCTTGGGTCACTGTCTGTGTGGAGTTTGCACATTCTCCTTGTGTCTGCGTGGGTTTCCTCCGGGTGCTCTGGTTTCCTCCGACACTCCAAAGATGTGCGAGTTAGGTTGATTGGCATGCTAAAATTGCCCCTTAGTGTCTGAGATGCATAAGTTAGAGGGATTAGTGGGTAAATATAGAGGTAGGGTCTGGGTGGGATTGTGGTCAGTGCAGACTCGATGGGCCGAATAGCCTCTTTCTGTACTGTAGGGTTTCTATTTCATGAAGCAGACTGTCTTCAGCAATCAATAACGAGAAATAAGAGAATCACAAATAAAAACATGTATTCCAATAAATCTGAATAAATAATGATATCTGCTACTCACCATTCATAAACATCCTGTGCCAGACTGTCACCATCAGTGAGTCCCGCAGTACAGAGTGAGAAAGAGACAGAAATGTGTAAATGTACAAATATTTCACTCTGTTATATTCCCAGATTCCATCTGATTTTCTTCATCTTAAACCATTGAGGAGATGTGTGAAGACTCTGGATAGATGATGGAATATAGGGTGGGTTTTCCAGGGTCAGACAGTGGCCCAGACAGTCTAAACTGAACAAGTTCCATTGCCAAATCTTTCCTCCCTTCCAGCTGGCAGGGTCTACCCCCACCCTCAACGCACCCCCCCTCCCCATAATCTGTTCCTCGGCAGGAGAAGGGGCGCAGCATGTAAAGCCCTGTAGACATCAGCAGGACTGGAAGATCCAGTGCTGGCCAATGATGGACTGCCTCCAGCATTGGAAATACACCATGTGGGTGCTGTGGTGTTGGTGGTGGTGGTGTTGGTGTTGTTGGTGTTGTTGGTGTTGGTGGTAGTGGTGTTGGTGTTGGTGTTGGTGGTGGTAAATGCTGCCCCATGAATGAAGGGAATCAACGATTCAGTATCTCTGCTGCCAGCAACAGTTCCTCAACACACCGCAGATATTAAAGCAGATTTACAATTCCTAACTGTGATACAATACGAAGCACTCAACTCAAAAACAATTGGGTCGAGTGAACTCTGACCTTTCCGCTCGGTTTAAAAGCATTTGGGCAGCATGAATTCTGACCTTTCATAGAAACTAGAAGCCTGAGGAGGCCATTTGGCCCTTCGAGCAATTTTGATCATAACTGATCATCAAATTTAATATTCTAATCGCCTCCTTCCTCCCCTATCTTTTACTCCCCTTAACCCCAAGACCGAAATCTAATTTCTTCCTGAAATCAGACAACATTTTAGTCTCAACTACTTTCCATGGGAGTGAATTCCCTATATTCACCATCCTCTGGGAGAAGAAATTTCTCCTCACCTCAGTTCTAAAATGTTTATCCCTTCTATATATCCTTTCTAGGAGTAGAGAGGGTGGACTCTCAGAGACTATTTCCCCGAGCTGAAATGGTCACTACGAGAGGACACAGATTTAAGGTGCAGGGAAGCAAATACAGAGGGGATAGAACATAGAACAATACAGCACAAACATGCCCTTTGGCCCACGAGTTGCGCCAATCACATCTACCAATCCACAGACCTATCTATAAACCGCTATCCCATTCGTCCCCATATACTCATCCAGAAGTCTTTTAAAAGACCCCAGCGAGTTTGCCTCAACAACCTCCGACGGCAGTCGGTTCTATTCCCTCCCCACCCTCTGAGTGAAAAACTTACCCCTAACATCCCCTCGGTATTTGCTTCCCTGCACCTTAACTCTGTGTCCTCTCGTAGTGACCATTTCAGCTCGGGGAAATAGTCTCTGAGAGTCCACCCTATCTATTCCTCTCAACATTTTATAAACCTCTATCAGGTCGCCTCTCAACCGACATCTCTCCAGTGAGAAGAGTCTCAGCTCCCTCAACCTATCCTGGGGGGAAAATTTGCAAAGGCTATGCAGGGGGCTTTAGACTGATTCAGAGGGGGGGTGGGATCCTGAGTAGTTGGGATGTTAAGAGGGACGAGAACATAGAACATAGAACATTACAGCACAGAACAGGCCCTTCGGCCTTCGATGTTGCGCCAACCAATATAAAAAGCAATGCCCCTCCAAACTAAACCATTCCCTTCTCTTCCATATACCTATCAACTAACCTCTTAAACGCCACCAAACTTGGCGCATCTACAACTGCTGCAGGCAGGGCATTCCACTCCTGAACCACCCTTTGGGTAAAGATAACAGGGGGGTCATAGATGAAAACTGTAATACACAGCAGTGTACGGGTGAAGTACGGCATGATTTGAAATGAGTGTACTTTAATGCAAGAAGTATTCGCAATAAGGTGGAGGAACTTGCAGCTTGGACCAGTACCTGGAACTTCGATGTTGTGGCCAATTCAGAGACATGGATAGAGCAGGGACAGGAATGGTTGTTGCAGGTTCCGGGGTTCAAATGCTTCAGTGGCAGTAGAGAAGGAGGTAGAGGGGGGGAGGAGTGGCATTATTAGTTAAAGACTGTATCACAGTGACAGAAAGGAAGTTTGATGAGGACTTGTCTGTTGAGATAGTATGGGCTGAGGTTAGAAACAGGAGAGGAGAGGTCACCCTGTTGGGAGTCTTTTATAGACCTCCTAAAAGTTCTAGAGAGGTAGAGGAAAGGATTGCAAAGTCGATCCTGCACAGGAGTGAAAGTAATAGGGTAATTGTTATGGGAGACTTTAACTTTACTAATATTGATGGGAATACCTATAGCTCTAGCTCGTTAGAGGGTCAGTTTTTGTACAAAGTGTGCAGGAAGGTTTTTTGACTCAGTATGTAGATAGGCCAACTAGAGGTGAGGCTACATTGGATTTGGTGCTGGGCAATGAGCCAGACCCGGTGTTAGACTTGGAAGTTGGTGAACATTTTGGTGATAGTGACCACAATTCGGTTACGTTCACCTTAGTGATGGATAGGAATAGGCATGAAGCTGGGGGCAGTAGTTATAGCTGGGGGAAGGGTAATTATGAGGCCATCAGGAGAGAATTAGGGTGCATAGATTGGACTAGGAAACTACAGGGACTGGGAACATCTGGAATGTGGAGCTTATTCAAGGAGCAGCTGCTGCGAGTCCTTCATAAGTATGTCCCTGTCAGGCAAGGAGGAAATGGTCGAGTAAGGGAACCTTGGTGTACTAAAAAAGTTAATTCGCTGGTTAAAAGGAAAAAGGAGGCTTATGTCAGGATGAGGCTTGAAGGCTCAGTTAGTGCAATGGAAAGCTATAGATTAGCCAGGAGTGAGCTAAAGAGTGAGTTGAGGAGAGCTAAAAGGGGACACGAGAAGACTTTGGCTGATAGGATCAAGGAGAATCCTAAAGCTTTCTTTAGATATGTTAAGAATAGAAGATTGGTTAGGGCAAGATTAGGGCCAGTCATAGACAGCAGTGGGAAGTTGTGCGTGGAGCCTGAAGAGATTGGAGAGGCACTGAATAAATATTTCTCTTCGGTATTCACGCAGGGAGATGTAAATGTAGTTGTGGAGAACACTGGGATACAGGGTTGCAAACTGGAAAGTATTGAAGTAGATAGGGAGGATGTGCTAGATATTCTTGAGGGTTTGAAGTTAGATAAGTCCCCTGGGCCGGACGGGATTTACCCTAGGATTCTCTGGGAGGCAAGAGAGGAGATTGCAGAGCCTCTGGCTCTGATCTTCAGGTCGTCGTTGGTTACGGGTATAGTTCCGGAAGACTGGAGGATAGCGAATGTGGTCCCATTGTTCAAGAAGGGGAAGAGAGACCTTCCAGGGAATTATAGGCCAGTGAGTCTTACTTCTGTTGTGGGCAAAGTATTGGAGAGAATTATTAGGGATAGGATTTATAGTTATTTAGAGAGAAATGAATTGATTGGGGTTAGTCAGCATGGTTTTGTGAAGGGTAGGTCGTGCCTTACTAACCTCATTGAGTTTTTTGAAAAAGTGACCAAAGAGGTGGATGGGGGTAAGGCAGTTGATGTGGTATATATGGACTTTAGTAAGGCGTTCGATAAGGTGGCCCATGGAAGGCTTCTGCAGAAAATGCAGATGTATGGGATAGAGGGTGATTTAGCTAATTGGATTAGGAATTGGCTAGCAGATAGAAGACAGAGGGTGGTGGTTGATGGAAGATATTCATCGTGGAGTTCGGTTACAAGTGGTGTACCTCAGGGATCTGTTTTGGGGCCCCTGCTGTTTGTAATTTTTATAAATGATCTGGATGAGGGTATTGAAGGATGGATTAGTAAATTTGCGGATGACACCAAAGTCAGAGGAGTGGTAGATAGTGAAGAGGGGTGTTATAGTTTGCAGAGAGACTTGGACAAGTTGCAGAACTGGGCCGAGAGGTGGCAAATGGAGTTTAATGTGGAAAAGTGTGAGGTAATTCATTTTGGCAGGAATAACAAATGTGTAGAGCATAGGGCTAATGGTAGGACTCTTAATAGTGTTGAAGAACAGAGGGATCTTGGTGTATATGTGCATAGATCCCTGAAAGTTGGCAATCAAGTCGATAAGGTTGTTAAGAAGGCATATGGAGTCTTAGCTTTTATTGTAGGGGGATTGAATTTCGGAGCCGCAACGTCATGTTGCAACTGTACAAAACTCTAGTGCGGCCGCACTTGGAGTATTGTGTGCAGTTCTGGTCCCCGCATTATAAGAAAGATGTGGAGGCATTGGAGAGGGTACAGAGGAGGTTTACCAGGATGTTGCCTGGTATGGAGGGCAGGTCTTATGAAGAGAGGCTGAGGGATTTGAGGTTGTTTTCGTTAGAAAGGAGGCGGCTAAGAGGGGACCTAATCGAAACATATAAGATGATTAGAGGTTTAGATAGGGTGGACAGTGATAGCCTTTTTCCTAGGATGGAGAAAGCTAGCACGAGGGGACACAGCTTTAAATTAAGGGGTGATAGTTATAGGACGGATATCAGAGGTAGGTTCTTTACCCAAAGGGTGGTAAGGGAATGGAATGCCCTGCCTGCAGCAGTTGTAGATGCGCCAAGTTTGGTGGCGTTTAAGAGGTTAGTAGATAAGTTTATGGATGAAAAGGGAATGGTTTAGGTTAGAGGGGCATTGCTTTTCCTAATTGGTCGGCGCAACATCGAAGGCCGAAGGGCCTGTTCTCTCGCTGTAATGTTCTATGTTCTTTCTTCATAAGGCCTGCCTCCCAATCCAGGCAGCATCCTTGTAAATCTCCTCTGAACTCTCTCAATAGCCTCTACATCCTTCCTATAATGAGGCGACCAGAACTGCGCACAATACTCCAACTGGGGTCTGACAAGAGTCTTATAGAGCTGCATCGTTACCTCCTGACTCCTAAACTCTATTCCTCGATTAATGAAGGCCAGTACACCGTACGCCTTCTTGACCACTTCCTCCACCTGCGAGACCGATTAAAGAGTCCTATGGACCTGGACCCCGAGATCCTTCTGCTCTTCAACACAGCTAAGACTCCTACCCCTTATATGGTAGGGGTAAGTTTTTCACTCAGAGGGTGGTGGGTGAATGGAATCGGCTGCCGTCGGAGGTGGTAGAGGCAAACTCGCTGGGGTCTTTTAAAAGACTTCTGGAAACGAATGGGATAGGGGGTTATAGATAGGTCTGTAGATTGGTAGATATAGATGTGATCGGCGCAACTCATGGGCCGAAGGGCCTGTTTGTGGTGTGTTGTTCTACGTTCTATGTTATCCTCAAACTACAACCCCACTTGGTTTTAGAATGATTGGGCACTGTGAACTCTGACCTTTCCCCTCAGTTTGAGTGTGAATGAGAGAATGGACAGTGTGAACTCTGACCTTTCTAGCTGGGGACAGTTGTGTTCAGTCAGTCGCTATAGTTCTTCATCCCTTTCCCTACAACACCTGACCCCAAATAACCAGAGCTTTCTGTCCCTGAGCCAAAGCGCCGCTCCTTCCTGGGATAAAGCAGGTTAAGGGAGAGAGTTGTTACCTGCTCCAATCTTGATCAGCCCATTGTGTTGAATGAAGATTGTGTCACAGGTCAGGGTCCCATGAATAAGGGGAGGCTCCCAAGAATGTAGGTAACTGTAGGATTGAAAACGTAATCAGACGTCACTCTCTGCCAATACAGCTCACTCTGTTCATGGAAGCCAGTTCTTCATGCCACAGGATTCTCTGCTCTCCCTGCAGTGAGCAGAGAATAGACCAAGCACCAAACTCTCTGCCCTCACAAAACAGCCACAAAATTCCAGCCAACATGTTTAACTCCCTCTTCCAATATCCTTCCAAGTTTGATCGCAATTCCTTCTGAGTGGCAGAGTGGTTGGTGCTGCTGCCTCAGAGTATCAGGGATCCGCCTTGGGTCACTGTGCAAAGTCTGCACATTCTCACCATGTCCGCCTGGGTTTCCTCCGGGTGCTCTGGTTTCCTCCCACAGTATGAAAGACATGTTGGTTAGGGTGCAGTGGCTGTGCTAAATTAGAACATAGAACATAACAGCACAGAACAGGCCCTTCGGCCTTCGATGTTGTGCCGACCAATATAAAAATCAATGACCCTCCAAACTAAACCATTCCCTTCTCTTCCATATACTTATCAACTAACCTCTTAAATGCCACCAAACTTGGCGCATCTACAACCGCTGCAGGCAGGGCATTCCACTCCCGAACCACCCTTTGGGTAAAGAACCTGCCTCTGATATCCGTCCTATAAATATCACCCCTTAATTTAAAGCTGTGTCCCCTCGTGCTAGCTTTCTCCATCCTAGGAAAAAGGCTATCACTGTCCACCCTATCTAAACCTCTAATCATCTTATATGTTTCAATAAGGTCCCCTCTTAGCCGCCTCCTTTCTAAGGAAAACAACCTCAAATCCTCAGCCTCTCCTCATAAGACCTGCCCTCCATACCAGGCAACATCCTGGTAAACCTCCCCTGTACCCTCTCCAATGCCTCCACATCTTTCTTATAATGCGGGGACCAGTACTGCACACAATACTCCAAGTGCGGCCGCACTAGAGTTTTGTACAGTTGCAACATGACGTGCGGCTCCGAAATTCAATCCCCCTACCAATAAAAGCTAAGACTCCATATGCCTTCTTAACAACCTTATCGACTTGATTGCCTACTTTCAGGGATCTATGCACAAATACACCAAGATCCCTCTGTTCATCAACACTATTAAGAATCCTACCATTAGCCCTATACTCTACACATTTATTATTTCTGCCGTAGTGCATTACCTCACACTTTTCCACATTAAACTACATTTGCCACCTCTCGGCCCAGCTCTGCAACATGTCCAAGTCTCTCTGCAAACTATAACACCCCTCTTCACTATCTACCACTCCACCGACTTTAGTGTCATCTGCAAATTTACTAATCCATCCTTCAATACCCTCATCCAGATCATTTATAAAAATTACAAACAGCAGGGGCCCCTGAGGTATACCACTTGTAACCGAACTCCAAGATGAATATCTCCCATCAACCACCACCCTCTGTCTTCTACCTGCTAGCCAATTCCTAACCCAATTAGCTAAATCACCATGGGCCACCTTATCAAACGCCTTACTAAAGTCCATATATACCACATCAACCGCCTTACCCCCATCCACCTCCTTAGTCACTGCCTATCCACTCTGTCCATGCCCCTCATAATCCTGTAGACTTCGATCAGGTGTCCCCTCAACCTCTGTCGCTCCAGTGAGAATAAACCAAGTTTCTCCAACCTCTCCTCATAGCTAATGCCCTCCATACAAGGCAACATCCTGGTAAATCTTTTCTGTACCCTCTCCAAAGCCTCCACATCCTTCTGGTAGTGTGGCGACCAGAATTGAACACTATATTCCAAACACAACCTCACTAAGGTTCTATAAAGCTGCAACATGACTTGCCAACTTTTAAACTCAATACCCTGGCCAATGAAGGGAAGCATGCTGTATGCCTTCTTGACTACCTTTTCCAACTTATTGTCACTTTCAGTGACCTGTGTACCTGTATACCCAGATCCCTCTGCCTATCAATACTCTTAAGGATTCTGCCATTTATTGTATTAAACTCCATCTGCCATCTTTCCGCCCAAGTCTCCAACTGATCAAGACCCTGCTGTATCCTCTGAGAACCTTATTACCATCCAAAAATCCATCAATGTTTGTGTCTTTCGCAAAATTACTAATCAAAGGAGTTACATTTTCCTCCAAATCATTCATATAATAAACAGCAAAGATCCCAGCACTGATCCCTGAGGAACACCACTTGTCACAGCCCTCCATTCAGAAACACACCCTTCCACTGTTACCCTCTGTCTTCTTTGTCCGAGCCAGTTTTGTATCCACTTTGCCAGCTCACCTCTGATCCCGATCGACTTCACCTTCTGCACCAGTCTGCCATGAGGGACCTTGTCAAAGGTCTTACTGAAATCCATGTAGACAACATCTACTGCCCCACCCTTATCAATCATCTTCATCACTTCCTCAATAAACTCAATCAAGTTCATGAGACACAACCTCCCCTTCACAAAACCACGTTGCCTCTCACTAATACATCCACGTATTTCCAAGTGGGAATAAATCCTGTCTTGAAGAATCCTCTCCAATAATTTCCCTCCCACTGATGTAAGGCTCACCGGCCTGTAATTACCTGGATTATTCTCGCTACCCTTAAACAAAGGAACAACATTGACTATTC
This sequence comes from Sphyrna mokarran, assembly GCA_024679065.1. NCBI lineage: Eukaryota > Metazoa > Chordata > Chondrichthyes > Carcharhiniformes > Carcharhinidae > Sphyrna > Sphyrna mokarran. Next base: position 1,931,901 of record JAGIQG010000002.1, read on the forward strand.
TCCAATCCTCTGAGACCAGCCCTGTAGCCAGTGAGGATATAAAGATTTCTCTCAAGGCCCCAGCAATTTCCTCTCTTGTCTCTCTCAGTATTCTGGGGTGTATCCCATCAGGCCCTGGCGGGGATTTGTCTATCTTGATGTTTCTCAAGAATCCCAATTCCTCCTCCTGTTTGATCTCAACAAGACTCAAACTATCTACCCTTTCCCAGACTCCTCATCCACCAAGTCTTTCTCTTTAGTGAATACTGACACAAAATACTCATTTAATACCTTGCCCATTTCCTCTGGCTCCACACAGGTTCCCTCCCTTGTCCTTGAGTGGACCAACCCTCTCCCCGGCTACCCTCTGGCTCTTTATATATGTGTAAAAGGCCTTGGGATTTTCTTTAATCCTGCTGACCAATGCCTTTTCATGACCCCTTTTAGCCCTCCGTACTCCTTGCTTAAGTTTCTTTCTATTTTCCTTGTATTCCACACTTGCTTCGTGTGTTCCCAGCCTCCTCGCTTTAACAAATGCTTCCTTTTTCTCTTCGACTGGGCTCACAATGTCTCTCGTTATCCAAGATTCCCAAAACTCACCATATTTATCCTTCATCCTTACAGGAATGTGCCGGTTCTAGATCTGTATCAACTTACACTTGAGAGTCTCCCACATGCCAGATGTTGATTTGCCCTCTAACATCTGCCCCCAATCTACATTCTTCAGTTCCTGCCTAATATTGTTGTAATGAGCCTTCCCCCAATTTAACACCTTCACTTGAGGACTACACTTATCTTTATCCATCAGTACCTTAAAGCTTACTGAATTGTGGTCACTGTTCCCGAAGTGCTCCTCTACTGAAACATCGACTATCTGGCTGGGCTCATTCCCCAATACCAGGTCCAGTACGGCCCCTTCCCCAGTTGGACTATCTACAGAATGTTTCTGGAATCCCTCCTGGATGATCCTTACAAACTCTGTCCCATCCACACCTCCAGTCAATACAGGGGAAGAATCTCCTACCACTACAACCCTGGTACTTTTACACCTTGCCAAAATCTGTCTACGTATCAGTTCCTCTGTCTCCTGCTGGCTGTTGTTACCTGTTACACTTCTCACATTGAAACAGATGGACTTCAGTCCACGGACCCTCTCTGATTAGCAATCCCACCCTGCCTGCTGTTTCTCTGAATCTTACTGCCCCTACTCTCTGGTTCCCCTTCAGCTAATTCACTCTACTTTGGTTCCCATCCCCCTGCCAAACTAGTTTAAATCCTCCCGTGTGACACCAGAAAACTTCCCGCCAGAATATTTATACCCCTCCAGTTTAGATGTAGTCTGTCCTTCTTGTACAGTTCCCACCGGCCTTGGAAGAGACCTCAATGGTCCAGATATCTGAAACCCTCCCTCCTACACCAGCTGTTTAGCCACGTGTTGAACTGCACTATCTGCCTATTTCTAGCCTCACTGGCACAGGGCACAGGGAGTAATCCTGAGATTACAACCCTAAAGATCCTGCTTTTTAACTTTCTATCGAACTCCCTAAACTGCTGCTGCAGGACCTCACCACTCTTCCTGATTATATCGTTCATACCAATATGTACCACGACCTCTGACTGTTCACCTCTCTCTCCAGAATGTTCCAGCCAGTGTGTGATTGCAGTAATGCAGCTCACAGAATCATCTGAATCTGGGTAGATAAAAGCAGATCAAATATTCTGAGAGACACAAGAGCCCTCAGTGAGGGCTTGATTTGATTTTGATTTGATTTGATTGTATCTTTCCTTCTCTATGAACGGAATGCTTTATATAGCGTGCAAGAAACAATACTTCTCACTGTGTCCCAATACATAATCCAATCAAAAGGAGCTATGGACTGGATGGAGGGAGGTGGGGTTAGAACAGGCACTTTGTTGACCTTGGGTTGGCATGGATGAGATGGACCAAATGGCTTCCCTCTGTACTGTAACTTTTCTACTTGTGTTCAAATACAACAACAGGTATAGGAAAGGAAAGTAAGGACTGCGTGGGGGAAGAAATGTTTTAATAGCAAGATGCTGAATCATTTTGCACGACAGATTGGCTAGAAAATAGCAAAACAGGTCTGTACAGATGGCCATGGAAGTGATATCAGCAGAAGGATCTGATGAATCATCACACACAATACTGTAAAGAGGTTCCATCATATTTCTACATGATAAATACCTTGTGACAGCTGGAAAGCTTAGTGTATAAGATGTTGACAGATATAGATAAGGGTGGATTCTCGGAGGCTATTTCCCAGAGCTGAAATGGTCGCTACGAGAGGACTCAGATTTAAGGTGCTGGGGAGTTGGGACAGAGGAGATGTCAGGGATAAATTTTTCACTCAGAGGGTGGTGAGTGGTGGAGGCGAACTTGATGGGATCTTTTAAGAGTACATGGGATTTAATGGGATTGAGGGTTATAGGTAGGCCTGGTAGATATGGATATGATTGGCACAATTTGTAGGCCAAAGGACCTGTTTGTGCTGTAGTGTTCTATGATTCTATGTTCTAATGCTGACTGCAGGAGAACAGCAAATGCAGAAGAGGTGTTGGATAAACACGGGTACAATATGCATCTTTATGATCTTTTCAGTTCTGTAAGTGAGTCAACATGGTAATCTGAAAAAAAAACCCTTGAAAGTAAGGTTGAGGGTGTAGAATGACACAATACTCAAACTGAGAGAACAAATTAGTCTGAGAGCCCAAGACGTTCCAGATCATTGACGGTGTACAATAGCAGTCATCTCAGCTGAACCTGCCTAAAGCCTGAACTGGTACCAGTACAAAATATTTATTTAAAATCCTTCCCACAGCCTCTGCGCTGGCAGGCCAAGTTCCCTTCTTCACCTCTGACTGGTTCCACCTTTTCCTTTAGTAACCTTTTACTATTAATATATTGGTAAAATATCTTTGGGTTTTCTTTATTTGCTAATTGTTTTCCATGCTCTCTCCATTTCCTTATTCTCTAGTTTATTTTGCCCCCTGTGCTTCCTACATTTCTCTAGTTGATCTGCAGCACTCAGTTCTTTGTGCCTATCATATACTTTCTTTTGTTTGATCTCCCTTGAGATAACTGGAAGGGGCGGGGGATTGGCGTAGCTTTCACTGCTCTTATTTTTGGAGGGGACATGTTTATTTTGTACCATTAACATCTTGCTTTTTATCTTTGGTCAGTGCTGTCCAATCCACCTCAGCCAAGTCTCTTCTCATTCCTGCAAAATGTTCCTTCTGCCAGTTCAAAACTTTTATTTTTTTCCATGGAAATAATAAATCTAACAGAATTGCGATCACAATGCAATGATCAAGCTTTTGCACTGATGTACTGTGCTCCTCTAGCAGTGAGGCTGGGGATTTACAAATCCACTGATAATGAAGTGCATGCTGGAATTGTAAGTGATGGTGGCTGTTACTGACTGAGGAAAGGTTAGGTTATTATTCATCCATTGGCCTTGGAGGGAGTACAGAAATGAGGAGGAACAACTTCTCTCAGGAGGGTGGTGAATTTCTGGAATTCTCTGCCTGTTGAAGTACTGGAGGCTACCTTGTTGAATATATACAAGTCACGGATAGATTAGTTTCTGATAGACAAGGGAATTAAGGGTTATGGGGAGAAAGCGGGGAAGTGGACCTGATCCACTTCAGATCAGCCATGATCTTATTGAATGGCAGGGCAGGCTCGAGGGGCTGGATGGACTACTCCTCCTCCTGTTTCTTATGTTCTTATGTTATAATCAACATAAGAACAGATCTGCATCTGGTCAAGGTGGATAGAAGGAGAGGGGAGTTGGTTTTTGTGAAGAATGCGAGATCAGTGAAAGACTGGCTTTTTCCCAGACCAGATGAGAATGCGTTGATATGACAATTGTGGAGCTGCTTCCTCTGATTAATTATCAGTGGGCTCATGAATGGTAGATGGAGTTTAATTTAGATAAATGTGAGGTGGTGCATTTTGGTAGATTGAACTAGGGCAAGGCTTACTCAGTTAATGGTAGAGTGTTGGGGAGAGTTACAGAACAAAGAGATCTAGGGGTACATGTTCATAGATCCTTGAAAGTGGAGTCACAGGTGGACAGAGTTGTGAAGAAGGCATTCGGCATTCTTGGTTTCATCGGTCAGAAGATTGAATACAGGAGTTGGGACATCTTGTTGAAGTTGTACGAGACATTGGTAAGGCCACACTTGGAATGCTGTGTACAGTTCTAGTCACTCTATTATAGAAAGATTATTAAACTAGAAATAATGCAGAAAAGATTTACTCGGATGCTACCAGGACTTGATGGATTGAGTTATAAGAAGAGGCTGGATAGACTAGGACCCTTTTCCTCTGGAGGCTGAGGGGTGACCTTATTGAGATCTATAAAATAATGAGGGGCAAATACAAGGTAGATAGTCAATATCTTTCCCCAAAGGTAGGGAGAGTCTAAAATTAGAGGGCAGAAGTTTAAAGTAAAAGGGGAGAGATACAAAAGTGTCCAGAGGGGCAATTTTTTCACACAGAAGGTGGTGAGTGTCTGGAACAAGTTGCCAGGGTGGTAGTAGAGGCAGGTACAATTTTATCTTTTAAAAAACATTTAGACAGTTACATAGGTACAATTGGTATAGAGGGATATGGGCCAAATGCGGGCAATTGAGATTAGCTTAGAGATTTTAAAATAAAAATAAAGGTGGCATGGACAGGTTGGGCCGAAGGGCCTGTTTCCATGCTGTAAACCTTTATGACTCTACCTAAGATTAAAGAGCATGGGATTCGAGGAAGCATGTTGAGATGGATAGAAAACTGGCTGGCAGAGAGGAAACCAAATATTGTTCTTGCTCTTGTGTAGTGAAGATTTACCAGGCTGATTCTGGGGATGGCAGGACTGATGCATGAGGAGAGATTGACCAGGTTAGGATTGTTTTCACTGGAGTTCAGACAAATGCGGGGGATCTCATAGAGACTTATAAAATTCTAACAGGATTAGACAGGGTCAATGATGGGAGGATATTCCCGATGGTGGGGGGAGCCCAGAACCAGGGGTCACAGTCTGAGGATTCAGGGTAGACCACTTAGGACGGAGATGAGGAGACATTTCTTCACCCAGAGAGTGGTGAGCCTGTGGAATTCACAGGAAGTAGCTGATCCCAAAACACTGAATGTATTTCAGTGATCTGTGGAAAGTGGTCTGGGAGGATGCACTACAAGTTTGCGGCAGACTGAAAAGATTGAGTATGTAGATATTAAGGAAGCGGATGTGTTAGAACTTTTAAATGCTATCAAGATAGACAAGTCTCCGGGACCAGATGGGATGTACCCCAGGTTATTGTGGGAGGTGAGGGATGTCATTGCAGAGCCCCTGGCGATGATCTTTGCGTCGTCGATGGAGACGGGAGAGGTTCCGGAGGATTGGAGGATTGCGGATGTGGTCCCTATTTTCAAGAAAGGGAACAGGGATAGTCCTGGAAATTACCGACCGGTGAGTCTGACCTCAGTGGTTGGTAAGCTGATGGAGAGGCTTCTGAGGGACAAGATTTACGAGCATTTGGAGAAGTTTAGGTTGATTAGAAATAGTCAACATGGTTTTTGTAAAAGGCAGGTCGTGCCTTACGAGCTTAATTGAGTTCTTCGAAAATGTGACTGAACACATTGACGAAGGAAGAGCAGTGGACGTGGTGTACATGGACTTCAGCAAGGCATTTGACAAGGTCCCACATGCAAGACTTCTTGAGAAGGTGAGAGGCATGGGATCCAAGGGGCTTTGGCCTTGTGGATCCAGAACTGGCTTGCCTGCAGAAGGCAGAGGGTGGTTGTGGATGGCTCTTTTTCTGCATGGAGGTCGGTCACCAGTGGAGTGCCCCAGGGATCTGTTCTAGGACCCTTGCTGTTTGTCATTTTCATAAATGACCTGGATGAGGAAGTGGAGGGATGGGTGATTAAGTTCGCCGATGACACGAAGGTCGGTGGTGTTGTGGGTGGTCTGGAGGGATGTCAGAAGTTGCAGCATGACATCGACAGGATGCAAGACTGGGCGGAGAAGTGGCAGATGGACTTCAACGCGGATAAATGTGTTGTGGTCCATTTTGGCAGATCCAACGGGATGAATGAGTACACTATCAAAGGTAGGAGTCTTAGCTGTGTGGAAGAGCAGAGGGATCTTGGGGTCCAGGTCCATAAGACTCTCAAATCGGCCTCCCAGGTAGAGGATGTGGTTAAGAAATCTTACAGTGTACTGGCCTTCATTCATCGAGGGATTGAGTTCAGGAGTCAGGAGGTAATGCTGCAGCTTTATAGGACCCTTGTCAGACCACACTTGGAGTACTGTGCGCAGTTCTGGTCGCCTCAGTATAGGAAGAACGTGGAAGCTATTGAAAGGCTGCAGAGGAGATTTACAAGGATGTTGCCTGGATTGGGAGGCATGCCTTATGAAGACAGGTTAATAGAACATAGAACATAGAACAATACAGCACAGAACAGGCCCTTCGGCCTTCGATGTTGTGCCGACCAAAATAAAAAGCAATGCCCCTCCTAACTAAACAATTCCCTTCTCATCCATATACTTATCAACTAACCTCTTAAACGCCACCAAACTTGGCGCATCTACAACAGCTGCAGGCAGGGCATTCCACTCCCTAATCACTCTTTGAGTAAAGAACCTACCTCTGATATCCGTCCTATAACTCATACCCTTAATTTAAAGTTGTGTCCCCTCGTGCTAGCTTTCTCCATCCTAGGAAAAAGGCTATCACTGTCCACCCTATCCAAACCTCTAATTATCTAATATGCTTCAATAAGATCCCCCCTTAGCCGCCTCCTTTCTAACGAAAACAACCTCAAATCGTTCAACCTCTCTTCATAGGACCTGCCCTCCATACCAGGCAACATCCTAGTAAACCTCCTCTGTACCCTGGTTGAGGGAGCTGGGACTGTTCTCCCTGGAGAGACAAAGGTTGAGAGGCGACCTGATAGAGGTTTACAACATGTTGAGAGGAATAGATAGGGTGGACTGTCAGAGACTATTTCCCAGGGCTGAAATGGTCGTGACGAGAGGGCACAGATTTAAGGTGCAGGGAAGCAAGTACAGAGGGGATGCTAGGGGAAAGTTTTTCACTCAGAGGGTGGTGAGTGAATGGAATCGGCTGCCGTCGGTGGTGGTCGAGGCGAACTCGCTGGGGTCTTTTAAAAGACTTCTGGATGAGTATATGGGATCCAATGGGATTGGGGGTTATAGATAGGTCTATGGCTGGGTAGGTTTTGATGTGTTCGGCACAACTTGTGGGCCGAAGGGCCTGTTTGTGCTGTAGTGTTCTATGTTCTATGTATTCAAGAGGCAGCTGGATATTGCACTTGGGGTGAATGGGATCAAAGGTTATGGGGAGAAAGCAGGATAAAGATATTGAGTTAGATGATCAGCTGTGATTGTAATGAATGGCGGAGCAAGCTCAAAGGGCCGAATGGCCACCTCCTGCTCCTATCTTCTGTGTTTCTATGTTTCTACATGGATTTCCACTGGTGTCCGATTTCCTCCCACACTCCAAAGATGTGCAGGTTAAGTGGATTGGGCATGATAAGTTACCCCTTAGCAGGTTAAATTGGTGGGATAGAGCCTGGCTAGGATTGTGGTTGGTGCAGGCTCAATGGGCTGAATGGCCTCTTTCTGCACAGTAGCGATTCTATGATTTTATTCAATTAGTTTGTGGGACATGGGTGTCGTTGGCTGGACCAGTGGTTATTGCCCATCCCTAGTTGCCCTTGGATGGCAGGTGAGAGACCAACAATGCTGTGGCTCTGGAGTACAGGTCAGCTGGGCTAGATAAGGATGGCAGATTTCCTTCCCTAAAAGATATTACTAATCTATGCCACAACTGATAAAAGTCTGCTTTCTTAATTACACATATATCTTCCTGCAAACTGATAACTTCTTGCTCACTGACAACCATCCTTTGTGTCATCCACAAACTTGCTTATCTTCCCACACTCTCATCCAGATAATTTCTATCGATCACTATCGCTGAGAGTTTCAGCATTGATCCTTGTGGTACGCCATCTGGTTACACAAACAGCCTATTACCACCACCCTCTGTCTCCTACACTCAAAGTGGCTAACTCACATTGTTAGCCACTTTAAGACTTGAATAGCAGGTTAGGTGTAAGGATTCGCATTCTAATCAGTAATCTGTGACTGTCTGTGCTGATGTGTGTGCTATTGCAGACCAGAACACTGCATTTGCCTGACAAAGACGAAAGTCAAAAGCTCGCAGATTTAGTATCAAATAAATCAGTTGGATTTAAAATTTGTGTTGCCAGATTCTTACTGATCCTATACTAAGCCAGTTTTGGATCCATCTTGCCAAGTCACCCAGAGAATCCCATGTGTTTTTATCTTCTTTATTATTTTCCCATGTGGGACCTTGTCAATGACATTGCTGAAATCCATATAAACCACATTCAACTGAGTATTTAGGAGACAAATTCTCCAGGATGATATTTTATGTCACATCTGAAACATCAATTCACTTTCTCTGGAATTCATTTGTCATTTTGCTGTTTCAGTTCTGTTTTTTGCTGGAATAGTCAGATCTGTGAAAGATATTCTCACCTCATTCTGCATGTTTTCAATGCTTCTATTGTATTGCCAGCTGAATGCAGTGTCTGGGTCATTTTGCAAGCTGGCAATCATTCATCCCCTGATTCTGTGTCACAGTGGGATGTCTCCTTTGTTCCACAAAGCCTGAAGGAAATGACTGTTCCCAATTAATATTTTCCAGTCAGTAGCTGTTGAACAGATAAGGTCTCGAACACAGAAACTGGAGACAGCTGATAGTCAGGAACCTGTGTACATGAGGCACTGGAAAATCATCCAGTAATTTAAACATCGGAACCATCCTGGGATCCCAACAGTGAAATTTATCAATCTTTTACACAATTAGTTTAAGTTGGTAATATGTTCTTCCCTGAACACAGAACCTGTTTTCTGAAATCTCCCTGTCTCACAGGTAATCAATAGGCCATGCTGCATGTAAATTTTACAGAGAGCTGGAATAGAAGGTCAAACCTTTCATAATATTGAATTGACAGGAATCTTGCTCATAAAATACTTCCTCTGTTTCAATTAACGATGGCAAGGTCAAACCTTGTTTCCTCTTTGGTCAAAATCTAACCCAGGTCCACATACCCACTTCAATCTTCCACTCGTGGTTTTGTGAACATTGGAAAAAATACTCCAATTTTACACTTGCCATTGCTGCCCGGATTGTGGGAAAAAATGTTATCATTTCCAACCTCCACACTCCTGAACATAAAAATATAGAATCCAGAAACAGAGTATTCCATGCACGCCTTTCAGCCTGCTTCACCGTTCATTTTGACCACAGCTGATCATGAAATCCAACATCCTGATCCTTCCCCCCCATTCCTCAATCCTTTTAGTTCCAAGAGCTGTATCAAATTTCTTCCTGAAATCAGACAACGTTTTGGCCTCAACTACGTTCTGGAGTTCATAAAGAGGTGTTACCAAATCTGGAAAATGTGAAATAGATAAGTTCCGTGGGCTGGACGGGATTTATCTGAGGATTCTCTGGGAGGCTAGGGAGGAGTTTGCAGAGCCTTTGGTTTTAAATCTTTAGTCATCGTTGTCTACAAGAATAGTGTTAGAAGACTGGAGGATGGCAAATGTTGTCCCCTTGTTCAAGAAGGGGAAGAGAGACAACCCTGATAATTATAGAACATAGCACATAGAACATTACAGCGCAGAACAGGCCTTTCGACCCTCGATGTTGCGCCGACCAATTAGGAACAAGCAGTGACCCTCTAACCTAAACCATTCCCTTTTCATCCATAAACTTATCTACTAACCTCTTAAACGCCACCAAACTTGGCGCATCTACAACTGACACAGGCAAGGCATTCCATACCCTTACCACCCTCTGGGTAAAGAACCTACCTCTGACATCTGTCCTAAAACCACCACCCCTTAATTTAAAGCTATGTCCCCTCGTGCTAGCTTTCTCCATCCTAGGAAAAAGGCTATCACTGTCCACCCTATCTAAACCTCTAATCATCTTATATGTTTCAATAAGGTCTCCTCTTAGCCGCCTTCTTTCTAACGAAAACAACCTCAAATCCCTCAGCCTCTCTTCATAAGACCTGCCCTCCATACCAGGCAACATCCTGGTAAACCTCCTCTGTACCCTCTCCAATGCCTCCACATCTTTCTTATAATGTGGGGACCAGAACTGCACACAATACTCCAAGTGCGGCCGCACTAGAGTTTTGTACAGTTGCAACATGACGTTGCGGCTCCGAAATTCAATCCCCCTACCAATAAAAGCTAAGACTCCATATGCCTTCTTAACAATCTTATCGACTTGATTGCCAACTTTCAGGGATCTATGCACATATACACCAAGATCCCTCTGTTCATCAACACTATTAAGAGTCCTACCATTAGCCCTATACTCTACACATTTGTTATTCCTGCCAAAGTGAATTACCTCACACTTTTCCACATTAAACTCCATTTGCCACCTCTCGGCCCAGCTCTGCAACTTGTCCAAGTCTCTCTGCAAACTATAACACCCCTCTTCACTATCTACCACTCCACCGACTTTAGTGTCATCTGCAAATTTACTAATCCATCCTTCAATACCCTCATCCAGATCATTTATAAAAATTACAAACAGCAGGGGCCCCAAAACAGACCCCTGAGGTACACCACTTGTCACCGAACTCCACGATGAATATCTCCCATCAACCACCACCCTCTGTCTTCTATCTGCTAGCCAATTCCTAATCCAATTAGCTAAATCACCCTCTATCCCATACATCTGCATTTTCTGCAGAAGCCTTCCATGGGCCACCTTATCGAACGCCTTACTAAAGTCCATATATACCACATCAACTGCCTTACCCCCATCCACCTCTTTGGTCACTTTTTCAAAAAACTCAATAAGGTTAGTAAGGCACGACCTACCCTTCACAAAACCATGCTGACTATCCCCAATCAATTCATTTCTCTCTAAATAACTATAAATCCTATCCCTAATAATTCTCTCCAATACTTTGCCCACAACAGAAGTAAGACTCACTGGCCTATAATTCCCCGGAAAGTCTCTCTTCCCCTTCTTGAACAATGGGACCACATTCGCTATCCTCCAGTCTTCCGGCACTATACCCGTAACCAACGATGACCTGAAGATCAGAGCCAGAGGCTCTGCAATCTCCTCTCTCGCCTCCCAGAGAATCCAAGGGTAAATCCCGTCCGGCCCAGGGGACTCATCTAACTTCAAACCCTCAAGAATATCTAGCACATCCTCCTTATCTACTTCAATACTTTCCAGTTTGCCACCCTGTATCCCAGTGTTCTCCACAACTACATTTACATCTCCCTGCGTGAATACCGAAGAGAAATATTTATTCAGTGCCTCTCCAATCTCTTCAGGCTCCACGCACAACTTCCCACTGCTGTCCATGACTGGCCCTAACCTTGCCCTAACCAATCTTCTATTCTTAACATATCTAATCAGAAGGCCGAAGGGCCTGTTCTGTGCTGTAATGTTCTAAAGAAAGCTTTAGGATTCTCCTTGATCCTATCAGCCAAAGTCTTCTCGTGTCCCCTTTTAGCCCTCCTCAACTCACTCTTTAGCTCACTCGTGGCTAATCTATAGCTATCCATTGCACTAACTGAGCCTTCAAGCCTCATCCTGACATAAGCCTCTTTTTACCTTTTAACCAGCGAATTAACTTTTCTCGTACACCATGGTTCCCTTACTCGACCATTTCCTCCTTGCCTGACAGGGACATACTTATCAAGGACTCACAGTAGCTGCTCCTTGAATAAGCTCCACATTTCAGATGTTCCCAGTCCCTGTAGTTTCCTAGTCCAATCTATGCACCCTAATTCTCTCCTGATGGCCTCATAATTACCATTTCCCCAGCTATAACTACAGCCCCCAGCTTCATGCCTATCCCTATCCATCACTAAGGTGAACGTAACCGAATTGTGGTCACTATCACCAAAATGTTCACCAACTTCCAAGTCTAACACCTGGTCTGGCTCTTTGCCCAGCACCAAGTCCAATGTAGCCTCACCTCTGGTTGGCCTACCTACATACTGAGTCAAAAAAACCTTCCTGCACGCTTTGTACAAAAACTGACCCCTCTAACGAGCTAGAGCTATAGCTATTCCAGTCAAGTCTATTCCAATTATAGACCAGTGAGCCTTACTTCTGTTGTGGGCAAAGTTTTGGAAAGGATTATAAGGAATAGGAGCTATAATCATCTGGAAAGGAATAATTTGATTAGGGATAGTCAGCATGGTTTTGTGAAGGGTAGGTCATGTCTCACAAATCTTATTGAGTTCTTTGAGAAGGTGACCAAAGAGATGGATAAGGGTAAATAGTTGACACGGTGTATATGGATTTCAGCAAAACGTTTGATAAGGTTCTCCACGGTAAGCTACTGCAGGAGATATGGAGGTGTGGGATTGAGGGTGATTTAGCAATCATTGACAGACAGCATGGTTTTGCATGAGGGAGATCATGTCTCGCCAATTTAGAACATAGAACACTACAGCACAAACAGGCCCTTCGGCCCACAAGTTGTGCCGATCATATCAGTACCTATCAGGCCATAGAACTATCTGTAACTCCCAATCCCATTAAATCCCATGTACTCATCCAGAAGTCTCTTAAAAGACCCCAGCAAGTTCGCCTCTACCACCACTGACAGCAGCCGATTCCATTCACTCACCACCCTCTGAGTGAAAAACTTTCCCCTAGCATCCCCTCTGTACTTGCTTCCCTGCACCTTAAATCCGTGCCCTCTCGTCGTGACCATTTCAGCCCTGGGAAATAGTCTCTGAGAGTCCACCCTATCTATTCCTCTCAACATCTTGTAAACCTCTATCAGATCGCCTCTCAACCTTCGTCTCTCCAGGGAGAACAGTCCCAGCTCCCTCAACCTGTCTTCATAAGGCATGCCTCCCAATCCAGGCAACATCCTTGTAAATCTCCTCTGCACTCTTTCAATAGCTTCCACGTCCTTCCTATAGTGAGGTGACCAGAACTGCGCACAATACTCCAAGTGGGGTCTGACAAGGGTCTTATAAAGTTGCAGCATTACCTCCCGACTCCTAAACTCAATCCCTCTATTAATGAAGGCCAGTACACCATATGCCTTCTTGACCACATCCTCCACTTGCGGGGCAGATTTAAGAGTCCTATGGACCCGGACCCCAAGATCTTTCTGCTCCTCAACACTGCCAAGACTCCTACCCTTGATATTATACTGCTTCATCCCATTGGTCCTGCCAAAATGGACCACCACACATTTATCCGTGTTGAAGTCCATCTGCCACTTCTCCGCCCAGTCTTGCATCCTATCTATGTCTCGCTGCAACTTCAGACATCCCTCCAGACTACCCACAACACCACCAACCTTCGTATCGTCGGCGAACTTACTAACCCATCCCTCCACTTCCTCATCCAGGTCATTTATGAAAATGACAAACAGCAGGGGTCCCAGAACAGATTCCTGGGGCACTCCACTGGTGACTGACTTCCATGTAGAAGAAGACCCATCCACAGCCACTCTCTGCCTTCTGCAGGCAAGCCAGTTCTGGATCCATAAGGCCAAAGGGATTTTTAAGACTAATCTGGATAGACACATGGACAGACAGGGAATAGAGGGATACAGACGATTGGTCTGGATAGACAATCTAATGACCCTCTAACCTTCATTATTCCAATATCATCTATATGTTTATCCAATGACCATTTAAATGCCCTTAATGTTAGCGAATCCACAACTGCTGCAGGCAGGGCATTCCACGCCCTTAATAAAGAACCTACCTCTGACATCTGCCCTTTATTTGTCACTCCTTAATTTAAAGCTATGTCCCCTTGTGTTATCCATCTCCATCCGAGGAAAAAGGCTCTTACTGTCATAGAACATAGAACATAGAACATTACAGCACAGAACAGACCCTTCGGCCTTCCATGTTGCGCCGACCAATATAAAAAGCAATGCCCCTCCAAACTAAACCATTCCCTTCTCTTCCATATACTTATCAACTAACCTCTTAAACGCCACCAAACTTGGCGCATCTACAACCGCTGCAGGCAGGGCATTCACTCCCGAACCACCCTTTGGGTAAAGAACCTGCCTCTGATATCCGTCCTATAACTATCACCCCTTAATTTAAAGCTGTGTCCCCTCGTGCTAGCTTTCTCCATCCTAGGAAAAAGGCTATCACTGTCCCCCCTATCTAAACCTCTAATCATCTTATATGTTTCGATTAGGTCCCCTCTTAGCCGCCTCCTTTCTAACGAAAACAACCTCAAATCCCTCAGCTCTCTTCATAAGACCTGCCCTCCATACCAGGCAACATCCTGGTAAACCTCCTCTGTACCCTCTCCAATGCCTCCACATCCTTCTTATAATGTGGGGACCAGAACTGCACACAATACTCCAAGTGTGGCCGCACTAGAGTTTTGTACAGTTGCAACATGACGTTGCGGCTCTGAAATTCAATCCCCCTACCAATAAAAGCTAGGACTCCATATGCCTTCTTAACAACCTTCTCGACTTGACTGCCTACTTTCAGGGATCTATGCACATACACACCAAGATCCCGCTGTTCATCTAGACTACTAAGAATCCTACCATTTGCCCTATACTCTACACATTTATTATTTCTGCCATAGTGCATTACCTCACACTTTTCCACATTAAACTCCATTTGCCACCTCTCGGCCCAGCTCTGCAACTTGTCCAAGTCCCTCTGTCCACCCTATCTCACCCTCTGATCATCATTTATGCCTCTATGAAGTCACCTCTTAACCTTCTCTCTAATGAAAATAACCTCAAGTCCCTCAGCCTTTCCTCATAAGACCTTCCCACCATACCAGGCAACATCCTGGTAAACCTCCTCTGCACCCTCTCCAATGCCTCCACATCTTTCTTATAATGGGGCGACCAGAACTTTACGCAATATTCCAAGTGCGGCCGCACCAGAGTTTTGTACAGCTGCAACATGATCTCACGGCTGAAATTCAATCCCTCTATCAATGAAAGCTAACACACTGTACATCTTCTTAACAACCTTATCAACCTGGGTGTCAACTTTCAGGGATCCAAGCACATGGACTTCTCTGCTCAACCACACTACCAAGTCAGTTACCATTAACCCAGTACTCTGTACTGAGAAAGGACATCAAAACTGCACAAAATACTCCAGGTGTAGCCTCAACAATGCTCTGTAGAATTCCAATAAAACATCCCTTATTTTTATACTCAAAACCTCTCGCTATGAAGGCCTACATACCAATTACCTTCTTTACACTCTGCTGTACCTGCGCACGTACTTTCAATAACTGATGTACGAGGACACCAAGGTTTTCGTGAGTATCCACCTCTCTCAATTTACACCCATTCAAACAATAATCCGCCTTCCAATTATTGCTCCCAAAGTGGATAACCTCACATTTATCCACATTATCCTGCATCTGCCATGCAGATATCCACACACTCAGCCTGTCCAAATCACACTGTGTACATCCTCCTCACAGCTCACCCTCCTACCCAACTTTGTATCAAATTTGGAGATAAATCATTCAGTTTCCTCTTCCAAATTATTAATATATAATGTGAACAGTTGGGGTCTCAGCACAGATCCCTGCAGAACCCCACTAATCACTGACTGCTAATCAGAAAAAGATCCATTTATACCAACTCTTTGCTTCCTATCTGCTAACCAGCTTTCTATCCATCTCAAGACTTTTCCAGAAATTTACACAGTAAAGTTGAAGCACATGAGCAGCATAGTGGTTAACACAACTGCCTCTCAGTGCCAGGGACACGGGTTCAATTCCGGTCTTGGGTCACCGTCTGTGTGGAGTCTTCATGTTCTCCCTGTATCTGCGTGGGGTTCCTCCAGGTGTTCCAGGTTCCCCCCATAGTCCAAAGATAAGAACATGAGAAATAGGAGCAGGTGTAGGCCATCCAGCCCCACCATTCAATAAGATCATGGCTGATCTGCAGTGGTTCAGTACCACTTTCCCACTTTCTCCCCGTAACCTTAATTCCCTTGTCAATCAAAAACCTATCCACTCTTGACTTAAATATATTCAGTGAGGAATCCTCCACCACCTCATCAGGCAGAGAATTCCAAAGATTCACCGCCCTTTGAGTGAAGAAATTCCTCCTCAACTCTGACCTGAACCACCAACCCCCACCTCTCCTCCCCCCATCACTTATCTTGAGGCTGTGCCCTCTAGTCCTGCTATCTTTGTTAAGCGGGAAGAGTCTCTCAACCTCTACCTTATCCATCCCCTTCATTATCTTATATGTCTCTATAAGATCCCCTCTCAGTCTTCTAAACTCCAAACAGTACAAACCTAGCCTAATCAGTCTCTCCTCATAATCCAACGCCCTCATCTACGGTATCAGCCTAGTGAACCTTCTCTGCACCCCCTCCAAGGCCAATAGATCCTTCCTCAAATGCGGAGACCAAAACTGCACACAGTACTCCAGCTGTGGCCTCACCAGTACCCTATACAGCTGCAACAGAACCTCCCTACTTTTATATTCTATCCCCCTCGCTATAAAGGCCAACATTGCATTCACCTTCTTGATCACCTGCTGCACCTGCAGACTGGGTTTTTGCGATTCGTGCACAAGGACCCCCAGGTCCCTCTGCACTGTCGCATGCTGCAGCTTTTTGCCATTTAAATAATAATCCTTCTGACCGTTATTCCTACCAAAGTGGATAACCTCACACTTGCTAACATTATACTCCATCTGCCACATCCTCGCCCACTCACTCAACCTATCCAGATGTGAAATTTAGCTTGATTGGCTATGCTAAATTGCCCCTAGTCTCAGAGGATTAATAGGTGGGGTTATGGGAATAGGCCCTAGGTGGGATTGTGGTCAGTGCTGACTCGATGGGCTGAATGGCCTCCTTCTGCTCTGCACAGATTCAATGACAGTACTCTGTTAGCTGAGATCTTGGTGAACCATCCGCTCCTGCACCACATTCTAAATCAGACAGGCAGCAGCGGATAGAATTGGAACCAAATTTTTATAACTATAAGCTTTCATTTACAGATACATATTACATAACATGCATCTCCAACTGAACAATCACACTTTCAGCCTGATTCTATATCAGGCAAAGCTCAGGACAAATTCACACACAACAGCAACTTTATCCTACAGGTGCTTTGGTCCGCCTTGTTGTCTAACAAGGGGCATACATGCGATGGGTCGTGAGAGGGCTGCTCTTGGATTTTTTTGAGAGTATCCTAGTGCTTCACGTCGTTAGTGTACGCTTGACATAGAACATAGAACATTACAGCGCAGAACAGGCCCTTCGGCCCTCGATGTTGCGCCGACCAATTAGGAAAAAGCAATGACCCTCTAACCTAAACCATTCCGTTTTCATCCATAAACTTATCTACTAACCTCTTAAACGCCACCAAACTTGGCGCATCTACAACTGACGCAGGCAGGGCATTCCATACCCTGACCACCCTCTGGGTAAAGAACCTACCTCTGACATCTGTCCTAAAACCATCACCCCTTAATTTAAAGCTGTGTCCCCTCGTGCTAGCTTTCTCCATCCTAGGAAAAAGGCTATCCCTGTCCACCCTATCTAAACCTCTAATCATCTTATATGCTTCAATAAGATCCCCTCTTAGCCGCCTCCTTTCTAATGAAAACAACCTCAAATCCTTCAACCTCTCTTCATAGGACCTGCCCTCCATACCAGGCACATCCTGGTAAACCTCCTCTGTACCCTCTCCAATGCCTCCACATCTTTCTTATAATGTGGGGACCAGAACTGTACACAATACTCCCAAGTGCGGCCGCACCAGAGTTTTGTACAGTTGCAACATGACGTTGCGGCTCCGAAATTCAATCCCCCTACCAATAAAAGCTAAGACTCCGTATGCCTACTTAACAACCTTATCGACTTGATTGCCAACTTTCAGGGATCTATGCACACATACACCAAGGTCCCTCTGTTCATCAACACTATTAAGAGTCCTACCATTAGCCCTATACTCTACACATTTGTTATTCCTGCCAAAGTGAATTACCTCACACTTATCCACATTAAACTCCATTTGCCACCTCTCGGCCCAGCTCTGCAACTTGTCCAAGTCTCTATTTGTCCAACACCTGGACCATTTGATGGGCAACACGACAGCTCAGTGACTATCGCTGTGCTGTGCAGATACATGGATTTGGGCCTGTGTCTGTGGGAGTTTGCACATTCTCCCCGTGCTTGCGTGGGTTTTCTCCGGGTGCTCCGGTTTCCTCCCACATCCCAAAGATGTGCTCTTAGGCTGAACAAATTCTCCCTAAATTATCTCAAATTTGGTTCCAATGTATAGATCTATAAACATAGACAGGGATCATGGGTAGGAGTGGGAACATCGAGGTGACGGCGTGGGCTCGTTGGGCCAAAGGACCTGTTTCGCGTGCTGTTTTGTTCTTTAACAGGGAGAGAGAGTAAGAGAGCAGAGTGAAAAAGAGATGGAGAGAACAGAGAAAATTACAGCACAGGAACAGGCCCTTCGGCCCTCCAAGCGTGCACCCCGACTGAATTAAAACCCCCGACCCTTCCGGGGACCATATCCCTCTGTTCCCATCCTATTCATGTATTTGTCAAGATGCCCCTTAAAAGTCACTATCGTATCCACTTCACCACCTTCCCCGGCAACGAGCTCCGGGCATCCATTATTCTGTGTAAAAAATCTGCCTCGCACATCTCCTTTAAACCTTGCCTCTCGCACCTTAAACCTGTGCCCCCCTAGTAACTGATTCTTCCACCCTGGGAAAAAGCTTGTAATTATCCACCCTGTTCATGCCTCCCATAATCTTGTAGACTTGTCTCACGTCCCCCCTCAACCTCTGTCGTTTCACTGCTACACTGTTTTCTTTGACGAGCCAGTTTTGTATCCACCTGACAACTCACTTCTGATCCCATGCAACTTCACATAGAACATAGAACACTACAGCACAAACAAGTACCTCAGCCCACAAATTGTGCTGATCATGTCTATACCGACCAGGCCATAGAACTATCTGTAACTCCCAATCCCATTTAATCCCATGTACTCATCCAGAAGTCTTTTAATGGACCCCAGCGAGTTCGTCTCTACCACCACTGATGGCAGCCGATTCCATTCACTCACCACCCTCTGAGTGAAAAACTTACCCCTAACATCCCCTCTGTACTTGCTTCCCTGCACCTTAAACCTGTGTCCTCTCGTAGCAACCATTTCAGCCCTGGGAAATAGTCTCTGAAAATCCACCTTATGTATACCTCTCAACATTTTATAAACCTCTATCAGGTCGCCTCTCAACCTTTGTCTCTCCAGGGAGAACAGACCGAGGCCCCTTCAACCTATCTTCATAAGGCCTGCCTCCCAATCCAGGCAATATTCTTGTAAATCTCCTTTGCACCCTCTGAATAGTTTCCACATCCTTTCTGTAGTGAGGCAACCAGAACTGTGCACAGTACTCCAACTGGGGTCTGACAAGGGTCTTATAAAATCAGAACATAGAACATTATAACGCAGTACAGGCCCTTTGGCCCTCGATGTTGCGCCAACCAACGGAACCAATTTTTTGACCCTCTAACCTAAACTATTCCAATATTATCCATATGCCCATCCACTGACCATTTGAACGCCCTTAAACTTGATGAGTCCACAACTGCTGCAGGCAGGGCATTCCACGCCCTTACTACCCTCTGAGTAAAGAACCCATCTCTAACATCTGTCCTATCACTATCACCCCTTAATTTAAAGCTATATCCCCTTGTGTTAGCCATCTCCATCCAAGGAAAAAGGCTCTCACTATCCACCCTATCTAACCCTCTGATCATCTTATATGTCTCAATTAAGTCACCTCTTAGCCTTCTTCTCTCTAATGAAAATAATTTCAAGTCCCTTAGCCTTTCCTCATAAGACCTTCCCATCATCTTGATAAATCTCCTCTGCACCCTTTCCAATGCCTCCACATCTTTCTTATAATGTAGCAACCAAAACTTACACAACACTCCAAGTGCAACCGCATCAGAGTTTTGTACAGTTGCAACATGATATCTCGGCTCTGAAATTCAATCCCTCTCCAATAAATGCTAACATACTATACGCCTTCTTAACAACCTTATCAACTTGAGTACCAACCTTCAGGGATCTATGCACCTGTACACCGAGATCTCTCTGCTCATCTACACTACTAAGAGTCCTACCATTAGCCCTATATTCTGCACACATATTACTCTTACCAAAGCGAATCATCTCACACTTTTCCGCATTAAACTCCATTTGCCACCTCTCAGCCCAGCTTCGTCCCTTTGCAAACTGTGACATCAATCCTCACTGTCTACAACTCCTCCAACTTTGGTGTCATCTGCAAATTTACTAATCCATCCCGCTACACCCTCATCCAGGTCATTTATAAAAACAACAAACAACAGTGGCCCCAAAACAGATCCCTGAGGTACACCACTAGTAACTAAACTCCAGGTTGAATATTTCCCATCAACCACCCTCTGTCTTCTATCAGCTAGCCAATTCCTAATCCAAATTGCTAAATCTCCCTCAATCCCATGCATCTGAATTTTCTGCAGTAGTCTACCACGGGGAACCTTATCAAACACTTTACTAAAGTCCATATATACCACATCAACTGCCTTACCCTTATCCACCTCTTTGGTCACCTTTTCAAAAAACTCAATAAAGTTTGTGAGGCATGACCTTCCCTTCACAAATCCATGTTGACTATACCTAATCAATTCATTTCTTTCTAAATGACTATAAATTCTTTTGCAGCATTACCTTCCGACTCCTAAACTCAATCCCTCGATTGATGAAGGCCAGTACACCATATGCCTTTTGACCACATCCTCCACCTGTGAGGCCGATTTAAGAGTCCTATGGACCCGGACCCCAAGATCCTTCTGCTCCTCAACACTGCCAAAACTCCTACCCTTGATATTGTACTCCTTCATACCGTTGGTCCTGCCAAAATGGACCACCACACATTTATCTGTGTTTAAGTCCATCTGCCACTTCTCCGCCCAGTCTTGCATCCTATCTATGTCTCGCTGCAACTTCTGACATCCCTCCAGACTATCCACAACCTCACCAACCTTCGTATCATTGATGAACTTACTAACCCATCCCTCCACTTCCTCATCCAGGTCATTTATGAAAATGACAAACAGCAAGGGTCCTAGAACAGATCCCTGGGGCACTCCACTAGTGACCAACCTCCATGCAGAACAAGACCCATCCACAACCACTCTTTGCCTTCTGCAGGCAAGCCAGTTCTGGATCCACAAGGCCAAAGCCCCTTGGATCCCATGCCCTCTCACATTCTCAAGAAGTCTTGCATGTGGGACCTTATCAAACGCTTTGCTGAAGTCCGTGTAAACCACGTCCATCACTCTTTCTTCGTCAATGTGTTCAGTCACATTTTCAAAGAACTCCACTAGGCTCGTAAGGCACAACCTGCCCTTGACAAAGCCATGTTGACTATTTCTGATCATACTAAACTTCTATAAATGCTCATAAATCCTGTCCCTCAGAATCCTCTCCATTAACTTACCAACCACTGAGTTCAGATTCACCAGTCGGTAATTTCCAGAGCTATTCTTGTTCCCTTCCTTGAAAACAGGAACCACATCTACAATTCTCCAGTCCTCCGGAACCTCTCCCATCTCCATTGATGATGCAAAGATCATTGCCAAGGGCTCTGCAATCACTTACCACATCTCCCACAGTAACCTATGTGGTCCCGGCGACTTATGTATCTTGATAGAATTGAAAAGTTCCAACACATCTTCCTTAATGTCCACATACTCAATCTTTTCAGTCTGCTGCAAACTTGCATTTCGACCTCCCAGATCACTTTCCACCATGAATACTGAAGCAAGTACTTGTTAAGCACCTCTGTGCTTACGGGTGTGGTTCCGGAGGACTGGAGGATAGCGAATGTGGTCCCATTGTTTAAGAAGGGGAAGAGAGACCTTCCAGGGAATTATAGGCCAGTGAGTCTTACTTCTGTTGTGGGCAATGTATTGGAGAGAATTATTAGGGATAGGATTTATAGTTATTTAGAGAGAAATGAATTGATTGGGATAGTCAGCATGGTTTCGTGAAGGGTAGGTCATGCCTTACTAACCTCATTGAGTTTTTTGAGAAAGTGACCAAAGAGGTGGATGGGGTAAGGCGGTTGATGTAGTATATATGGACTTTAGTAAGGCGTTTGATAAGGTGGCCCATGGAAGACTTCTACAGAGAATGCAGATGTGTGGAATAGAGGGTGATTTAGCTAATTGGATTAGGAATTGGCTGGCAGATAGAAGACAGAGAGTGGTGGTTGATGGGAGATATTCATTGTGGAGTTCGGTGACAAGTGGTGTGCCTCAGGGGTCTGTTTTGGGGCCCCTGCTGTTTGTAATTTTTATAAATGATCTGGATGAGGGTATTGAAGGATGGATTAGTAAATTTGCAGATGACACTAAAGTCGGTGGAGTGGTAGATAGTGAAGAGGGGTGTTATAGTTTACAGAGTGACTTGGACAAGTTGCAGAGCTGGGCCGAGAGGTGGCAAATGGAGTTTAATGTGGAAAAGTGTGAGGTAATGCACTTTGGCAGGAACAATAAATGTGTAGAGTATAGGGCTAATGGTAGGGCTCTTAATAGTGTTGAGGAACAGAAGGATCTTGGTGTATGTGTCAATAGATCCCTGAAAGTAGGCAGTCAAGTGGATAAAGTTGTTAAGAAAGCATATGGAGGTCTTAGCTTTTATTGGTAGGGGGATTGAATTTAGGAGCCGCAGACATCATGTTGCAACTGTACAAAACTCTAGTGCGGCCGCACTTGGAGTATTGTGTGCAGTTCTGGTCCCCACATTATAAGAAAGATGTGGAGGCATTGGAGAGGGTACAGAGGAGGTTTACCAGGATGTTGCCTGGTATGGAGGGCAGGTCCTATGAAGAGAGGTTGAAGATTTGAGGTTGTTTTCGTTAGAAAGGAGGCGGCTAAGGGGGATCTTATTGAAGCATATAAGATGATTAGAGGTTTAGATAGGGTGGACAGTGATAGCCTTTTTCCTAGGATGGAGAAAGCTAGCACGAGGGGACACAGCTTTAAATTAAGGGGTATGAGTTATAGGACGGATATCAGAGTAGGTTCTTTACTCAAAAGTGATTAGGAGTGGAATGCCCTGCCTGCAGCTGTTGTAGATGCGCCAAGTTTGGTGGCGTTTAAGAGGTTAATTGATGAGTATATGGAAGAGAAGGGAATGGTTTAGTTTGGAGGGGCATTGCTTTTTATTTTGGTCGGCACAACATTGAAGGCCGAAGGGCCTGTTCTGTGCTGTAATGTTCTATGTTTTATGTTCTATGTCATTTCTTCCGGATTCACACAGACTTTTCCCCCTTCACCTTTTATAGGTCCTATCCCTTCACTTCTCATCCTTTTACTTTTCACATATTTGTAGAAGGCCTTGGGATTCTCCTTAATCCTACCCACCAAGACCTTCTCATGACCCCTTCTGGCTCTCCTAATTTCCTTTTTAAGCTCCTTTCTACAAGTCTTATACTCCTCTAGATCTTTAACATCTCCTAGCTCTCTGAACATTTTGTACGCCTTTCTTTTCTTCCTAACTAGGTTCATCACATCCTTCATGCACCATGGTTCCCGCGACCTACCAAAACCTCCTTGTCTCTCCGGAACGTCGTCATGCAGAGCCCCAGACAAACATTCCTTGAAAATCCTCCACCTTCCTTCAGTACTTTTCCCCAAGAACACCTCCTTCCAGTTTACTCTTCGAATTATCTGCCTGAAGTCTTCATGATTCTCCTTACTCCAGTCACCAGTCTGCCATGAGGGACCTTGTCAAAGGCCTTACTGAAATCCACATTGACAACATCCACTGCCCCACCCTTATCAATCATCTTCATCACTTCCTCAAAAAAACCTGTTCAAGTTCGTGAGACACAACTTCCCCCTCACAAAACCATGTTGCCTCTCACTAATACATCCACTTATTTCCAAGTGGGAATAAATCCTGTCTCGAAGAATCCTCTCCAAAAATTTTCCTCCCACTGATGTGAGGCTCACAGGCCTGTAATTACCTGGATTATTCTCGCTACCCTTCTTAAACAAAGAAACAACATTGGCTATTCTCCAATCCTCTGGGACCTCCCCTGTAGCCAGTGAGGTATAAAGATTTCTCTCAAGGCCCCAGCAATTTCCTCCCTCCCCTCTCTCAGTACTCTGGATATATCCCATCAGGCCCTGGAGACTTGTTGACCTCAGAGTTTCTCAAGAATCCCAATACCTCCTCCTTTTTGATCTCAACATGACTCAAACTATCTACACATCCTTTCCCAGACTCATCATCCATCCAGTATTCTGTTTGATGAATAACCAGAGCTTGTAACATGGAAAACAAAACATGTGACTGACCTGAGGGCAGAGAGGATTTGTGTACACCATCGCCTCCAAGCCTGAGGGCAAAAGAACAGTTAGATCACAGGGAGAGATTCATGCAATGAACATACAGACATATATGCATATATATGAACATACAGACACACATGCATGCAGATACGCACAGACACGCGCCTGAATTCAGATAGACAGATACATGCAGACTCACAGACGTATGCAGACACACATATGCACACATAAACACACACACATACAATGACACATACAGACACAAACATAGATGCACGTAGAGGTCCGCACATTGAAGCACATACACAGACATGCATACATAGACAGATACATACACAGATACTGCGACACACTGATGAGTTGAACTGGATTCTCTGCTGCTACTTTCTTTGGAAACCTCCAAGCTCTCTCACCTTTTCATGCATGGTTTTGTGATTTTTCTTTGTTTTTTTCAGGAACTGTTTCAAACTCCCAGAAGAGACATATTCAGTGATGAAAATAACCTGCGCGTAAGATAATAAAGGCAAAGATTACTAGATATGGATATAAACGCATGTCTACGTGCATCTATGTTTGTGTCTGTATGTGTCATTGTATGTGTGTGTTTTTATGTGTGCATATGTGTGTCTGCACACGTCTGTGAGTCTGCATGTATTAGCTAGCACGAGGGGACACAGCTTTAAATTAAGGGGTATGAGTTATAGGACGGATATCAGAGGTAGGTTCTTTACTCAAAGAGTGATTAGGGAGTGGAATGCCCTGCCTGCAGCTGTTGTAGATGCGCCAAGTTTGGTGCGTTTAAGAGGTTAGTTGATAAGTATATGGAAGAGAAGGGAATGGTTTAGTTTGGAGGGGCATTGCTTTTTATTTTGGTCGGCACAACATCGAAGGCTGAAGGGCCTGTTCTGTGCTGTAATGTTCTATGTTCTATGTAAATGTCCTTTCTGCCACCGTAATACAGTCTTTGACTAACAATGCCACATCTCCCCCTCTACTACCACCTACTCTGCTCCGACTGAAACATCTGAACGCCGGAACCTGCAACATCCATTCCTGTCCCTGCTCTGTCCATGTCTCTGAAATGGCCACAACATCGAAGTCCCAAGTACCAATCCAGGCTGCAAGTTCGCCCACCTTATTCACCTGAACTTAAGTCAAAACAATCCTAACCTCATCAATCTCTCCTCATACACCTAACCTGGACTGCATGTCTTTGAACTGTGGAAGGAAACCCATGGAGACGTGGGAAGAATGTGCAAACTCCACACACAGTGCCCCAAGGCCAGAATTGAACCTGGTTCCCTGGCACTGTGAGACAGCCGTGCTAACCAGTGCCAGACAAGGTAAGGATGTCAGATTTCAAAGAACAAAATACAAAAAAAAGTACAGCACAGGAACAGGCTCTTCGGCCCTCCAAGCTGCACCGACCATGATGCCCTAAGTAAACTGAAAAATACCTTCTGCCCTTACTCGGTCCGTATCCCTCGATTCCCTCCCTATTCATGTACCCATCCAGACACCTCTTAAATGTTGCTAATGTTCCTGCTTCCACCAACTCCTCTGTCAGCGCGTTTCAGGCACCCACTCATCACTCTGTATGAAAACCTCCCCCCGCACATCTCTCTTAAACTACCCACTCTCACCTTGAAGCTGAGCCCCATGTAATTGACACTTCCACCCGAGGGAAAAGTATCTGACTATCCACCTTGTTTGTGCCTCTCATTATTTTTTAGATCTCTATCTTTCGATCTCTCTCAGGTCTCACCTCAGCCTCTGTCTTTCTAGTGAAAACAATCCCAGTTCATTCAAATGCTCTTCATTAGCATTGAGACCAGGCAATATCCTGGTGAATCTTCTTTGCACTCTCTCCAAAGCTTCCACGTCCTTCAAAATTGCTGTGCCTCTGACGTGAATCTTTGTCTCTTCTTTGGACACAGTGAGGTCCCAGAGGACTGGAGAATAGCTAATGTTGTACCGTTGTTTAAAAAGGGTAGTAGGAATAACCCTGGAAATTATAGGCCAGTGAGTTTGACGTCAGTGGTAGGGAAGCTGTTGGAGAGGATTCTTAGAGATAGGATGTATAGGCACTTAGAGCGTTGTGATCTGATTAGGGATACGCAGCATGGATTTGTTAAGGGGAGGTTGTGCCTTACAAATCTGGTAGAATTTTTTGAGGAGGTGACGAAAACGGTGGATGAAGGGTGAGCCGTTGATGTCGTCTATATGGATTTTAGTAAGGCGTTTGACAAAGTCCCTCATGGGAGGTTAGTTGAGAAGGTCAAGGCTAATGGGATACAAGGACAGGTAGCTAGATGGATAAGTAACTGGCTTGGTAATAAGAGACAGAAAATAATAGTGGAAGGGTGTTTTTCTACCTGGAGGCTGGTCACTAGTGGTGTGCAGCAGGGCTCGGTACTGGGACCTCTTCTATTTGTAATATATATAAATGACTTGGAAGAGGGAGTAAGTGGAGTGATCAGCAAGTTTGCAGACGATACAAAGATGGCTGGACTTGCAGATAGTGAGGAGCATTGTCAGGCGATGCAGCAGGACGTAGATAGGTGGCAGGTGGAATTCAATCCTAATAGGGATCATGAGCCTTGGGAGTCCCTGGGAAGCGTGTAAATTGTCAATGATATAGATGTATTTCCGTTTTATCCTACAGGTACTTCGGTCCGCCTTGTTGTCTAACAAAGGGCCTACGTACGATGGGTCATGAGAGGGCTGCTCTTGGATTTTTCAAGAGTAGCCTACTACTTCACGTCGTTAGTGTACACTTGACCTGGACCATTTGATATAGTAGGACTGTTTAACTACGGCTTTTTCCACAGGTAATTCGGTCCATACTTGACCAACATTGAGCATGCATTTGGCAGGTGGCGCGGGTACAGCTCTTGGATGTTGATTCATGGGTTGCCTGGTACCTCATGTCGTAAATGAGTGCTTTATGTGGACCATCTGAAGGGCACTATGACAGCTCAGAGACTATCGATGTGGCTGTGCAGACACTTGGAATTGGGCCGGTGTCTGCGGTAGTTTGCGCGTTCTCCCCGTGGTTGCGTGGGTTTTCTCCGGGCACTCCGGTTTCCTCCCACATCCCAAAAGTTTGCTCTTAGGCTGATTGGGAAACAAATTGTCCCTATAGTGAGAATTTTCCATATTAGGAATAATATATATATTATTATATAGGAATAATATAATAGGATAATGGATTTGCTACTATATAGTTATGACGGCGGCGCGGGCTCGTTGGGCCGAAGGGCCTGTTTCCCGTGCTGTGTTGCTCTTTAATCTTAATCTTCTCTTTAATCTCCACACAAATGCTGTCAGACCTGCTGATGTTTTCCAGCATTTTCTGTTTTTATTTCAGATTCTGACATCTGTAGTATTTTGTATTTATCAGAGATTCCACATTATCTGTGCTAATATCTTCCCTCAATATCATATTAATATTACCTTGAATCCACCACCTTTTCCTTTCCATCTGTCCTTCCTAAACACTGAATGTTCAGTTCCTAGTCTTTCTTACCTTGGAGCCATGTCTCTGTAATGCCAACTATATCATTCCCCTTTACACTATCTGTACAACTAATTCATCCATTTTGTTTGGAATGTTCCAACCATTCAGGTGCAAAACCTTAAGGTGGGCACTTTTAACATTTTTTTTTCCCCTTTCCTACTATTTTCTACTCAGCCTTTATCTGACTCTGGCTCTTGATTTCTCTGCCTATCACTTTCCTGATTCTCCTCACTGTCTTTTCGTCTTGTTTTTAATTCCCTTGCTCTGAATCTTTACAAAGGTTCCCAGCCCTCTGCCAGATTAATTTAAACCCCCCACCCCAGCCACTCCAGCAAGTTCCAGGATTTTAAGCCATTCCCAATTAGCATTCATTTACTGGTTATTGTAACTCACTCCCTAACAGCACTGTGGGTGTACCTACACCACATGGACTGCAGATTTTAGGAAGGCAGCTCACCACCATCTTCTCCAGGACAATTTGGAATTAGCAATAAATGCTTTGCCAAGACAAAAACGTCCCCATCCCATCAGTCACAGAATCCCCACATCACATCCACAGGTTCCCCATTGTCCACTGTACATGTAATGTTCTCAAAGTATTCCACCAAATTACTCAAACATGACCTGCCCTTCATGAACATGATACAACATCCAAGCCAAGCTAAACCTTCCCTCCATTCCAGTCCGGTCAATGTAACCCTGTGTATTTACCTTGCTAATCCACCTAATTCACATAATGTGCACATTTTTGGACTGGAGGAGGAAACTGATGCAGACATGGGAAGAAGGTGCAAACTCTACATAGACAGTACTCAAGCTGGAAAATGAACCCCAGGTCCCTGGCACAGTATGAGACAGCAGTGCTAACACGGTCCCTGGCCAGTTGAGACAGCAGTGCTAACACTGTGTCACCGTGCTGCTGGGAATTGGATCTGGGTCCCTGGTACTGTGAGACAGCACTGCTAACCCACTGTGTCACCATGCTGCTGGGAATTGGATCTGGGTCCCTGGCGCAGTGTGAGACAGCAGTGCTAACCAACTGTGTCACCGTGCTGCTGGGAATTGGATCTGGGTCCCTGGTACTGTGAGGCAGCAGTGCTAACCCACTGTGTCACCGTGCTGCTGGGATTTGGATCTGGGTCCCTGGTACTGTGAGACAGCAGTGCTAATCCACTGTGTCACTGTGCTGCTGGGAATTGGATCTGGGTCCCTGGTACTGTGAGACAGCAGTGCTAACCCACTGTGTCACTGTGCTGCTGGGAATTGGATCTGGGTCCCTGGTACTGTGAGGCAGCAGTGCTAACCCACTGTGTCACCGTGCTGCCGGGGAATCAAACACATGTCCCTGGCGCTGTGAGGCAGCAGTGCTAAGATAGTGAAGGCTGGAAACCTTACAACATACAAACATTGAAGATAGGAAAAGGAAGAGGCCCTTTCAGCCTGCTCCACTATTCACTCATAGAAAGTCTACAGTGCAGAAAGAGGCCATTCGGCCCAATGAGTCTGCGCCAACAACAATCCCACCCAGGACTTACCCCCATATCCCTAAGTATTTACTTGTTAATCCCTCTAATCTACACATCTCAGGACACTAAGGGGCAATTTTAGCACGGCCAATCAAGCTAACCTGCACAACTTTGGACTGTGGGAGAAAACTTGAGCCCCCAGAGGAAACCCATGCAGAGACGAGGAGAATGTGCAGGCTCCACACAGATAGTGATCCGAATTGAACCCAGGTTCTGGAGCTGTGAAGCAGCAGTGCTAACCACTGTGTTATCTTGCCGCCCCTCAGATTTCGCTGCTCTAGGGAAAACAATTCAAGCCTCAAATGCTTCATCCCACGTGAATCTCCTCTAAACCCCGACTTGCACAGTAGTCCACTCAATAGCCTAATCCTGCTTTTTCCCCATTACCTTTGCCTCTTGAATACTTCAATGTTTTGGCATCAACTGCTTCCTGGGAAGATGGATTCCACGGGCTCACCACTCTTTGGGTGAAGAAATGTCTCCTCATCTCCATCCTTAAATGCTTTACCATGAATCCTCAGTCTGTGGCCCCTGGTTCTGGACCCCCCCATCATCAGGAACATGCTGTCTGCATCTATCCTGTCTGGTCCTGTTAGAATTTTATAAGTCTCTATGAGATCCTCCCTCATTCAGCTAAACTCCAGTGAAAACAATCCTAACCTGGTCAATCTCTCCTCATATATCAGTCCTGCCATCCCTGGAATCAGCCTGGTAAACCTTCGCTTCACTGCCTTGACAGCAAGAACATCCTTCCTCAGAAAAGGAGACCAAAACTGCACATAGTACAGTTTAATAAACCTTGAGTTCTTCAAATACCATGGCCAGGATTCTCCCAAAAAAATCCAAAGTTCCCAACATATGGGAAAATGGCAGTAAATCCCACGGGTTTGTTTATTGTGGTTTTCAGCATGAATCTCCCACTCTGAGATTGCAAAGTGGCTCAGCAGGATTCACTCTGGAAATCAGTAAGCTGGCTGGAGAGGCTGGCAGCATAGCACTGAGTGTACCACCGCATACGCACTGATATGTCAGCACAGAGATCAGCACAAGTGCAGTGGCCCTCCACTGGTAGCCTACAAAACCTCCCATTCCCATTCACTTGACTCCCAGACCTACGTGGGCCAGCCCCTATGTTCACACTCCAGCCAGCGCTGATCACCCCAACAACCCACCAGGATGGCCAGCCTGGATCACCTCCTCCACCTCCAACACCTCCCCCCCACCCCTGTCACCCAAAGGCAGAGTGGTAGCATGATTTCCCCTGCATCTCCATCAATCACTCACAATCAGAACCCCCAGCCACACCCCCTTAGAACAGTGAACAGTGCCAGTTTGGCCCTTTGGTAGTGCCAGGCTTGCACTGCCCAAGGGACATCCTCCCCGACCCCCCTGCCTCTTGGGTGGGTGGGGGTGGGGTGCCTTAATGGCCTCTTTTCCTTTCATGGCGTCAGCTGTCTGTTCCCCTGATGACAGAGCAATGCTCCAAAAGCTTGTGATTCCAAATAAATCTTTTGGACTTTAACCTGGTGTTGTGTGACTTCTTACCGTGCCCACCCCAGTCCAATGCTAGCATCTCCACATGATACCTGTTCCCATGAGTGGGGAGCAGGAATAAACCTCACTGAAATTTACCAATCTCATGGGGGTGGGGGAAGGGGTAGATAGGAAGGGGCCTGGAGACTCCTTCTGCCAATCGGATGCAAATGCAAATTTCCATATTGTAAATCATAGTCACAGAGACTTGTACTGCCAGGAAGTCCTGCCCGAGGTCAACACACCTTCCCCTTGTCTGCTCCCATTCCCATGGCAGGCGGAACGGTAAAATTCCGGACAGTAAACTGTTCTCCTGGGGGAAGCTGATTGAATTTCCATCAAGTCTGTGATTGAAGCTGTAACAGTGAAAGATTCTATTGCGTTCTGATCTTCTAGTAATGAGAGTTGCAAACATTGCAAACTGAATGATGGAATTTGATGGAGGCGGGGGCTGAGGGGAAGGGGCTGCCTTGGAGACATCCAGGAGGCCAGTGATCATGGGGAGATCACAGAGGCATCGTTGCAGGCTTGTGGGGATCAAAAGGCTGGCCAGCAATTGGGAGGCCAGGAGTGCAGGGCCACTACACATGCACCAATCTCAGTGTTGACAGATTGACACTAAGACCCTAATCAGACCCCACTTGGACTACTGTGTGTAGTTCTGGTTGTCTCATTACAAGAAAGATGTGGAAGCTATTGAGAGGGTGCAGAGAAGATTTACAAGGATGTTATGTGGATTGAGAAGCATGCCTTACGAGGATAGAACAATACAAAACATAGGTTGAGGGAGCTCGGTCTTTTCTCCCTGGAGAGACAAAGAAAGAGAGATGACCTGATAGAGGTTTATAAGATGTTGAGAGGAATAGATAGACTGGATCCTCGAAGGCTATTTCCCAGGGCTGAAATGGTTGCTACGAGAGGACACAGGTTTAAGGTGCTGGGGAGCAAGTACAGAGGAGATGTTAGAGGTTAGAAGAATCTCAGGGTCCGGGTCCATAGGACTCTTAATTCGGCCTCGCAGGTGGAGGAAGTGGTCAACAAGGCGTACGGTGTACTGGCCTTCATTAATCGAGGAATAGAGTTTAGGAGTTAGGAGGTAATGATGCAGCTCTATAAGACTCTTGTCAGATCCCAGTTGGAGTATTGTGTGCAGTTCTGGTCGCCTCATTATAGGAAGGATGTCGAGGCTATTGAGAGGGTTCAGAGGAGTTTTACAAGGATGCTGCCTGGATCGGGAGGCAGGCCTTATGAAGATAGGTTGAGGGAGCTGGGACTCTTCACACTGGAGAGACGTAGGTTGAGAGGTGACCTGATAGAGGTTTATAAAATGTTGAGAGGAATAGATAGGGTGGACTCTCAGAGACTATTTTCCCGAGCGGAAATGGTCAATACGAGAGGACACAGATTTAAGGTGCAGGGAAGCAAATACAAAGGAGATGTCAGGGGTAGGTTTTTCACTCAGAGGGTGGGGAGTGAATGGAACCAACAGCCATCGGAGGTTGTTGAGGCAAACTCACTGGGGTCTTTTAAGAGACTTCTGGATGAATATGTGGAAAAGAATAGGATAGGGGGTTATAGATAGGTCCGTGGATTGGTAGATGCGATCAGCGCAACTCGTGGGCCGAAGGGTCTGTTTGTGCTGTATTGTTCTATGTTCTATGTAAGTTTTTCACTCAGAGGGTGGTGAGTGAATGGAATCAGTTGCCGTCAGTGGTGGTAGAAGCGAACTCGCTGGGGTCTTTGAAGAGACTTCTGGATGAGTACATGGGATTTAATGGGATTGAGGGTCATAGGTAGGCCTAGTAGGTAGGATATGATCGACGCAACTTGTGGGCCAAAGGGCCTGTTTTGCTGTAGTTCTATATTCTATGTTCTAACCACTGTGCCACCGTGCTGCCGGGGAATCGAACCTGGGTCCCTGTCGCTGTGAGACAGCAGTGCTAACCACTGTGTCACCGTGCTGCTGGCAATTGGATTCGGGTCCCGGTGCTGTGAGGCAGCAGTGCTAACCCACTGTGCCATCCTACAATAATTATGGCCAACAGAAGTCATGTCGGTTCGCTGTAGGGTACTCCAGGCAATCCCACTCTTCACTCTATATATAACTCTAAGTTTCTTTCTTTCAAATGCCCATCCAGTTTCTTTTAGAAACCATTCATCCTTTTAGCTTCAGAGGCAGCGAGTTTCAGCTTATCATCGTTTACTGTGTAATAAACTTCATATCCCCTCCCACGTCTCTGTTTCCGTGCACCATCAGCCAATTGGGAGAGTATTCCTTGTCCACCTTATGTAAACCTGTCACAATCTTGTACACCTCTACCCAATCTCCCCTCGCATTCCTTCGCTCCAAGGAGAACAACCCAGCTTCTCCAACTGAATCTTGTAACTAAAATTCCTCATCCCTGTGACAATTCTGCTCAGTCTCCCCCACACTCTCTCAATATCCCTCACGGGTTTATAGAAGATTGCAAATATTTTTAACAATCTAAACTATTGTACCCCAAACACCAACATTGTCTCTATCCTTACATTCTATCTGCCTTTACTACACTGATCCAATACTCAATGCCTTTCCAGATAATTAACTGCTGCCCAAACTCTACTCACCTTCGTGTGGCTCTCTCCAGCAGGACTCCCTGCAGCAGGGCTCTCTCTGGAGTGGCTCTCTTTGGCAGATGACTTCCTGGTAGGAATTTCTCCACTCTCTATCCAGTACTTGTGAAATTTTACTATGTTGGGGTGATCAAGCTGCATGTATTGTTCGAAAACTAATTTAATATTCTCCTGTTGAGAGAAAGCCAGAGTTATAGATAGTTAGTGGAATTCACAGATCCATACCACAATTAAACTTCAACACGACACAAAAATCATTCTTTCTGGTTGTATCTATGAGGAAAGGCTGAGGGATTTGAGGTTGTTTTCATTAAAAAGAAGGCTGCTAAGAGGAGACCTTATTGAAACATATGAGATGATTAGAGGTTGAGATACGGTGAACAGTGACAGCCTTTTTCCTCGGATGGAGAAAGCTAGCACGAGGGGACATAGCTTTAAATTAAGGGGTGGTAGTTATAGGATGGATGTCAGAGGTAGGTTCTTTACCCAGAGGGTGGTAAGGGTATGAAATGCCCTGCCTGCGTCAGTTGTAGATGCGCCAAGTTTGGGGGTGTTTAAGTGGTCAGTGGTTTATGGATGAAAAGGGAATGGTTTAGGTTAGAGGGTCATTGCTTTTTCTTAATTGGTCGGCGCAACATCGAAGGCCGAAGGGCCTGTTCTGCGCTGTAATGTTCTATTTATCACAGCTTGGTGTTTCTCTTGCTCTACCCAAGACCATAAGGAACTACAAAAGGTCACGAATTTAGCCCAATCCATTACATAAACCAGCCTCCCATCCGTTGACTCTGTCTACACTTCCCACTACCTCAGCAAAGCATCCAGCATGTATATCCAGCACGGGTATAGTTCTGGAAGACTGGAGGATAGCGAATGTGGTCCCATTGTTCAAGAAGGGGAAGAGAGACTTTCCAGGGAATTATAGGCCAGTGAGTCTTACTTCTGTTGTGGGCAAAGTATTGGAGAGAATTATTAGGGATAGGATTTATAGTTATTTAGAGAGAAATGAATTGATTGGGGATAGTCAGCATGGTTTTGTGAAGGGTAGGTCGTGCCTTACTAACCTTATTGAGTTTTTTGAAAAAGTGACCAAAGAGGTGGATGGGGGTAAGGCAGTTGATGTGGTATATATGGACTTTAGTAAGGCGTTTGATAAGGTGCCCCATGGAAGGCTTCTGCAGAAAATGCAGATGTATGGGATTGAGGGTGATTTAGCTAATTGGATTAGGAATTGGCTAGCAGATAGAAGACAGAGGGTGGTGGTTGATGGGAGATATTCATCGTGGAGTTCGGTTACAAGTGGTGTACCTCAGGGGTCTGTTTTGGGGCCCCTGCTGTTTGTAATTTTTATAAATGATCTGGATGAGGGTATTGAAGGATGGATTAGTAAATTTGCAGATGACACTAAAGTCGGTGGAGTGGTAGATAATGAAGAGGGGTGTTATAGTTTGCAGAGAGACTTGGACAAGTTGCAGAGCTGGGCCGAGAGGTGGCAAATGGAGTTTAATGTGGAAAAGTGTGAGGTAATGCACTTTGGCAGGAATAATAAATGTGTAGAGTATAGGGCTAATGGTAGGATTCTTAATAGTGTTGATGAACAGAGGGATCTTGGTGTATTTGTGCATAGATCCCTGAAAGTAGGCAGTCATGTCGATAAGGTTGTTAAGAAGGCATACGGAGTCTTAGCTTTTATTGGTAGGGGGATTGAATTTCGGAGCCGCAACGTCATGTTGCAACTGTACAAAACTCTAGTGCGGCCGCACTTGGAGTATTGTGTGCAGTTCTGGTCCCCACATTATAAGAAAGATGTGGAGGCATTGGAGAGGGTACAGAGGAGGTTTACCAGGATGTTGCCTGGTATGGAGGGCAGGTCTTATGAAGAGAGGCTGAGGGATTTGAAGTTGTTTTCGTTAGAAAGAAGGCAGCTAAGAGGAGACCTTATTGAAACATATAAGATGATTAGAGGTTTAGATAGTGTGGACAGTGATAGCCTTTTTCCTAGGATGGAGAAAGCTAGCACGAGGGGACATAGCTTTAAATTAAGGGGTGGTGGTTTTAGGACAGATGTCAGAGGTAGGTTCTTTACCCAGAGGGTGGTTAGGGAGTGGAATGCCCTGCCTGCGTCAGTTGTAGATGCGCCACGTTTGGTGGCGTTTAAGAGGTTAGTTGATAAGTTTATGGAAGAGAAGGGAATGGTTTAGTTTGGAGGGTCATTGCTTTTTTCATAATTGGTCGGCGCAACATCGAAGGCCGAAGGGCCTGTTCTGCGCTGTAATGTTCTATGTTCTAGCATAATTAAGGACCCCACACACTCCAGACATTCTCTCCTCCACCTTCTTCCGTCGGGAAAAAGATACAGAAGTCTGAGGTCACGTATCAACTGACTCAAGAACAGCTTCTTCCCTGCTGCAATCAGATGTTTGAATGGACCTACCTTGCATTAAGTTAATCTTTCTCTACACCCTAGCTATGACTGTGACACTATATTGTGCACTCTCTCCTTTCCTTTTCTATGAACGGTATGCTTAGTCTGTATAACACACAAGAAACAATACTTTTCACCATATACTAATAATGTGACAATAATGAAGCAAATCAAGTTGGTGTCATGCAGATAGACATATGGAAACAGGCCCTTCAGCCCAACTGGTCCATACCGACTATTTTCCTGCATTTGGCCCAAATAACTCTAAACCTTTTCTATCCATGTACCTGTCCAAATGGTTTAGAGTTTAGAGCAACACAGCACGGGAAACAGGCCCTTCGGCCCAACGAGCCCACGCCGCCGTCATAACTATATAGTAACAGTTCCATTATCCTATCCTAATTTTAGGTTATTCCTCATATAGAAGAGTCTAAATGTAGGGACAATTTGTTTCCCAATCAGCCTAAGAGCGAATTTTTGGGATGTGGGAGGAAACCGGAGCGCCCGGAGAAAACCCACGCAACCACGGGGAGAACGCGCAAACTCCCGCAGACACCGGCCCAATTCCAAGTGTCTGCACAGCTACAGCGATAGTCACTGAGCTGTCATGGTGCCCTTCAGATGGTCCAGATAAAGCACTCATTTACGACATGAAGCACCAGGCAACCCATGAATCAACATCCAAGAGCTGTCCTCGCACCA
This sequence comes from Sphyrna mokarran, assembly GCA_024679065.1. Classification (NCBI taxonomy): domain Eukaryota; kingdom Metazoa; phylum Chordata; class Chondrichthyes; order Carcharhiniformes; family Carcharhinidae; genus Sphyrna; species Sphyrna mokarran. The sequence continues at coordinate 1,968,690 of JAGIQG010000002.1, forward strand.
CCTGCCGAATGCATGCTCCTTGATGGTCAAGTATGGACCGAATTACCTGTGGGAAAAAAAAGCCATAGTTAAACAGTCCTACTATATCCCTCTATCTGCATAACGCTCATGTGGCTGTCCAAGAGACCCTTAAACAGCCCTAGCGTGCCTGCTCCCACCACCTTACTCGGCAGTGCATTCCACACCCCCACTACCCTTTGTGTGAAAAACTGCCCTCTAATATTCGTCTTATACATAGCCCCCCTCACCCTAAGGCCGTGACCCCTCGTCCTATCCATTTCTGAAGGTGGAAAAAGTTTACCACCATTTACTCTATCTATACCCCTTATAATCTTATACACCTCTATTAGATCCCCTCTAAGCCGACGTCTTTCAAGGGAAAACAACCCCAGTCTATTTAATCGTTCCTCATAAGACAGTCCTTCCATACCAGGCAGCATCCTGGTAAACCTCCTCTGCACTCTCTCCAAGGACTCCACATCCTTCCGATAGTACGGCGACCAGAACTGGACGCAGTATTCCAAGTGAGGCCTAACCAACGTTCTATACAATTGCAACATCAAACTCCTACTCTTGTATTCTATACCCTTTTCTATGAAAGCTAACATACTATACGCTTTCTTTATCACCTTCTCCACCTGTGAAGACACCTTCAGAGACTTGTGAACCTGCACCCCCAAGTCTCTCTGCGTCTCTATACTCCGAATAGTTTTACCTTTTATCCTATAACTCTCTTCTACATTTTTCCGGCCAAAATGCATCACCTCGCATTTATCCGGATTAAATTCCATTTGCCATCTATCTGCCCAGTCTACCAACCTATCTATGTCCTGTTGTATTGCCTGGCACTGCTCCTCTGTACCCGCCAATCCAAGCATCTTAGTGTCATCAGCAAATTTGCTGATCTCACCACCTACCCCAACTTCCAAGTCGTTTATGTAGACCACAAATAGAAGAGGACCTAGTACTGAGCCTTGTGGCACTCCACTAGTGACAGGCTTCCAGTTGGAAAAAGAGCCTTCCACTACTACCCTCTGTCTCCTCCTCCCGAGCCAGTTCTCGACCCATCTACATACCCGACCCTGTATCCCATGCGCCTTCACCTTCTCTATCAGTCTACCATGAGGAACCTTGTCAAACGCCTTACTGAAATCCATGTAGACGACATCAACAGCATGTCCTTCATCAACTGTTTTTGTCACTTCTTCAAAAAATTCCACTAGATTTGTAAGACAAGACTTCCCCTTGACGAAGCCATGCTGCGTATCCCTGATCAGATCGCAGCGCTCCAGATGCTCATACATCCTGTCCCTAAGGATCCTCTCCATTAGCTTACCTATAACTGAAGTCAAGCTCACCGGCCTATAGTTCCCTGGGTGATCCCTCTGACCTTTTTTAAACAACGGTACTACGTTTGCTATCCTCCAGTCCTCTGGGACCTCACCTGTGTCCAAGGAAGAGACAAAGATTTGCGTCAGAGGCCCAGCCAAGTCTTCCCTCAACTCCCTCAGCAGCCTGGGGTAAATGCCATCAGGCCCCGGAGCTTTATATGTCTTTAAGCTGCCTAACAGCCCCAACACCTCTTTCCTCGTAATCTTTATTTCCCTCAACCGATCCTCAACTTTGTCAACATCAGGCACAGACATCTGGCCAGTCTCCTGCGTGAATACCGACGCAAAGTATTCATTCAGGATCTCCCCCATTCCCTCAGGCTCTAAGCATAGATCCCCTCCTCTGTCCCTGAGAGGTCCAATCTTGCCTCTAACCATCCTTTTGCTCCTTACATAGGAGTAAAATGCCTTAGGATTTTCCTTAATCCTACCTGCCAGAGCCACCTCGTGGCCCCTTTTTGCCTTTCTAACACCCCTTTTAAGATCCCGTCTACACTCTCTATAAGCTTCCAGCGCTGTCTCAGTCCCCAGTTGCCTAGATCTAATGTAAGCCTCTCGCTTCTTCCTGATCAAGTCCTCAATATCCCTGGTAAGCCACGGTTCTCTAATCCTACCTTTCCCATCCTTCCTCCTTGCCGGCACGTATCTTTCCTGCAGAGAGTTTAGTTTTCCCTTGAAAGACTCCCACATGTACCTCGTCGACCTGCCCTCGAAAAGCTTATCCCAGTCGGTATCTTTAAGATCTTGCCTAATCTGGCCGTATCTAGCCCTCCCCCAGTTAAATACCCTCCCTTTTGGGCCGGTCTCGTCCTTTTCCATTAATATCCTAAAGCAGACAGAGTTGTGATCACTATTTGACACATGCTCTCCTACCTCGACGTCAACCACCTGCCCTGGCTCATTCCCCAGAACCAAATCCAGTATAGCCCCCTCTCTAGTCGGGCCATCCACATACTGCTCCAAGGACCCTTCCAAAACACACTGTACAAATTCCTCCCCGTCCACTCCTACAGCTCTGGGCACTCTCCAATCTACTCCAGGAAAATTGAAATCTCCCACTACTACTACCCTATTTTTCCTACACTTATCTAAAATGTCCCTGCATATCCCTTCTTCCACGGCCCGCGGGCTGTTGGGCGGTCTGTAGTAAACACCCAACAGAGTAACCACTCCCTTCCTATTCCTCAACTCCACCCATAGAGACTCAATTCCTATATCATCCATACCTCCCTCCCTCTGCACTGCTATGATGTTGTCCTTAACTAATAAAGCCACTCCCCCGCCTCTCCTCACACCAACTCTGTCATGCCTAAAACACTTATATCCTGGAATATTCAATTGCCAGTCTTGCCCCTCCTTCAACAACGTCTCGGTCACCGCCACCACTTCTAAACTCCTCGTGAACATTATTGCCTTCAGTTCATCTGTTTTGCCAGTCACACTCATAGAACATAGAACATAGAACAATACAGCACAGAACAGGCCCTTCGGCCTTCGATGTTGTGCCGACCAAAATAAAAAGCAATGCCCCTCCAAACTAAACCATTCCCTTCTCTTCCATATACTTATCAACTAACCTCTTAAACGCCACCAAACTTGGCGCATCTACAACTGCCGCAGGCAGGGCATTCCACTCCCGAACCACCCTTTGGGTAAAGAACCTACCTCTGATATCCGTCCTATAACTATCACCCCTTAATTTAAAGCTGTGTCCCCTCGTGCTAGCTTTCTCCATCCTAGGAAAAAGGCTATCACTGTCCACCCTATCTAAACTCTAATCATCTTATATGCTTCAATAAGATCCCCTCTTAGCCGCCTCCTTTCTAACGAAAACAACCTCAAATCCCTCAACCTCTCCTCATAGGACCTGCCCTCCATACCAGGCAACATCCTGGTAAACCTCCTCTGTACCCTCTCCAATGCCTCCACATCTTTCTTATAATGTGGGGACCAGAACTGCACACAATACTCCAAGTGCGGCCGCACTAGAGTTTTGTACAGTTGCAACATGACGTTGCGGCTCCGAAATTCAATCCCTCTACCAATAAAAGCCAAGACTCCATATGCCTTCCTAACAACCTTCTCGACCTGACTGCCTACTTTCAGGGATCTATGCACATACACACCAAGATCCCTCTGTTCATCTAGACTACTAAGAATCCTACCATTTGCCCTATACTCTACACATTTATTATTTCTGCCATAGTGCATTACCTCACATTAAAACACATGCACTGAAGACCCTCAGCTCTCGGATATTTATTTCTACCTTCTGGTGTTACCCTATCATCCCTCTCTCTCCCACTCCCAGTTCCCTCTCTCTCCCCACCCTCCCTCCCTATTAGTTTAAACACTTCTGAAACACTCCAGCTAACCTCCCAGCTAAAATATGTGTTCCCCTCCCAGTCAACTGCTCCCTATCCCTCGTGAATAGGTGCCCCTCCCTCCTGAAGACTTCCCAATGATCAATAAATATGAAGCCTTCTGCCCTACACCAATCCCTCATCCATGCATTTAGTTGGAGTGTCTCATTTATTACCCAATCGGTCCCGGGCACAGGCAGCAGCCCAGAGAACGCCACCCTGGAGGCCCGACCTTTCAGTTGAGCCCCCAACTCCCTAAAATGCCTACGTATGTCCCCCCTGCGCTTTCTTCCTACATCTTTCTGTCCTACGTGAACTATTACATTTGCCTTAGACCCTTCTCCCTTCAAAATTCCCTCTACCCTCTCTGAAACATCCTGGACCCCTGCTCCAGGGAGGCAGACTACCATCCTGGAGTCTCTCTTTTGCCCACAGAAACGCCTATCGATCCCTTTAACCATCCCATCCCCCACCAATATCTCACTTCCTGCTTTCCTGCTGGTCTCTGTGGCATTCTGTTCCCCCTCACCTGCCCTCTCCATCACAGCTTTTACCCCTCCCTTCGTTTTCTGGGAATCCTCCTTTGAGATGGCCTTTGTGCCTTGATTTTTATTCTTGTTCCTTGTATCTATAACCAGCCCGTCCCTACTACTAGATCCTGGGGTCCCCGCAGGACTACCTTCCCTATTTATTGTAACCTCATTTTCCCTCACTAGACACACGTCCTCCAAGCGTTTTTAAACACTTTTAAACAACAATGGTTTTTAAACGTTGTAATTATACCCACCTCTGGCAGCTCAGTCTATGGCACCACTCTCTGTGTGAAGTAGTTGCCCCTCAGATCTCTTAAATCTTTCCCCTCTCACCTTAAATCTCTGCCCTCTAGTTTTGGACTCCCCTACCCTAGGGAGAAACAGCTTGGTTATTCACCTTATTTATGCCCTTGGTGGTTTCATAAATTTCTAGAAATTCATCCCTCATCCTCCTAGCCCCAGGAAAAGAAGTCCCGGCCTATCCAGTCTCTCCTTATAATTCAAACCTTCCAGTCCTGGGGACGTCCTTGTAAATTTTTTTTGCATGCTTTCCTGTTTAATAACATCCTTTCCATTGCAAGGCGACCAGAATTGTACACAATAAGGGACACGAGAAGATGTTGGCTGATAGGATTAAGGAGAATCCTAAAGCTTTCTTTCGATATGTTAAGAATAGAAGATTGGTTAGGGCAAGATTAGGGCCAGTCATAGACAGCAGTGGGAAGTTGTGCGTGGAGCCTGAAGAGATTGGTGAGGCACTGAATAAATATTTCTCTTCGGTATTCACGCAGAGTGCTGGAAATGTAGCTGTGGAGAGCACTGAGGTACAGGGTTGCAAATTGGGAAGTATTGTAGTAGATAGGGAGGATGTGTTAGAAATTCTCGAGGGTTTGAAGTTGGATAAGTCCCCTGGGCCGGACGGGATTTACCCTAGGATTCTCTGGGAGGCAAGAGAGGAGATTGCAGAGCCTCTGGCTCTGATCTTCAGGTCCTCGTTGGTTACGGGTGTGGTTCCGGAGGACTGGAGGATAGCGAATGTGGTCCCATTGTTTAAGAAGGGGAAGAGAGACCTTCCTGGGAATTATAGGCCAGTGAGTCTTACTTCTGTGGTGGGCAAGGTATTGGAGAGAATTATTAGGGATAGGATTTATAGTTATTTAGAGAGAAATGAATTGATTGGGGATAGTCAGCATGGTTTCGTGAAGGGTAGGTCATGCCTTACTAACCTCATTGAGTTTTTTGAGAAAGTGACCAGAGAGGTGGATGGGGGTAAGGCGGTTGATGTAGTATATATGGACTTTAGTAAGGCGTTTGATAAGGTGGCCCATGGAAGACTTCTACAGAAAATGCAGATGTGTGGAATAGAGGGTGATTTAGCTAATTGGATTAGGAATTGGCTGGCAGATAGAAGACAGAGGGTGGTGGTTGATGGGAGATATTCATCGTGGAGTTCGGTGACAAGTGGTGTGCCTCAGGGGTCTGTTTTGGGGCCCCTGCTGTTTGTAATTTTTATAAATGATCTGGATGAGGGTATTGAGGGATGGATCAGTAAATTTGCAGATGACACTAAAGTCGGTGGAGTGGTAGATAGTGAAGAGGGGTGTTATAGTTTGCAGAGAGACTTGGACAAGTTGCAGAGCTGGGCCGAGAGGTGGCAAATGGAGTTTAATGTGGAAAAGTGTGAGGTAATGCACTTTGGCAGGAACAATAAATGTGTAGAGTATAGGGCTAATGGTAGGGCTCTTAATAGTGTTGAGGAACAGAAGGATCTTGGTGTATGTGTCAATAGATCCCTGAAAGTAGGCAGTCAAGTGGATAAAGTTGTTAAGAAGGCATATGGAGTCTTAGCTTTTATTGGTAGGGGGATTGAATTTAGGAGCCGCAGCATCATGTTGCAACTGTACAAAACTCTAGTGCGGCCGCACTTGGAGTATTGTGTGCAGTTCTGGTCCCCACATTATAAGAAAGATGTGGAGGCATTGGAGAGGGTACAGAGGAGGTTTACCAGGATGTTGCCTGGTATGGAGGGCAGGTCCTATGAAGAGAGGTTGAAGGATTTGAGGTTGTTTTCGTTAGAAAGGAGGCGGCTAAGAGGGGATCTTATTGAAGCATATAAGATGATTAGAGGTTTAGATAGGGTGGACAGTGATAGCCTTTTTCCTAGGATGGAGAAAGCTAGCACGAGGGGACACAGCTTTAAATTAAGGGGTATGAGTTATAGGACGGATATCAGAGGTAGGTTCTTTACTCAAAGAGTGATTAGGGAGTGGAATGCCCTGCCTGCAGCTGTTGTAGATGCGCCAAGTTTGGTGGCGTTTAAGAGGTTAGTTGATAAGTATATGGAAGAGAAGGGAATGGTTTAGTTTGGAGGGGCATTGCTTTTTATTTTGGTCGGCACAACATCGAAGGCCGAAGGGCCTGTTCTGTGCTGTATTGTTCTATGTTCTATGTTCTAATACTCCAAATGTGGCCTCACCAATACCTTGTACAGTTGTAACACAACATCCCAGCTCCTGTACTCTGACTGATGAAGGCAAGTGTGCCAAACACCTTCTTCACAGGCCTGTCTACCTGTGATGCCACATTCAAGGAACTATCTACCTGCATACCTCGATGTCTCTCTGTTCAACAACGCTCCCCTGGACCCTACCATTAACTGAGTAAATCCTGCCCTGGTTCAAGCTACCAAAATGCATCACCTCGCATTTATCGAAATTAAACTCCATCTGCCATTCATCAGCCTATTGGCCCAATTGATCAAGATCCCGCTGCAATTGGAGATAACTTTCTTCACTGTCCGCTATGCCACCAATCTTGGTGTCATCTGCAAACTTAAGAACCATGGCTCCTATATTATCATCCAAATGGTTTATATAAACAACAATGGGCCCAGCACCGATCTTTGCAACACACTGCTGGTCACAGATCCCCAAAAACAACCCTCTACCCCCACCCTCTGTCTCCTAGCGACAACTGAATTTTGTATCCAATTGGCTCGTTCTCCCTGGATTCCAAAGAACAAAGAAAGTTACAGCACAGGATCAGGCCCTTCGGCCCTCCAAGCCTGTGCTGATCATGATGCCCGACTGAACTAAAACCGTTTGCACTTACAGAGTCCGTATCCTTCTATTCCCATCCTGTTCATGTATTTGTCTAGTTGCCACTTAAATACCGCCATTGTACCTGCTCCCACCCCCTCCTTGGGCAGCACATTCCAGACATTCACCACCCTCTGTGTAAAAAACTTGCCTCGCACATCTCCTCTAAACTTTCCCCCCTGCACCTTAAACCTGTGTCCACAAGTACTTTTCCCATTTAATCTAACCTGACTGGTAATAATGAAGTACCTTGCCAAAAACCTTGTTAAAGTCCATGTAGACAATTTCTGCCCACACTGCCCTCATCTATTTTCTTGGTCACCCTTCCAAAAAAAACACCATTTCCCACACACAAAGTCATGCTGACAGTCATTAATCAGTCCTTGCCTTTCCAAATTCACGTAGACTCCCTCTCTCTAAACCCTGTCTGACAACTCAGACTCATTCTAGTTCCCTGGCTTTTCCCTACCACCTTTCTTAAACAACGGCACAAAGTTTTCCTGCCCAGTCTTCCGGCACCTCAGCCATGGCTCTCGATACAAATATCTCCAGTAGGGGCTCCATAATTTCTTCCTTAGCTTCCCATAATATTCTGGGATACACCTGAACATGTCCTGGAGATTTTAACTCTCCCCCATATTGACTGGGACCCATGTATTCCTAGGAGCATGGACAGGGCAGAATTTGTAAGGAGAATCCAGGAAGGTTTTTTGAAACAGTATGTAAATAACCCAACTCAGGAAGGAGTTGTATTAGACCTGATATTGGGGAATGAGCCTGGCCAGAAGGTTAAAGCTTGAGGAGGAGAGCATTTCAGGAACAGTGATTCTAATTCCATAAGCTTTAAAGTGCTTGTGGATAAGGAGAAAAGTGCTCCTCGGGTGAAGATGTTAAATTAGGGGAAGACTAACTACAACAACATCAGGCAGGATCTGCAGAGTGTAGACTGGGAGAGGCTGTTTGAGGGTAAATCAACATCCAACATATGGAAACCTTTCAAATGTCAGTTGATTAGAATTCAGGATCAGCATGTACCTGTGAGGATGAAGGATCAGTGTGGCAAATAGTGGGAACCATGGATAACAAGGGATATTATGAACCTTGTCAAAAAGGAAAAGAATTCATTAAATCTAAAAGGCTGACGAGAGATGAAGCCCTTGAAGAATATAAAGAACATTGGAAAGAACTTAGGGAAGGAGATAGGAGGGCTAAAAGGAGTCATGGAAAATTCTTGACAAACAGGATTAGAGTAAATCCTGAGGCATTTTATACATATGTAAAGGGCGAGAGGGTAGTTAGGGAAAGAGTTGGTCCATTCAAGGTTACAGGTTTTATGCTTGGAACAAGAGGAAATGGGCAAGATACTAAATGAATACTTTGCCTCAATATTCACCAAAGAGAGGAACTTGATGGATGAGGAGTCTAGGGTAGGGTATGTAGATACTCTGAGTCATGTCAATATCAAAGTGGTTGAACGTCTTACAAAGCATTAAAGTAGATAAGTCCCCAGGGCCTGATGGGATTTACCCCAGAATACTGAGAGAGGTAAGGGAGGAAATTGTTGGGGCCCTGACACAGATCTCTGTATTCCTACAGGTGAAGATACACAGAACGGGAAGATAGCCAATGTTGTTCCATTGTTTAAGGGCAGCAGGGATAATCCAGGAAATTATAGACCTCTGAGCCTTACGTCAATGATTGGGGAATTATTGGGAAAGATTCTTAGGGACAGGATTTACTCACATTTGAAAACAAATGGACTTATTAGTGATAGACAGCATGGTTTTGTGAAGGGGAGATCATGCCTCACTAACTTGATCGGGATTTTCAACGAAGTGACGAAGATGATAAAAAGTGCAAGAAACTACTCAAGAAGGAAATCAGGAGGGCTAAAAGAAGACATGAGGTTGCTTTGGCAGACAAGGTGAAGGATAATCCTAAGAGCTTCTACAGGTATATTAAGAGCAAAAAGATAGTAAGGGATAAAATTGGTCCTCTTGAAGATCAGAGTAGTCGGCTTTGTATGAAACCAAAAAAAAGGGGGGAGATATTAAATGGGTTTCTTACATCTGTATTTACAAAGGAAACTGACACAGAGTCTATGGAAATAAGGCAAACAAGTAGGGCGATCATGGAACCTATACAGATTAAAGAGGAGGTGCTTGCTGTCTTGAGGCAAATCAGCGTAGATAAATCCCCAGGACTGGACACGGTATTCCCTCGGATCTTGAAAGAGACTAATGTTGAAATTGCAGGGGCCCTGGCAGATATAGAACATAGAACACTACAGCACAAACAGGCCCTTCGGCCCACAAGTTGCGCCGATCACACCTATACCTACCAAGCTATAGACCTATCTATAGAACATAGAACAATACAGCACAGAACAGGCCCTTCGGCCTTCGATGTTGTGCCGACCAAAATAAAAAGCAATGCCCCTCCTAACTAAACCATTCCCTTCTCATCCATATACTTATCAACTAACCTCTTAAACGCCACCAAACTTGGCGCATCTACAACAGCTGCAGGCAGGGCATTCCACTCCCTAATCACTCTTTGAGTAAAGAACCTACCTCTGATATCCGTCCTATAACTCATACCCCTTAATTTAAAGTTGTGTCCCCTCGTGCTAGCTTTCTCCATCCTAGGAAAAAGGCTATCACTGTCCACCCTATCCAAACCTCTAATCATCTTATATGTTTCAATAAGATCCCCCCTTAGCCGCCTCCTTTCTAACGAAAACAACCTCAAATCCTTCAACCTCTCTTCATAGGACCTGCCCTCCATACCAGGCAACATCCTAGTAAACCTCCTCTGTACCCTCTCCAATGCCTCCACATCTTTCTTATAATGTGGCGACCAGAACTGCACACAATACTCCAAGTGCGGCCGCACTAGAGTTTTGTACAGCTGCAACATGATGCTGCGGCTCCTAAATTCAATCCCCCTACCAATAAAAGCTAAGACTCCATAAGCCTTCTTAACAACTTTATCCACTTGACTGCCTACTTTCAGGGATCTATTGACACATACACCAAGATCCTTCTGTTCCTCAACACTATTAAGAGCCCTACCATTAGCCCTATACTCTACACATTTATTGTTCCTGCCAAAGTGCATTACCTCACACTTTTCCACATTAAACTCCATTTGCCACCTCTCGGCCCAGCTCTGCAACTTGTCCAAGTCACTCTGTAAACTAAAACACCCCTCTTCACTATCTACCACACCACCAACTTTAGTATCATCTGCAAATTTACTGATCCATCCCTCAATACCCTCATCCAGATCATTTATAAAAATTACAAACAGCAGGGGCCCCAAAACAGACCCCTGAGGCACACCACTCGTCACCGAACTCCACGATGAATATCTCCCATCAACCACCACCCTCTGTCTTCTATCTGCCAGCCAATTCCTAATCCAATTAGCTAAATCACCCTCTATTCCACACATCTGCATTTTCTGTAGAAGTCTTCCATGGGCCACCTTATCAAAAGCCTTACTAAAGTCCATATATACTACATCAACCGCCTTACCCCCATCCACCTCTCTGGTCACTTTCTCAAAAAACTCAATGAGGTTAGTAAGGCATGACCTACCCTTCACGAAACCATGCTGACTATCCCCAATCAATTCATTTCTCTCTAAATAACTATAAATCCTATCCCTAATAATTCTCTCCAATACCTTGCCCACCACAGAAGTAAGACTCACTGGCCTATAATTCCCAGGAAGGTCTCTCTTCCCCTTCTTAAACAATGGGACCACATTCGCCATCCTCCAGTCCTCCGGAACCACACCCGTAACCAACGAGGACCTGAAGATCAGAGCCAGAGGCTCTGCAATCTCCTCTCTTGCCTCCCAGAGAATCCTAGGGTAAATCCCGTCCGGCCCAGGGGACTTATCCAACTTCAAACCCTCGAGAATTTCTAACACATCCTCCCTATCTACTACAATACTCCCCAATTTGCAACCCTGTACCTCAGTGCTCTCCACAGCTACATTTCCAGCACTCTGCGTGAATACCGAAGAGAAATATTTATTCAGTGCCTCACCAATCTCTTCAGGCTCCACGCACAACTTCCCACTGCTGTCTATGACTGGCCCTAATCTTGCCCTAACCAATCTTCTATTCTTAACATATCGAAAGAAAGCTTTAGGATTCTCCTTAATCCTATCAGCCAACATCTTCTCGTGTCCCCTCTTAGCTCTCCTCAATTCACTTTTTACCTCCTTCCTAGCTAATCTATAGCTATCCATTGCACTACCTGAGCCTTCAAGCCTCATCCTGACATAAGCCTCCTTTTTCTTCTTAACCAGCAAATCAACTCTTTTCGTACACCAAGGCTCTCTTACTCGTCCATTTCCTCCCTGCCTGACAGGGACATACTTATCAAGGACTCGCAGCAGCTGCTCCTTGAATAAGCACCACATTCCAGATGTTCCCAGTCCCTGTAGTTCCCTAGTCCAATCTATGCACCCTAATTCTCTCCTGATGGCCTCATAATTACCCTTCCCCCAGCTATAACTACAGCCCCCAGCTTCATGCCTATCCCTGTCCATCACTAAGGTGAACGTAACCGAATTGTGGTCACTATCACCAAAATGTTCACTAACTTCCAAGCCTAACACCTGGTCTGGCTCATTGCCCAGCACCAAATCCAATGTAGCCTCACCTCTAGTTGGCCTATCTACATACTGAGTCAAAAAACCTTCCTGCACACTCTGTACGAAAACTGACCCCTCTAACGAGCTAGAGCTATAGCTATTCCAATCAATATTAGCAAAGTTAAAGTCCCCCATCACAATTACCCTACTACTTTCACTCCTAATCAGAATTGACTTCGCAATCCTTTCCTCAACCTCTCTAGAACTATTAGGAGGTCTGTAAAAGACTCCCAACAGGGTGACCTCTCCTCTCCTGTTTCTAATCTCAGCCCATACTACCTCAACAGACAAGTCCTCATCAAACTTCTTTTCGATCACCGTGATACAGTCTTTGACCAGTAACGCCACTCCTCCCCCCCTTCTACCCCCTTCTCTACTCCGACTAAAGCATTTGTACCCCGGAACCTGCAACATCCATTCCTGTCCCTGCTCTACCCAAGTCTCTGAAATGGCCACAACATCGAAGTTCCAGGTACTGGTCCAAGCTGCAAGTTCCTCCCCCTTATTGCGAATACTCCTTGCATTAAAGTATACGCATCTCAAACCATGCCCCACCCCACCCGTACGCCGCTGTGTTTTACAACTCTCCTCTATAACCCCCTTACTCTCATCCCTCTCAGCACCCCAACTACTTAGGATCCCACCCCCCCCCCGAATCAGTTTAAAGCCCCCATCATAGCCTTAGCAAATTTTCCCCCCAAGATATTAGTCCCCCTCTGGTTCAGGTGTAGACCATCTCTCTTGAAGAGGTCCCACCTATCCCAGAATGAGTCCCAATTGTTAAGGAACCTGAACCCCTCCCTCCTGCACCATCCACGCAGCCATGAGTTCAAACTATCCCTTTCTCTGTTCATCTCTAAACTATCTCTTGGCACAGGCAAGAGTCCAGAGATAACCACTCTGCCTGTTATGGACCTAAGCTTCCACCCTAACTCCATAAATTTCTGTTTAATATCCCCTTCCCTTGTCCTACCTACATCATGTGTCCCCACATGAACAATGACTTGGGGCTGACTCCCCTCACCCTTAAGAATCCTAAAAACCCGATCTGCAACATCCTGGACCCCAGCCCCTGGGAGGCAACACACCAGCCCTGAGTCCTGTTTATTACTATTTACCCTCCTATCTGTCCCTCTAACTATGGAGTCTCCTATAACTAGGCCTAATCTCTTATTCCCCCCACCCACCTGAGCATTCTCAGCAGGCTCACCCCCAGAGACCTGCTCCCTTTGGTCAGCTCCAGTTGATTCTTCCTCAACTGTAGCCTCCAAGACAGAAAATTTATTTTGGAGGGGAACAGCCCCAGGGGATTGTCTCCCCGATTGCTTCTTACCCCTCCTCCTAATAGTTACCCAATTATCACTTATAGGAGTTACAATCTCTTTGTTACTCCTGCCTATATCCTCCTCAACCTCTCGAATTACCCTGAGCTCCTCTAATTCCAGCTCTAGCTCCTTAACACGATCCTCAAGGAGCTGCAAATGTGCACACTTCCTGCAGGTATAATCAGCAGGAACACTACTGGTGTCCCTCACCTCATACATACCGCAGGAGGTGCAATGTACTACCTGCACTGCCATCACTGTTACTTTAATTTGCAGGAGAGAAAAAAAAACTACACACACACTATTATTATTAGGTTAGAGGAGGGGGGAGGGTGGGATACTCTACCTGTGTAGAGTATCAGGTTTCCTCTCTGGACCAATTTATAGAGTCAGAGAGAAAAACTACAACTACCGACAGCCCCTAGTGACGACTTCCGGTTACAAGTTAGTTTAAATAAAAACGGCAAAAACTACTCCCGCTCGCTGTTTTAAACAAAGAGAAAAGTTAAAAAGCTACTTATCAATCTTTATCCCCCAATCCCATTAGATCCCATATACTCATCCAGAAGTCTTTCAAAAGACCCCAGAGAGTTCGCCTCTGCCACCAATATATATTTAACATGTCGGTATCCACGGGTGAGGTGCCGGATGATTGGAGGACAGCTCATCTTGTTTAAAAAAGGCTCAAAAAGTAATCTGGGAAATTATAGGCCGGTAAATGTGACGTCAGAAGTAGGTAAATTACTGGAAGGAGTAGTAAGAGATAGGATCTACAAATACTCGGATGGACAGGAACTTATTAGGGAGAGTCAACATGGCTTCGTGCAAGGTAGGTCATATTTAACCTATTAGAGCTTTGACGTTACCAGGAAAGTGGATGAAGGGAAGGCAGTGGATGTTGTCTACCTGGATTTCAGCAAGGCCTTTGACAAGGTCCCTCGTGGGAGGTTAGTTAGAAAGGTTCAGTCACTATGTATACATGGAAAAATAGGAAATTGGATTAGGCACTGGCTCAATGGAAGAAATGAGTGAGTGGTTGTGGAGGATTGCCTCTGAGTGGAGGCCTGTGACTAGTGGTATTGCACAGGGATCAGTACTGGGTTCATTGTTGTTTGTCATCTATATTCGTGATCTGGATGATAATGTGGTAAATTGGATCAGCAAATTTGCTGATGATACAAAGATTGGAGGTGTAGTGGACAGTGAGGAAGGTTTTCAAAGCTTGCAGAGAGATTTGGATCAGCTAGAAAAATGGCAGATGGAGTTTAATGCAGACAAGTATGAGGTATTGCACATTGGAAGGACAAATTCCCTAAATTCCCTAAAAGTGATGTCACAGGTAAGTAGGGTCGTAAAGAGTGCTTTTGGAACATTGGTCTTTATAAAAAAAAGTATTGACTATAAGAGTTGGAATGTTATGGTGAGGTTGTATAAGACATTGGTGAGGCTGAATTTAGAGTATTATGTGCAGTTTTGGTCACCTAACTACAGGAAGGATATTAATAAGGTTGAAAGAGTGCAGAGAAGGTTTACAAGGATGTTGACTGGACTTGAGAAGCTGAGTTACAGAGAGAGATTGAATAATTAGGACTTTATTCCCTGGAGCCTTGTTCCTTAGCCTTGTTCCCTGTTCCTTAGTGACTAAGGAGGTGGATGGGGGTAAGGCGGTTGATGTGGTATATATGGACTTTAGTAAGGCGTTTGATAAGGTGGCCCATAGAACATACATAGAACATAGAACATTACAGCACAGAACAGGCCCTTCGGCCTTCGATGTTGCGCCGACCAATATAAAAAGCAATGCCCCTCCAAACTAAACCATTCCCTTCTCTTCCCTATACTTATCAACTAAGCTCTTAAACGCCACCAAACTTGGCGCATCTACAACTGCTGCAGGCAGGGCATTCCACTCCCGAACCACCCTTTGGGTAAAGAACCTGCCTCTGATATCCGTCCTATAACTATCACCCCTTAATTTTAAGCTGTGTCCCCTCGTGCTAGCTTTCTCCATCCTAGGAAAAAGACTATCACTGTCCACCCTATCTAAACCTCTAATCATCTTATATGTTTCGATTAGGTCCCCTCTTAGCCACCTCCTTTCTAACGAATACAACCTCAAATCCCTCAGCCTCTCCTCATAAGACCTGCCCTCCATACCAGGCAACATCCTGGTAAAGTTCCTCTGTACCCTCTCCAAAGCCTCCACATCTTTCATATAATGCGGGGACCAGAACTGCACACAATACTCCAAGTGCGGCCGCACTACAGTTTTGTACAATTGCAACATGGAAGACTTCTGCAGAAAATGCAGATGTATGGGATAGAGGGTGATTTAGCTAATTGGGTTAGGAATTGGCTAGCAGATAGAAGACAGAGGGTGGTGGTTGATGGGAGATATTCATCGTGGAGTTCGGTGACAAGTGGTGTACCTCAGGGGTCTGTTTTGGGGGCCCCTGCTGTTTGTAATTTTTATAAATGATCTGGATGAGGGTATTGAAGGATGGATTAGTAAATTTGCGGATGACACTAAAGTCGTTGGAGTGGTAGATAGTGAAGAGGGGTGTTATAGTTTGCAGAGGGACTTGGACAAGTTGCAGAGCTGGGCCGAGAGGTGGCAAATGGAGTTTAATGTGGAAAAATGTGAGGTAATGCACTGTGGCAGAAATAATAAATGTGTAGAGTATAGGGCAAATGGTAGGATTCTTAGTTGTCTCGATGAACAGAGGGATCTTGGTGTGTATGTGCATAGATCCCTGAAAGTAGGCAGTCAGGTCGAGAAGGTTGTTAGGAAGGCATATGGAGTCTTGGCTTTTATTGGAGAGGGATTGAATTTCAGAGCCGCAACGTCATGCTGCAACTGTACAAAACTCTAGTGCGGCCGCACTTGGAGTATTGTGTGCAGTTCTGGTCCCCACATTATAAGAAAGATGTGGAGGCATTGGAGAGGGTACAGAGGAGGTTTACCAGGATGTTGCCTGGGATGGAGGGCAGGTCGTATGAGGAGAGGCTGAGGGATTTGAGGTTGTTTTCGTTAGAAAGGAGGAGGCTAAGAGGGGACCTGATCGAAACATATAAGATGATTAGAGGTTTAGATAGGGTGGACAGTGATAGCCTTTTTCCTAAGGATGGAAACAGCTAGCACGAGGGGACACAGCTTTAAATTAAGGGGTGATAGTTATAGGACGGATATCAGAGGCAGGTTCTTTACCCAAAGGGTGGTTCGGAGTGGAATGCCCTGCCTGCAGCGGTTGTAGATGCGCCAAGTTTGGTGGCGTTTAAGAGGTTAGTTGATAAGTATATGGAAGAGAAGGGAATGATTTAGTTTGGAGGGGCATTGCTTTTTATATTGGTCGGCGCAACATCGAAGGCCGAAGGGCCTGTTCTGTGCTGTAATGTTCTATGTTCTATGGAGCGTACAGGGGAATAAGGGGAGATTTGATAGAGGTGTATAAAATTTTGATGGGTATAGATGGACTGAATGCAAGCAGGCTTTTTCCACTGAGCCTAGGGGAAAAAACAACCAGAGGGCATGGGTTAAGGGTGAAAGGGGGAAAAATTTAAAGGGAATATTAGTGGGGAGCTTCTTCACACAGTGTGTGATGGGAGTGTGGAATGAACTAGCAGATGAAGTGGTAAATGTGGGCTCACTTTTAACATTTAAGAAAAACTTGGACAAGTACATGGATGAAGGGGGTGTGGAGAGACATGGTCCAAGTACAGGTCAGTGGGACTAGGCAGAAAAATGGTTCGGCACAGACCCAAAAGGCCTGTTTCTGAGCTGTAGTGTTCTATAGTTTTATGATTGATGAGAGAAAGGCATTGGATGTTGTCTACATGGACTTCAGGAAAGCCTTTGACAAAGTCCCTCAATGCAGACTGGTTTGAAAGGTGAATCTCATGGGATCAGAGGGAAGCAGACAGAACTGATTTTGCCATAGAAGACAGAGGGAGCAATAGATACTGCTTTTCAGAATGGAAGGCTATGACTCACGGTGTTCCACAGAGATCACTTCAGGACCTTTGTTGTTCGCAGTGTAAATAGAAACATAGAAACACAGAAAAACTACAGCACAATACAGGCCCTTCAGCCCACAAAGTTGTGCTGAACATGTCCCTACCTTAGAGATTACTAGGCTTACCCATAACCCTCTATCTTACTAAGTTCCAATTACTTATCTAAAAGGCTCTTACTGACTTTGCCTCAATATCTCTCATCATCCAGTGCTTCCTCCTCCTGCCAGCCTTGCCCTTCACACTAATAGGAATATGCTAGCACTAAAAAAATACAGGGTCTCTGAAAAGTTCCAGAGATGTAGAGGAAAGGATTGCAAAACATTCTGGATTGGAGCGAAAGTAACAGGGTAATTGTTATAGAGGATTTTAACTTTACAAATATCAATTGAAAATGCTATAGTCTGAGTACTTTAAATGGGTCAGTTTTTGTTCAATATGTGCAGGAGGGTTTCCTGACACAGTATGCAGATAGTGCCACATTGATGGGGCCACAGCGGATTTGGTATTGGATAATGAATCAGGCCAGGTATTAGATTTGGGATGGGTGAGCACTTTGGTGATAGTGACTACAATTCAGTTACATTTACATTAGTGATGGAAAGGGATAGGTATATACTGCAGAGGAAGAGTTAGAGCTGGGGCAAAGGAAATTATGATGCGATTAGGCAAGATTTAGGATGTATAGGATGTGGAAGGAAATTGCAGGGAATGGGCACAATTGAAATGTGGACCTTCTTCAAGGAAAAGATACTGCATGTTCTTGACAAGTTTGTATCTGTCAGGCAGGGAGGAAGTGGTTGAGCGAGGGAACAGTGATTTACTAAAGAAGTTGTATCTCTTGCGAAGAGGAAGAAGGAGGCTTATGTAAAGATGAGATATGAAGGCTCAGTTAGGGTGCTTCAGAGTTACAAGTTCGTCAGGAAAGACCTGAAGAGAGAGCTAAGAAGAGTACTGGGCTAATGGAAAGATACTTGGTAATGTGGATGAGCAGAGAGATCTCGATGCCCATGTGCATAGATCCCTGAAAGTTGGTACCCAGGTTGATAGGGTTATTAAGAAGGCGTACAATGAGTTAGCTTTTATTGGTAGAGGGACTGAATTTTGGAGCCATGAGGTCATGTTGCAACTGTACAAAACTCTGGAGCAGCCGCACTTGGAGTATTGTGTACAGTTCTGGTCCCCACATTATAAGAAAGATGTGGAGGCATTGGAAAGGGTGCAGAGGAGGTTTACCAGGATGTTGCCTGGTATGGTGGGAAAATCTCTACTACTACCTCTAGCAGCTTGTTCCAGACACTCACCATCCTCTGTGCGAAAAAATTGCCCTTCTGGACACTTTTGTATCTCTCCCCTCTCACCTTAAACCTATGCCCCCTAGTTTTAAGACTCCCCTACCTTTGGGAAAAGATATTGACTATCTACCTTATCTATGCCCTTCATTATTTTATAGACCTCTATAACATCACACCTCAGCTTCCTACGATCCAGAGAAAAAGTCCCACTCTATTCAGCCTTTCCTTGTAACTCAGTCCATCAAGTCCCGGTAGCATCCCAGTAAATTTTTTCTGCATTCTTTTTAATAATATTCTTTCTATAATAGGGTGACCTGAACCGTACACAGTATTCCAAATGTGGCCTTACCAATGTTTTGCACAAGACGTCCCAACTGTGCTGGGCTCATCCATCATTGAGGATGGGGGTATTTGTGGAGCCTCCTCCAGTGAGTTGTTTAATTGTCCACCATCATTCAGGACTGGATGTGGAAGGACTGTAGAGCTTAGATCTGATCCATTGGTTGTGAGATCAATGAGCTCTACTGCTTGCTGTTTTCACTGGTTGGTATGCAAGTAGTCCTGTGTTTTAACTTAGGGTTAGACGTCTAGTATGTTTGGTGTTGCTCCTGGAAAGCCCTCATGTATTCTTTACTGGAGCAGGGTTGCTCCCCTTGCTTAGTGGTGTTGGTAGAGTATGCCAGTTATAGGTTATAGTTGTATAAAATTCTGTAGTTGTTGATAGCCCACAGCACCTTCTTGGATGACAGGATTGTCACATAAGGAGAGATTAAGTTGAATGGGCTATTTGCTAGAAGAATATCTCCTTGAAATGTTTAAATTTCTGACAGGGCTGGACAGACTGGATACAGGATTGTCTCTTCCTGCTGAGAATCGGGGCCACAATCTCAGGGTAAGGGGGGAGGCCAATGTGGAAACATTTCTTCATTCAGAGGGTGGTGAACCAATGGAATTCTCTACCACAGAATGCTGTGTAGACCAAGCCACTGAATGTACTTGAGAAGGAAAAAGATTTGTAGACTGCATTGGGAGTGTGGAGAGAGCAGGGCAGTCTGGAGTTGGGATAGATTAGCTACGATAACAAAGAACAGGCTCCAGGGCTCCTAGAGCCTACTCTTGCTCCTATTTTCTATGTTACGATGCCTAGCTTTGAGTTGTTAGATATGTTCAAAATTTATCCCAATTAGCTCGGTGATGGTGCCATACAAAACAACACTTTACCATGCTGAATACGCTATACAAATGTTGGTGTATTGCTCCAAGTGATTGGGCAGAGTGGGAGTACCTCGTGAATCCGGAAGACTCGTTGGTCGGTGAAGTGAACTTCATTCCAAGTTACCTCCAGCCCTTCCTCAGTGTCCATCGCCAGGAAGGTGGTCTCAACACCGTGGACATTCCCCTGTCTTAACTGTGGGAACATCAGAAATTACAGTGGGTCACAAAGACTAGAAAAAGAGAGACAGACAGAGAGAGACCACACACTGTTCCTCTGCCCACTCCCACACCCAGCGGTGTCGCAGTGCCAGCTCCCACAGTTTATTCAGTAAGAAAGTGGAGGGTTCGAGTCCCTCACACGTACCTGGAGGTTAGAGCCCCCAGGGTTTTGGTATATTAAATCCGGAAGGTTTGAATCCCCTTGGTGGCTGGGATTAGAGTCCCAAGGTTGGTAAAATTTAAGGTTCGAGTCCTTATGAGATATAGTAACGTGTGGGAATTACTATGGAAATATTATAAATTAATTGGCAAGATGGAAAATTGATTAGAGAAAAATCTAAGGTTGATCTAATCATTTGAGTAGTGTTTGTATTTCAGAGTGTTTGTGGAGTCTAATTGCTTGTCGAATGTAGGTGGTTGTTGCTGCATTAGATTGAGAGTAGAGGTTGTTAAAGCCTGTTGTCCTTGTGGAGTATTTATTAAATTGGTTTCAGAAAAAAGAGTGGAAATTAGGTGAAGTTGGAGACGAGAAAGGAAGTAATCAAAAAAATCAAACTGGCCAGCTGGAACGATAAGGCACGTAGGAGAGGGATCAGTGAATGTGATGATGGAGGAAAACCCAAAACTTGGGAAACGTTGAAGCGGGAACGTGAGAAGTACGAGAAGGACAAAGAGGGAGCAGAACCAGAGAGGCTGGAAAGGGAGAGACGAGACTGAGAAGAAGGACCGGAGCGGCAGGCTGAACAAAGGAAAGATAAAAAACCGGAGATACCTCCTAACATACCTGCCATGCTATTGTTATTCTAAAGTCCTGACACCGATCAACAACAGGAAGAGGAGGATTGCAGAAGGCAACCTAGTGCTCTCATGATTTTGGCCAACTGTGGGCCCAAAGGGGGTTCCTCACATCCTCGGGAAGCCCCATCCAAAATTCCCCTTATATCCACAACCTTCTCCAAGCCATCCTCCTCCCTAAACAACTGGCCATTATTAAATTTACTGTCCACGCTGCCTATAACTCAGCAGTGACCAGGGGTAATACCAGGGCTGACTATGCCACCAAAAAGGCTGCAACAGCCCAAATTAACATAGTGCCCACCGCGAATGAACAGGCGATAAATCACTCGCCTTCTCTGAACACACCAGGCATACCAGATATAGTCACTATTCAGCACTTACAGACGGATGGCCCTACCTCTGAAAAAGATCTTTGGAAGATGCATGGATGTTCGCATTCTGCATCAAAAGACCTCTGGGTCACTCCAGCTGGCCAAGTTTGTATCCCAGATGCATTACTGCCTTTATTAATTGTAAACACTCTGACGCCCACTTTGGGAAGGAGGGAATGAGTGGAACATTGCTTCGTACCTGGTGGCACCCCCAACTGGCCGAGGCTGCTCAGTCTCACATAGCATCATGTTTAACATGTCAACAAAATAACATTGGTCAAGGAATAAAGTGCTCACCAGGGAAATCACTCTTGTCAGGTGGCCCATTTGATTGTATTCAGTTGGATTTTATCGTATTACTGCGTGTAGTGTTGTAAGTACTGCCTTGTAATTGTTGATCTGTTTAGTGGATGGATAGAGGTTTTCCCCAACTACAAATAACAAAGCCTCGACAGTAGTAATTATTGACAAAAATACCAAGAATTGGGGTACCCCAACAGATTACCTAAGACAATGATCCCCATTTTGTAGGGAAAATTAATAAGGATTAATGTGACATATTACACATTCAGCAGTGGTTCCACTGTGCCTACCACCCCCAGGCAGCAGGGACAGTGGAAAGAGCCAATGGGGCCCTTAAAGCTAAGCAGCCAAGCTAACATCTGAAATCGGATTAAACTGGTTAACTTTTTACCCTTAGCCCTCTACCACACAAAAATAATCAGCCAATACCACTGGACTATCGGCTGCAGTAAACCAATAATTTACCAATGCAGTAATCTTTGGTAAACCAAGCAGGATGCTCTAGAATGCAAATACAAGCCTGTCCAACCAGGTAGATTTACACATTATTGGAAACGAAATGCAAAAGTACTTCCGAAGGCTAACATGGTCTTTAAAGTCTCGTCATTCACAGGTACAGTGCCCCTTTGGATCAACTCCACGGACACCGGATCAAGATTCTGACCCACAGCTCTACTTCCCTGGACCACACATAGAAAACCTCGTGCTAATAAAGAACTGAGATTGACCCAAACTTGGGCCACGGTGGAAACGATTGTTCTAAATTCTCCTCCAAACTCCAACTGCAATCAAGGTTCAAGGACAACCTCGCTGGATACATCTGAGTGACTGTAAACGGTAGACAACAATATCTGCTAACAAATCACAAAGTTTATCTTCACCATCTTCAGCCATTTGGCTATTTTCCTGGCATCAGGACAATCGGATCAATGGAAAGGAAGCCTGAAAGATGGACTGACTAATGGACAATTTCACTTTAACACCTTTTCGTACATGTCTTATGAGTATGCTGTAAAGTTTAATGTAAGCAGACGTTGGGTCTGCTCACACATATACCACCACAGGCCAAAGAGGGAATTCCCCTGTTCCCTATTCCTTTCAAAACCAAGAAAATGATAGAGTGGATTTTGTATCAAAACAAGACTAAGGATGGAATAAGCAGTGTCTAGTGTTGTCACAGTGCCCGCCCCCATGCCCAGCGTTATCGCAGTGGCTCTGAAATTCAAATGCTTTGCTAAAATCCATGTACACCATTTCAACTGCCTTACCCTTATCCACCTCTTTGGTCACCTTTTCAAAAAACTCAATAAGGTTTGTGAGGCTAATAGTATCTAGTCTAGTAGTATCTCAGTATTCTTCTCGACAACATTGTCTTTTTCCTGTGTGAATACTGATGAAAAATATTCATGTGGCGCCTCTCCTCTCCTTGGACTCCATGCACAGTCTCCCACTATTGTCCTTGACTGGCCCTAATCTTACCCTAGTCATTCTTTTATTTCTGCCATACCTATAGAAAGCTTTAGGGTTTTCTTTGACCTTCCCTGCCAAAGACTTCTCCTGTCCCCTCCTGGCTCTTAGCTCTCTCTTCAGATCCTTCCTGGCTAATTTGTAACTAAAGCGTCCTAACTAAGCCTTCACATCTCATCTTTACATAAGCCTCCTTCTTCCTCTTCACAAGCAATTCAATTTCTTTAGTAAACCACAGTTCACTCACTTAACCACTTCTTTCCTGCCTGACAGGTACATACTTATCAAGGTTGCGCAGTATCTCTTCCTTGAACAAGCTCCACATTTCAATTGTGTCCACACCCTGCAGTTTCCTTCCACGTCCTATACATCCCAAATCTCACCTAATCACATCGTAATTTCCTTTCCCCCAGCTACAACTCTTGCCCTGCCCTATCTCTATATTTCTATACCGATCCCT
This sequence comes from Sphyrna mokarran, assembly GCA_024679065.1. Taxonomy (NCBI): domain Eukaryota; kingdom Metazoa; phylum Chordata; class Chondrichthyes; order Carcharhiniformes; family Carcharhinidae; genus Sphyrna; species Sphyrna mokarran. Next base: position 1,992,210 of record JAGIQG010000002.1, read on the forward strand.
TTCCATCGCTAATGTGAGCATAATCAAATTGTGGTCACTATCACCAAAGTGCTTACCTTGAGCTAAAGAGTGAGTTGAGAAGAGCTAAAAGAGGACATGAGAAGACTTTGGCTGATAGGATCAAGGAGAATCCTAAAGCTTTCTTTAGATATGTTAAGAATAGAAGATTGGTTAGGGCAAGATTAAGGCCAGTTATGGACAGCAGTGGGAAGTTGTGCGTGGAGCTTGAAGAGATTGGAGAGGCACTGAATAAATATTTCTCTTCGGTATTCACGCAGGGAGATGTAAATGTAGTTGTGAAGAACACTGGGACACAGTGTTCCATAAATTGGGAAGGTGAAGAATCCCGATACTCTACACGTGTAGAGTATCCCAACCCTCCCCCCTCCTCTAACCTAATAAAAAAAGGAGAGTGACTAGGAGTGTGAGCAGGTAAGTTTAAGTTTATATTTGTTTCTGGGTAAAGGAAGTAATAGGGATGGCAGTGCAGGCAGTGCAATGTACCTCCTGTGGGATGTTTGAGGTGAGGGACACTGGTAGTGTCCCAGCTGATTACATCTGCCAGAGGTGCATCCAGTTCCACCTCCTTGAGGACCGTGTTAGGGACCTGGAACTGGAACTGGAGGAACTAAGAATTATTAGGGAAGCAGAGATGGCTGTTGATAAAAGCTACAGGGAGATAGTTACTCCTAAATGTGATACATGGGTGATTGTTAGAAGGGGTAAGAAGCAGTCAGTGCAGAGTTTCCCTGAGGCTGTTCCTCTACGTATTAAGTACTCTGCTTTGGATGCTGTTGGGGATGAAGGTACAACCGGGGTAAGCCATGGAGTACAGGTCTCGGGAGTTGAACCTGTCCTTGATGCTCAGGTGGGAAGGGGGAAGAAAAGATCTGGATTAGTGATTGGGGACTCCCTGGTTAAGGGGATAGATAGGACAGTCTGTGGGAAGGAGCGGGATTTGCGGTTGGTATGTTGCCTCCCGGGCGCTGGGGTCAGTGATATCTCTGACCGAGTGTTCGGGATCCTTAAGGGGGAGGCGAACCAGCCCCAAGTTGTGGTGAATGTAGGTACCCATGACGTAGGTAGGAAAAGGGATGGGGTTATAAAGCAGGAATTCAGAGAGTTAGGGTGGAAACTTAGGGCTAAAACTAACAGAGTGGTTATCTCTGGTTTGTTACCTGTGCCGCGGGATAGCATAGAAAAGAATAGGGAGAGAGAACATTTGAACTCATGGCTAAAGGGATGGTGCAGGAGGGAAGGGTTCAGGTATTTGGACAATTGGGGCTCATTCTGGGGAAGGTGGGACCTCTACAAGAGGGATGGTCTGCACCTGAACCGGAGAGGTACCAATATCTTGGGAGGTAAATTTGCCAGTGCTATTCGGGGGGGTTTAAACTGATTTGGGGGGGGATGGGAACCTGAATTGTTGTGCCAGTATACAGGAGGATGTGAATAGGGAGGTCACGGATAAGGTTTCTAGGTCGCAGCAGTATAGTGGCAAACAAGAGGGTGGTTTGAAGTGTGTATACTTTAATGCGAGGAGCATACGCAATAAGCTGGATGAACTTGCAGCCTGGATTGGTGCTTGGGGCTTCGATGTTGTGGCCATTTCAGAGACGTGGATAGAGCAGGGGCAGGAATGGTTGTTGCAGGTTCCGGGGTTCAGATGTTTCAGTCAGAGCAGAGTTGGTGGTAGAAGAGGGGGACGAGTGGCATTGTTAATTAAGATGTAGAGATGCCGGCATTGGACTGGGGTAAACTCAGTAAAGTTTTACAACACCAATTTTAAATCCAACCAATTTATTTGATAGTAAATCCGCGAGCTTTCGACGCTATGCGCCTTCGTCAGGCAATTGCAGTGTTCTGCATTTGAATGCATTTGAACACTACATTTGCCTGATGAAGGCGCATAGCGTTGTTAGTTAAAGACAGCATTCCGGTGGCAGAAAAGACGTTTGATGTGGACTTCTCTGCTGAGGTAGTGTGGGCTGAGATTAGAAACAAGAAAGGAGAGGTCACACTGTTGGGAGTTTTTTATAGGCCTCCAAAAAAGTTCCAGAGAAGTAGAGGAAGGGATTGCAAAGTTGATCCTGGATAGGTGTGAAAGTAACAGGGTAGTTGTAATGGGGGACTTTAACTTTTCTAATATCGATTGGAAAAGCTATAGTTCAAGTACGTTAGAGGGGTCAGTTTTTGTTCAATGTGTGCAGGAAGGTTTCATGACTCAGTATGTAGATAGGCCAACAAGAGGTGAGGCTATATTGGATTTGGTACTGGGTAATGAACCAGACCAGGTTTAGACTTGGAGGTGGGTGAGCACTTTGGTGATAGTGACCACAATTCGGTTACGTTTACCTTAGTGATGGAAAGGGATGGGCACATACCGAATAACAGTAGTTATAGCTGGGGGAAAGGTAATTATGAGGCTATTAGGAGAGATTTAGGATGCATAGGGTGGAGCAGGATATTGCAGGGGCTGGGGACATCTGAAATATGGAGCATATTTAAGGAACAGCTTCTGCATGTCCTTAATGAATATGTACCTGCCAGGCAGGGAGGAAGTGTTCGAGTGAGGGAACCATGGTGTACTAGGGAAGTTGAATCTCTGGTGAAGGCTTATATAATGACGAGATGTGAAGGCTCAGTTAGGGCACTGGAGAGCTATAAATTAGCCAGAAAGGAGATAAAGAGGGAGTTGAGAAGAGCTAGAAGAGGACATGAGAAGACTTTGGCGGATAGGATTAAGGAGAATCCTAAAGTTGATAAGTTGATAAGTATATGGAGGAGAAGGGAATGGTTTAGTTTGGAGGGGCATTGCTTTTTATATTGGTCGGCGCAACATCGAAGGCCGAAGGGCCTGTTCTGTGCTGTAATGTTCTATGTTCTATGTTCTAAAGCTTATTACAGGTATATAAATAATAAAAGATTGGTTAGGGCAAGATTAGGGCCAGTCAGAGATAGCAGTGGGAAGTTGTGCGTGGAGCTTGAGGAGATAGGAGAGACACTGAATGAGTATTTTTCGTCAGTATTCACGCAGGAGAAAGACAATTTTGTCGGGGAGAATACTGCGATACAAGGTTGTAGACTGGGTAGGATTGAGGTTCATATTGAACTGGGCACGTTGAGGGTTGGATTAGTAAATTTGCTGACGATACCAAAGTGGGGGGAGTTGTAGACAGCAAGGAGGGATGTTACAATTTGCAGAAGGACATAGATAGGTTGCAGAGCTGGGCCGTGAGGTGGCAAATGGAATTCAATACGGGTAAGTGTGAGGTGATTCACTTTGGTAGGAATAACAGGCATATGAAATATAGGGCTAATGGAAGGACCCTTAATAGTGTTGTCGAGCAGAGGGATCTTGGGGTACAAGTACATAGCTCTTTGAAAGTTGGCACCCAGGTTGATAAAGTTGTTAAGAAGGCTACGGTGTGTTAGCTTTTATTGGTAGAGGAATTGAATTTAGGAGCCGTGAGGTTATGTTACAACTGTACAAAACTCTGGTGCGGCCGCACTTGGAGTATTGCGTACAGTTCTGGTCGCCGCATTATAGGAAAGATGTGGAAGCATTGGAAAGGGTGCAGAGGAGGTTTACCAGGATGTTGCCTGGTATGGTGGGAAGGCCTTATGAGGAAAGGCTGAGGGACCTAAGGTTATTTTCATTAGAGAGAAGGAGGTTATGCGGTGACCTAATTGAGGCATATAAGATGATCAAAGGACTGGATAGGATGGATAGTGAGAGCCTTTTTCCTCGGATGGTGATGACCAACACGAGGGGACATAACTTTAAATTAAGAGGTGGTAGTTATAGGACGGATGTCAGAGGCAGGTTCTGTACACAGAGGGTGGTGAGAGCGTGGAATGCCCTGCCTGCAGCAGTTGTGGACTTGCCTACTTTGAGGGCATTCAAATGGTCGGTGGATAGGCATATGGATGATATTGGAATAGTTTAGGTTAGAGGGTCCACTTGCCGGCGCAACATTGAGGGCTGAAGGGCCTGTACTGCGCTGTAATGTTCTATGTTCTATAAGGAGGAGGTGTTAGTGAATCTTGAGGGTATGAAAATTGATAAGTCTCCTGGGACAGATGGGATTTACCCTAGGATTCTCTGGGAGGCTAGAGAGGAGATTGCAGAGCCTTTGGCTTTGATCTTCGTGTCGTCGTTGGCTACAGGTGTAGTGCCGGAAGACTGGAGGATGGCAAATGTTGTCCCTTTGTTCAACAAGGGGACTAGGGACCATCCTGCAAATTATAGACCGGTGAGCCTGACTTCTGTTGTGGGCAAAGTATTGGAAAAAATTATAAGGGATAGGATTTATAAGCATGTAGAGAGAAATAAATTGATTAGGGATAGTCAGCACGGTTTTGTGAAGGGTAGGTCGTGCCTCACAAACCTTATTGAGTTTTTTGAGGAGGTGACCAAAGAGGTAGATAAGGGTAAGGCAGTTGATGTAGTGTATATGGATTTTAGCAAAGCGTTTGATAAAGTTCCCCATGGTAGGCTACTGCAGAAAGTGCAGATGCATGGGATTGAAGGTGATTTAGCAGTTTGGATTAGGAATTGGCTAGCTGATAGAAGACAGAGGGTGGTGGTTGATGGGAAATATTCAACCTGGAGTGCAGTTACAAGTGGTGTACCTCAAGGATCTGTTTTGGGGCCACTGCTGTTTGTCATTTTTATAAATGACCTAGATGAGGGTGTAGAGGGTTG